>CATIXN010000016.1:4136638-4180275 GCA_949711725.1 Leptidea reali | reverse complement strand
AATGTTGGTAATAAGCTAACTATTTTCAGAATCTTTAGTAGAGGATTTAAATGAGTGTAGATAAAATATAATACAGAATAGATAAAGTTGTGAGCTCGAACAATATATCGTCATAAAGCATAAAGGATGTTCACTAACAATAAGAACATACATTTGAAGTCAAAGAGCAAACATCGTTCTACCCACAATAATATTACTAACGACCCAATTGTACAGAAGCATTGAACTACGGCGGCAAAACCAATAAATACGAAATCCGTCGTCGACCTTTTGCAGCTACAAGTTTCACGATGAATGTATAAAGGTAAATGTAAGACACGACTGCTGAAACTTTTCAATAACCTGATCTTCTCATCTCGGTTACAACGAATGTTTGAATTATGGAAAATTTTCCACAAACACAAACAATAGGAGGATTGAATTTACGTGAAAAATTAAAACTGGAAACGTCAAACTTCCTTTAATCTTACACATATAAATAAAATCGTAGTGTCTGTTTGAAATATCGAAATTACTGTTTTTTACTACATGTACATGAATATATAAGTGCCGTATATATATGTAAGTATACGGTATATTTACACCAAAATAACATTTTTTACATTTATTGTCTGTCTGTTTGTATGTTCCGGAAAATCTCTGAAATGGCTGGACTGATTTTGACGGGACTGTTATTGGCAGGTAGCTGATGTAATAAGGAGTAACTAAGGCTATTTTAGAAAAAATCTTTTATTTTAGAAAAATTAAGTAAAGTTGTTGTTGTATGGCAACACAACGTTTGCCGGGTCAGCTAGTATTATTATTATATACATTATATAATAATACGATGTAATTTCCGCAACTTTGGGAATACTTGACTTAGCGTGGAACAAGGATTTGTAAACGGATAGAAATATACTATGTGTACAGATATATATATATACTTTGTGTACAGATATATCAATAACGTAAAACGTTGCGTAGAGACGTCGCTTCATTGTGTGTCTTCTACCGTATTTATCAAGGTGAGTGTTCCGAAGAGCTGCTTAACCTAATTCCTGCCGCCGAATTTCACCTTCGCACGACACGCCACAAGTTAGGATATCATCCCCACCATCTGGATGTGTGGCGGTCCTCCACAGCCCGGTTTTCAAGGAGCTTTCTTCCACGTACGATTAAGCTGTGGAATGAGCTTCCTTGTGCGGTGTTTCCGGGACAATACCACATGGGTACCTTCAAAAAAAGCGCGTACACCTTCCCTAAAGGCCGGCAATGCTCTTGTGATTCCTCTGGTGTTGCAAGAGAATGTGGGCGGCGGTGATCACTTAACACCACAAAATTCTCATGTACATATTCAAGAATTGTAACTAGGAATAAAATATATTGACCCGTACGCTCGTTGATGAAGAAAATAATTTGTAATATAATAACATATTAATGAATGTAGATTATATTATATTTATTTTTATGTAAATGTCAAACCTAATTATAAAATTTAACAATTTAGTTAAATCTTATCGATATCGATCTGCTATTACGCACATCATTATGGCGCTTATAACTTTAAAGACCGATTACGATCCTGACGACTCATTTCATAATTTATTTATTTATTTATTGGAAAACAAACAGCTTAGGTTATATACACATTGTAACACATAATTTATATTACACAAGCCAATAAAGTTTCCACTTAAATATAAACAAAGTAGGAGTGAATATAATACAAAATATAACGATTTTATATACAATTAAACATAAGGCGATAAAAGTACACAAAAATACAAATGAAACAAAATTTATCAAATTTATCGGTTGGACATATTTTAAGAATGTTTAAGATATTCTTTAATTTTTTTGTATAATGCGGGCACTATAGTAAGAATGCTGTATTGTTTGCTTTTTATAAATCGATAAAGGCTACATAGATCTGGCCTGAAACAGAAAACCTCATCTATATATACAAATTTAATTTGTATCACTGTTTGTATCAAAATTTATGGACGATGCGGGACTTGAACTCGCGCCTTTCGGTTATCACTCGGACGACTGGTTCAGATGGTAGAGGATTCGGACGGAACCCGGAACTTGGTAATACGTAAAAATAACAAACTGTTTAGATTTGAAAGAGCTACATCTCAAAATCAATGTCAAATAAAGTCAAATAAACTTTATAGGCTTAAACTAAGCGCTTTTGAATCGACACTGCAGATATTTCTTTTAAATTATTGAATTCACCATATGTTCGTAAAAAATTGAGCTCGTGAGAAGAACATACAAGAAACTTAACGGCCACTCTTTTAATTCAAATAGAGTATTTTACAATGGCTGTAATAACAAACAAATTTGTTTATAAGGTGCTGCATCCAATATATTTTGAGTCGTGTTCAAATAGTAGAAATTATTTCATGAAAAGTAATAAATAATTAAATTTAGAAATATAAATTATCGTATATTAGATGCATCAACCCTTAGAGCTTGAACTCATTGTTTGTGTAAGGATGCATCGTGAACATGATGGTCGTGATTACTGTCATATTTAGTAATCATATCCAACAAATACACTGACTAACTATAACAGGTCGACCTGGCACCACAAGAAGCACCCGCTCACGAGTTGACGCATGGACCAAGTCAACTCCAAACAGATCTTTCATATACACCAAAATCGAAAGTGCCGTACGGCACACTACACCCTGACCAAGTTCTGACATTCATTTTCTTTAAAATATAGTTTATTTTATATGGTCTTAAAGCTTGTACTGACTGAAGTCAATTTCCTAATATGCAATTATTGGGATTGAGCAGGCTATCAACTGTAAAGTAGGTCCTGTAGATGGAACTAAAACCTGAGAGTTTAACAAGTCATATCAAGATTTTCGATCGATGCATCACTCGGATGGTTAGCTCAATTGGTAAGAAAGCTCGGACGGAACCCGAGAGACGCCGGTTTGAGTCCCGCATTTTCCATACTTTTGGTCCAAATTAAATTTGCATATTTAATCCCAGAAGTAAGGCATATCACTTTAAAAACATAAACCTCATGCCATAAAGTGTGCCGAAATTCAAATAATTTGCATTATATACACTATTTAAAGGACATTAACAGAAAGACAGACAAAACTCAAGAAATATTATAATTTGTGTCATACTAAAAATATTGAAAAATATTAGCAAAATATATTATAAAGATTTAAAAGTAGTATGTATCAAATTAATAACAGCAGAAGCGATCTTTTGATGCTTGTTTCAAAAACTTTACCAGTAGTCTAACATACTAAGTTTAATTATCTTCTTTTGTTACCTTTTTTCCTTTGTGGAAATGTGGGAACGATGTTAACCGTCGTTGTTATTGTTGATGGCGCGGGAATTTCTGTTAACAATTTTATATTATTATCTGACACGCTGGAAAATTACATGTACAATCAATAACATCGCTACATTGTTCTGTAGAACAATCAATTTCTGTTACGTTAGTCACAATAATTTAAACTTTACTATTTGTTCTTGTATATTCGACCAACATCGCTCAGCACTGATTACATTGACTGTGAGCTATCTAAGTTCATCATCTGCCGGAAGACGTCCACTGCTGGACAAAGGCCTCCCCCAAAGATTTCCACGACGATCGGTCCTGCGCTGCCTTTATCCAACGTATTCCGGCGATCTTGACCAGATCGTCAGTCCATCTTGTTGTGTGCCTACTAACACTGCGCCTTCCGGTACGTGGTCGCCATTCGAGGACTTTACTGCCCCAACGGACATCTATCTGTCGAACTAGGTGCCCTGCCCACTTTTACTTCAGTTTCGCAATCATTTGAGCTATTTACCAATCATCATTTTTCATGTGAGCTATCTAAGTAATTATTACAATTTCAATAAACATAACAACAATTTCAACATTGTATATTTCTTTGAGCCATTAGGTGGTAATCATATAAATATGATTTAAACTTAGAATACTTTTACGGCAGCAAATATTTTTGATTGATTGATTGACATCACGGTGGCGCAACCAAACGGACACCAGGTGAGTAAATCTCTTCTTCTTGGACGCATTCTTCATTTCTGAAGGTCGTTCAAAGTTTTCGTAACGTTGGTCACTCAAGCCTCCTCCTTTCTTTCCTCGGCTTTCCTTATTGCGGTCGTAAGTGATAGGCCAGTGAGTGTCATGATCTGGTCCGACCAGCGGTGATCGTCCGCGTGTTCTTTTGCCCTCCACCTTACCTATGCCTATCAGTTAGTCTAAATTACTGGGAACGTGTCGGGGTAATGTGGTCAAAATACCCTCAAGATCTTTTTATAGCAGATTGTGGACAATGTAGTGCCAATGCCAACTCTCTATAGAGCTGTACATATTTTGTTGATAGCTGTGACTGGTTGCGCCACCGTGGTGTCCCGGGGCAATATAGGCCTAAGGCCGTAAGGCATCAAAGTTCATTTTTATGGAAAAAGAGGACAAGCGAGCGTACCGATTTTTTTTTAAATAAGGGACGAGATGAGCGGGACGTTCAGCTGATGAAAATTGATACGTCCTGCCCATTACCCGCCAGTTACACATGCAGTGCCGCTCAGGATTCTTGAAAAAACCCAAAAATTCTGAGCGGCTATACGGCGTTCGTCACCTTGAGACATAAGATGTTAAGTCTCATTTGCTCAGTAATTTCACTAGCTACATCGTCCTTCAGACCGAAACACAATAATGTTAACACATTACTGCTTCACGGCAGAAATAGGCGCCGTTTTGATACCCATAATCTAGCCGGCATCCTGTGCAAGAGAGCCTCCCACTTGTAGCCTGATGAGTGAGAGAGATAGGATATCTAAAAACTGGCCTACCTGAAATGCTTGTTTTCCTGACGTTGCTAGCTCTCGTACTAATTGTAATGCAATGTACAGTACCTATGTAATAAGGGTCAATGTCACTTGTACAACGTTTCTAATGCTGTCGGATGTTCCGTTTGCTTATGCTTTTTTTGTTTTTTATCATTTTAGAGACTATTAATAATTATGAGATAGTTATGAATAAAAACGGATTGCATTTAATATTTAGTCTAAATATAATTAAATTTATTAGCACCAATTTTTTTATTTTGGTTATTTTCACTTCATGTTTTTAAAATTATAGTCCAAATGTAACCCCCCATTTCTAAGATGTAGTTATTTAACAACCTGTATAATTTTAGTGTTTAATCACCACACAGTCTGTAGGTGTCAAAAGCTCTGTACTTCGCATGTAATATAATTATATACTTATTCGTATATGAACTTTGTCTTTGTCTCTGTTGATATTGATGTAGATTTTAATATAATTAATTTAGCACAATTAAAAAATTTAATAAACAAGAGAATTACTTCAATACTTGATCTAAAATGAAGCTCATGAATTCTGTAACATTAGTTTTTTTTTTAATGTTCTTTTTCAGTAATATTTAGTTAATTAAACTGTCCTTGTCACATTAGAAACTTTAAGTCTTAGTGAGAAATTTCTAAGGAACTATTGTTTTAGAATTACATATTATAAGCCACTTATTTGTACCTAGATTTTAGATAATTATTCTTTTTTTTCTCCAAATAAAAAAAAAACAGATTGGTAGCTACATAGAAGTGTTCGCAGTATCGATTTTAATAACAATAAACACTACTGTTTGAAATTTAATAAATAAATCAATCTTCTGCACTTGACGTCGTCAGTTCAGAATGTGAAACAAAAAAAAATAGATTATAGAAACTTTGTCTCATAAATAATTGAGTAATATTCTTTATTTTTTGTAATGAGTAATTATCTAGTTTCCATCTTGAGGTATTCATGAGAGCGTCTTAGGACCGATTGCCAACTCTGTCCCAAAAAGGAGTTACAGGAACTTAAGTAAAGTAAATAAGTCAATAGTTACCATCAAGCCGTATAAGACCGTCTGTCTCGCCCAAAGAATTCTTCGCAACACAGCGGTATGAGGAGAAATCCCTTGCCGACACACGCTTGATCGTCAATTTCATCTTTCTGCTATAGGCATCATCACTTAATGAGGTCATGTATTTATTTCCTTTAAACAAAAGTTGCGATTAATTAAATGAAAAAATTAAAAAAAATAAAATTTGGAACATTTTTTTCCCCAAAAATTGGGCTATACTTCAAAAGATTTCAATTAGAATTCAATCGGCCTAGTCTGACTATAAATTATTTTACATCATGAAGTTGCCACCATCGGCACTGTATGTACTAAAAGACTTTTATCTACCATCCCAGCAACTAATGGATTTATACATTTTTTTCTGTTTATGTTAAACTCAGACACCAGATAAAGAATCAAATAAATTGTTATTTTATGTGAGGACTATCAATTATTGTGACCAGTCGAGAAGAAAGCTCAAAGCAACCTCATCCTTCAGGTATTTCCGCTGTGTACAATTTCGTCTGTTCGGAATCAAGCACAAATAAGATAGATATATCTGTCTATATATATCTTGACACTTCAGGTATTGTTACGGATTTATTAAAAATATAAACTTGCTCATATCCTATATTACATATTAACCAATGTCAACGCGACCCAAGTATAACCTAGCGCCATCTATTATTCTTGTGCGAAAAACAATACTAATTGAACACACTGTATTACGTAACTTCCGTCTGGAATAACTTTTGACTTGAAGAACTTCAATGCCCCTTTTTGGTTTAACGATCAGCTCCTATCAAGATATGTCAATTGTGAGGAAACAAAGAAAGTTATAGCAAAAATATACAATAAACCCATACTCATATAATTAATGATTAAATTAAAATATAGAAGTTGTGTACAGTTAGAAAGATAATCCAGTAAATATAAAACACTATACGACAGAGTGAAGTACCTAATTATGGAGACGTAAAATAATTAAGGCGTCTGAGTGCATTACCGACGGTATCATCACATCTGCGGATGAGGAAATATTATGATATATTCTGTGCTTTTTGACGATACCAAGAAAGAGTATTTACCACTGTTAAGTAATACTATACCAGATAACGCTGTGGCTGCAAATTTTCTCAGAAATCTCGATGCAAATATCGATATGTGTGTTCACGTAAATCATACGGCCGTTTGACGACTTACATCCATGCTGATTTTTCAATTCTTTATAGGGTTGAGATTAATAGTTAAATTCCATTTATATTTACATTATATGTATAGGCTGCCATTAGTACGATAATATATATTACCATACTTTTTTAGTGTCTTAAAATTACCTTAGATCTTCATACCAACTTTATGTAAAACATATACTGTGGTTATATATTACTTATAATATCATACCTAATAAATTTATATTTATTAAAAAATACTATTACGTTGATAATAATTGTGGATTCTCACACAATATAGACATTCCAAATTTAAACACACTAAGAATGAAGGCGTTACATTAACAGTATTTATGGTCAGACTTCCCTTTTTTATAAGTAATTAATGAAAAAAATATATTATTATTATAGACTAATGGAAGCTGTTTAACCTGATTCCTGCCGCTGAATTCCACCTTCGCATGACACGCCACAAGTTATTATATCATCCCCACCATCTGGATGTGTGGCGGTCCTCCACAGTGCGGTTTTCAAGGAGCTTTCTTCCACTACAAAGCTGTGGAATGAACTTCCTTGTGCGGTGTTTCCCGGACGATACGACATGGGTACCTTCAAAAAAAGCGCGTACACCTTCCTTAAAGGCCGGCAACGCTCCTGTGATTCCTCTGGTGTTGCAAGAGATTGTGGGCGGCGGTGATCACTTAACAACAGGTGACCCATACGCTCGTTTGTCCTCCTATTCCATAAAAAAAGCTTACTTAATAATCTTGGTAGCTTTTTTGTATAATATTATCTCTATCTTTTATCTGTCAATCTTTATTCATTATATTGTAATATTAAATTATTACCCTATACTCAATAAGGTATTAATTTTCGAGTTGTGTTTGCTACATTTGTAATTAATGCATTTAGACTTACCTGATATGATCATGTCTCCTCTGTCCGTAGTCCAGTAATTTATAGAGGATGGGAAGGCCTCCGTGTGACATTCGAGAGTGACGTCTTGTCCTATATACGCAGCCTCCAACTGATTCGGGATCGATAGCATCGGCGGGACTGCATCCAAATGTGTTCATAAATCAACATTATTATACCAGTTTAGTGTTCGTGTAGCGATGCTCAAGTAATTATTAGTAAGGAGGTCAAACAATGTTATTTATAGCTTGATTATGTAAAAGAACCTGCATTTCCATTGCAATTAAGAAAAAACTTGTCGAAAAATGTCTGCACTTAATTGAATTCTTATCTATATATATAAAAATGAATTGCTGCTCGTTAGTCTCGCTAAAACTCGAGAACGGCTGGACCGATTTGGCAAATTTAGGTCTTGAATTATTTGTGGAAGTCCAGAGAAGGTTTGAAAGGTGAATAAATAGGAAAATGCTGCTAAATTAAAGAAAAAACAAAAAATTTGTTTTTCCTCTGATGTTTCCATACATAATTTCTATGAGAGAATTTAGTGAAGCACGGTTTGACAGTTCTGCTGTGAAACAATTTCATTACGACATCAGGGTGCATATTTTACGAAGTAATTTTTGATGTTGTGACATATTATTGACAAATTCATATAAAAGCATTATTTAATTTATTATATACAGAACAACGTCTGTCGGGTCAGCTAGTACTTTATATATATACTTTATACTTCGAGCATAGAGCATGCTCCGTCGTCTACGCAGCTCTTGACACTTCATTTAATCAGATTTTTATAATTGGATTTTATTTTCCCGTAAGTGAAGAGTAGGAATATTATTGTATCAATTAGTTCTCCCAATATACGATTTATTTACAATATGTGATTTACAAGAGCGACATCTCAAGTCAATTTCCTAATATGCAAATATTGGGGTTGAGCAGGTTATCAACTGTAAAGTAGATCCTGTAGATGAAGCCACAACCTGAGAGATGAACAAAGCAAACAGAATTTTATAACGATGCGGTACTCGAACAGTTAGCTCAGTTGGTTAGAGCACCGGCACGGAACGCTGGAGGTCGTGGGTTCGAATCCCGCATCGTTCAAAAAAATTTATTTGTGTATTAATCCTAGAAGTGAGAGTTATCACTTTAAAAATATAACATATTATATGTGTTCATGATATTACATCAGTATAGAACCCACGATGAGTGTGTCACGATCACTTGTCAATTCTTTTTTGCATTGTATTTTTTTTTTGTTAAGAAAAATCTACTATACCGCCTCGTCGCTGCCGCGAATAACTATTAACACATTACAAAAAAAAAATTATGCGTAAGTCTTTAAATTTCATAAAACAACACCTGAAATCCTTTAAGGTGATCAAAATTCATTTATTCGTATTTATTTCTTTACAGAGAAATTCACTAAATCTAGTATTCTTTTTATTAATACTCACGTTATTTTTTCGTATTTAAAATATTATCATTAGCTACATTTAGAGCAAGAATATAATTTAAAAGACCAGTCCCTGTTTTCGTTTAAAATGTTATTCGTGTTAGCAAAAGCTAAAATTAAAAAAAAGAATGAGAAAAAGAAAGTCATTTTAGCGCCACTTGTATCATAATCTCTTTCAGTTTCAAACAAGAACAATGAATAATTTACAACATAATTTAAGAAATTTATGTCTAAGACAATAGCAAAGTCTCCTTTACTTATTCAAAAGCTATCAAGTTACTATTATTAAGACCAAACTAAATATAATAACAGTTATCTAACACCCCAATAATTATCAAACTATTAACAATGTTTCAAGAAAGTTATAAAATATAATTAATGTCTAGACTGCAGCAGTCAATTTCTCTATTAAAAGTACTCCCGTATCGGGTACAGCGCTAATACCGTTCGGTTATAACCGGCTGCTTTCGCCAGACTTAATGGCGACTGACAGGAATTCATAGGGTTATCGTTTTGGTTAATCGACTGAAAGTTACGTGAGAATTTTACGTATACCATAACAAATTTAGAAATCTCCGAGCGTTCGCAGTGTTAAATAGGGAAAGGAATCATCTCAATAGCCTCTGGGATTGAAACGTCCCGGAGACGGGCATTTCGTGGCTGATAGTATCGCACATTATCGCCTTCCCGGAGAATCCACGTCAGCATAATGCTCTAATTGGGTGCAATTACGGTGAGACGGTATAGAAGGCATCGTCAGGTAGACGGTGTGTCCTCGTAAATACTCGTTAACGACGCCCCTAGAAAAATAATACCCGTAAACGCTGACTTCCCGGCAAAAGGAAACGACGTGGGAATATTCACGTACTTATAAACGGAAGTATTTGAGGTTATCTTTACGGGGGCTCGAAACGGCGCTTTGCGAAATATTGCTATAACAAATTGGTGTTGTAAATATGAAGGGTTCTTGTTACGTGAGCTTGTATAAATTATTAATGTTAATTGCGAGAAATGAGGCACGTGTCTGTGAAGTGTAATTAGAGTTGAACGTAGCGAATCGAACTAGCGAGCGAGCTATTACTGCGATCTGAGTAACTATTGGAGCTGTATTGATGTCTGCCTATCAATTTAATCGGTGCTCTACAGATACATGCTTGGAGTTTAATTATCTCCGATATGAATCATGATTTTGCAGTCAATTGAGTTGAGACTGGCAGTATACGTTGCATCTGTCTAGAGAAGACTGCGATATAATATCGGTTTTAGGAGTATGGTTTTTAGGGTGAGTATTCGTTTGTGTTTTATATATATTACTAGCTGACTCGACAGACGTTGTTCTGTAGATAATAAGAAAAATACTGTTTTATAGAAATTCGCCAATAATATTTAAAAAAAACATCTAGAATTATTTCGTAAAAAATGCTCCCTGTTGTTATAATGAAATTGTTTCACAGCGGAACTGTCAAACGGTGCGTCATTGAATTCTCTCATAGAAAATATGTCCATACAAAACAAATATTGAAAATAAAAATAATTATGGGTCCCAAATCGAAATAAAAACTATCCTATCTCTCAAGTTGGACCAAAATGCACTCCATGAAGTAATCCCCATTAAAATCCGTTCATTAGTTTAGGAGTCCATCGCGGACAAACAACGTGTCACGTAATTTATATATATTAGATAATATTGTGTCATGAAATAAGAGTGCTACATTACATTTATTTGCAGTTTTTACATGCACGAGACATAGTCGCGATTGAACCGAGAGTGGCAGGATCAAGGCACTCGCGTTTTCAACATAATTGCGAGGAAAAATAAAAAAAGCGATATAAAAATATTAAAATTATATTTATCATAACACAGGAATTTTATCATTTAATTGGTATTGTGTAAGTTGATAGTTAGTTTTATTTTAAGTAATTGTATTTTTTTCAATCTTTAAATTCAATGAATTGGCTAGCATTTTCATAAAATAATTAATTTTATAAAATTGTAACCGCATTTGTGTGTTTTTTATTAAATCAATGAAATAAAAACCTAGCTTACTACGCGTCCTGTTATACCTATATTTAACGAATTTAGTGTGAAGTGTTCACTTATCAATTGGAAACCTTAATACCTTAATTGCTTTTTCAGAAAGATAACCGGAAAAGTCTGATTGAAAATCAAGCAACAAGAAGTCTAACTATATTTGCTTAAATTGACAGAATACTGTTAATTCCTTAATTTTCTGATGTTAAGTAAGTTTCCTTTTTTTGTGCGGTAGTTAACTTCATGCTAAGCTTCTTGGTTTGAAATGACAGTGTGATACAGCTTACGTTTTCAGTTAAATATGCGGGTATAATAATAGTATTATTAAATAGAGAGACAGACAGATGAATTACTTCTATATGTGACTTAGAAACATGATTATAAACTTTAATGTTACAATTATGAACTTTAATATTAATTTTATTATTTATTTAAAACACCACAAAATCCACAGAACTTAAATTAGTTTATAATAGTACTATTTTGTAGAACTTACTCCTAATAACGTACTTACAATATTTATAATAAGACGTGGTATTTGTGCGTGTGTGGTTTGGTGAGCGTGCGTGCGTGTGACGTTTGTGTGTGTGTGTATGTCTGTTTGTGAATTACTCTTAATTTAACCTTCCTTTAGATTTTCATTAACACTCCTTATAAAGCAGCCTTTACTGTTATTAAAAAGCTCAGTACTGTTGAATTGTTTATTATAGTTGTATAGAGTGCGACAGATTACCGAATTTTCATAATAAATAGTGTGATTCAGCGGGACTTGGAATAGAGACGTGTGTCTAGTGCGAACTGACAGCACTCGTAATTGTATGAATAGTTCAGTTAGCTCTGTATGATCCTACCATGAACTATGTTTGTTTATGTGAAGGAAAGAGAGATCCAGAACCTTGCTTATGACTAGCTACTGCCCATGACGTTGCCTGCGTGGACGCCATAAAGGAGCAACAAAACTATACCTGCTTCTAGCGTGACAATATAATATGCTGCAGTGACCTCTTATTAATATTAATTAACTTAATAGTTTTATATGACATTAAGGGACGAGATGAGGACGTTCAGCTGATGGTAATTGATACGCCCTGCCTATTACAATGCGGTGACGCTCAGGATTCTTGGAAATCCCTAAAATTCTGAGCGGCACTATAATTACGCTCGTCACCTTGAGATATTAAGATGTTAAGTCTCATTTGCCCAGTAATTTCAATAATTACCGCGCCCTTCAGACTGAAACACAAGAATGCTTACACATTACTACTACACGCCAGAAAAAGGCGCGATAACCAACCGGGAGGCATCCTGTGCAAAGGAGCCTCCCACTGGTGTATTCTTAGTGTTTTGCCAGACATACATATAAACGGGCAAACAGATAAAAATTTTAAAAGCACTTTTCTCTTCGGTATTGTTTGCACAACACACAACAAGTATTCTTTAAAAATATATAATACCATGTTTTTACTTAATTACGATTATCTTATGTATAGATAATATTAACAATATACTTACACTGGACCATTAAAACGACTCGCTTGCTAATAGATGGCGGGACTCCATTGGACGCGATGCACAGATAGGCACCCATATGGAGCCTCGACACTTTCGATATTGTTAAATTCTCTCCGTCAACTACATTAACTGAAATTTTCAGTGCATTATAACTCTATACTTAAATCAAAATCCTTACAATTATAACTGTACTACCAATGCTTACACGACATTTGTCTTACAAATTTGGACGGTTAGCTCAGTTGGTAAGAGCGCTCGAACGGAAACCGAAAGCCAGGGGTTTGAGACTCGCATCTTTCATAATTTTGGTACAAATTGAATATGTATAGCTTATCCAAGAAGTGAGAGATACCACTTAAAAAGAACAAACTGTTCAGACATTTATCTTAAGAGTAAGAGGCATATTATAAAGCCTCTTATTCTCATTTAAATCTGATTACTGAGATTAGATTACGTTAGTAAGCCACGTAAAAACAATCTTGATCAAAAGAAAACCAAAGAAAAACTTATATAGAATTACAGAATTCCAATTTCAATTTCTGATTCAATCTTATAAATATTTCGACTATGCGAAGATGTAAAATGGATTGTAGTGAACGGAACGATTGGTTTATGTTGTCATTTCGCTGAGAGGTCGTCTTACAAGCCATTGGTGTTTCGAATTTCTTTAAAGTAGAACGGAAACATAAAATTCGTTCCTCGTGAAATAATATCAACGAAAATAACTCTAAAAACGTCTGTTTTTCCTTTTGTATCTCGACAAGAACTCGATTTGTTGAAGTGTTTCGTAGCTCCTTCAGTCAACCCTTAGCCTTGTACTTTTGTGTACCAAAAAGTTCTTATACATCTGTTTTGTTTCTTCGCGAATGCGTCTATATAATGATCATCCGGAGAGGATGTTCGAACCGGATATTTATTTGAAGCAATCCACGTTGTTGAAACAACGAGAAACGTCTTATTTGAAGTGAAAATAATTTCGTCTGGATCACAAAAGGAAATAGCTTGTGAGAGAATTCTATTGTTGTTTTACCTGACTCGCCATTACAGTTGAATTCTTGACCATCTTCGCGTCTCCACATGACATATGGTTCCGGGTAGCCGGTCGCTCGACATACCATAGTGACGTTCGTACCCTCGCGTACCACCATGTCACTCGATGTCATATTGTCTATTATCATCGGCGGCACTGTACAAGAATTTCAATTACATATCTTATATCTTAAAACGAGCAATTCTTGTATTAATAATCCGGATCTCGGAAACTGCTCCAACGATTTTCATAAAATTTAGTATACATAGGTATTTCGGGGGCGATAAATCGATCTAGATAGGTTTCAATTTAAAAAAATGTAGTTTTATCCGTGTTTTAATGTGAAATAGCTACAATAACATTAGAATACAAAGGTAAATTTCGCCACTATATACACGACTATAATAGCTCAGATGGGGCATTGAGTGATCCGGAAAGCAGAAGATCCCGGTTTGAATCCAGATGTGGTATTAGTTTTTTTTGTTCAAGTTTTGAACATTCTTAAAAAATGCCAAGCAAGGCTCGGTCGTCCGGATATTACATAATTAAATAAAAAAAGCCTTTAATTTGTTTAACTTATAATAGTACAAGATTCCATTACCACTGGGAGGCTCCTTTGCACAGGATGCCGGCTAGATTATGGGTACCACAATGGCGCCTATTTCTGCCGTGAAGCAGTAATGTGTAAGCATTACTGTGTTTCGGTCTGAAGGGCGCCGTAGCTAGTGAAATTACTGGGCAAGTGAGGCTTAACATCTTATGTCTCAAGGTGACGAGCGTAATTGTAGTGCCGCTCAGAATTTTTGGGTTTTTTAAGAATCCTGAGCGGCACTGCATTGTAATGGGCAAGGCGTATCAATTACCATCAGCTGAACGTTCTGCTCGTCTCGTCCCCTATTATCATAAAAAAAATCCACAGCTCGATTCTGCAGGCACTTGTTTTGTTTGATTAAACTAATATTAAATGAACGTTTAGGGATTATTCAATGTACTAGCGATATTGCCTATAAAAAATCGGCCACAAGTACCTGTAATTTATTTTAGTATAATTAATCTTCTGAAGTAAATTGCACCTTTATGCTTTTTTTAATAAATTGTACATCATTTTAAAGGCAATTACGTCAAGAATTGAGAATAATATGGTTGCCAGTTTTAAACAGGTAAGTTTTTATTGATAATTTACAGTCATCTGTTTTATTTTTATAATATTAATATAGAATTGATGTTTTTTATTTACTATTTACGATAAACCATGGTTATCTGTTAATAAATGGCCTCAAGTAGAGGTTGCCATGATTTCAATAAACGATTCTCGCTCCAGTAAAGTGTGAGCAATTATTAGATATTTATGCAACTGTTGTGTAATAAGGGGTATTAAAACACGAATGTGGGTTTATCACATGAGTGTTTTAATACCTAATTATCAACAGTTGCATACAAGACTTTATATACAGCTAGAATATAAATCCTCTAAAAGTTTCTGAAACATTAAGCTTACTTACATTAGCTAACATTAAAACAGCCAGTCGTAGTAGTAACCTAATATCATCCATTACTGATTATATACAAATAAACTAAGTATTAATGAAAGAATTATTTATTTTAGTAGTAATATACATTTTGTGTAGTGTAATTATTTAAATTCACTTGAATATTATGTTCTTTTGCGACGTTTAAAATATCCGGCGGTGTGCTGTCAAAACTTGAATCGATTTCTTTTTTCAAGAAAAATAGCGAAGTTTCGAATAACCAATTTTTTTTACGGCGCGCCACGTTCTGGTAGTGTGGAATGCGCGTAAACGAAAATGTTATTTTTTTGAAATTCATACAGATATCACGCATCGAGCAATAAGAATGTGGCTGTCTGTTGAAACTCTTTGGGCATGGGATCGAAAAAAAACCAAGGAGTGTTGTTATGAAATTCAGTACAACATTACAACACTCGTTTGGATGATTTAATGACTATTACGACATTGGGTGTTTTAATGTTGGTAATAAGCTAACTGTTTCAGAATCTTTAATATAGGATTTAAAGCATGGGTGTAGATAAATGTTTTTTAATCAATTTTACGTAATTATTTTAAAGGAAATTATGTAAGAGTTGCCAGCTCTCAGTCAGCCGTAAAGTTATGGTTGCGAGGGGTAAACAGGAATTTTATTGTTAATTATTTATATACATATGTTGTTTTTTTTAATTGCAATACAAATTTGAAGTTTTATTTTATGTACTATTTACGATAAGACATGGCTGCTAGTTAAAAAATGGCCGCAAGCAGAGTTTGTAATATTTTTTCTATTTTTTTTTTTATGGAAAAGGAGGACAAACGAGCGTATGGGTCACCTGGTGTTAAGTGATCACCGCCGCCCACATTCTCGTTCGACATCAGAGGAATTTCTTCCTCGTACTACAAAGCTGTGGAATGAACTTCCTTGTGCGGAATTTCCGGGACGATACGACATGGGTACCTTCAAAAAAGTGCGTACAACTTCCTTAAAGACCGGCAACGCTCCTGTGATTCCTCTGGTGTTGCAAGATTGTCATGATTTCAATAAACCATTCTTGCTTCAGGTTAGTACATTAAAAACATTTTAGATTTCTGCGAAGTCGCTAAAAAAATTAATATTTATTTATTAAGAACTATCCCTGGCTATTTTTACGCTGAGATACAAAACTGTGGCGCAGTGATTATTTGCATTGGAGCCTTTTATTCCTATAGATAAATATAATTGTTACTAAACATTAAATTGAAAATTGATATCTGTTCGCTAACAGTTTGGGCCAATTTTTCCGAACACATTTCACCATCTAATATCAAACTTTTATCTACTAATTTATATAAAAAATAACTATTATTGGGTTCGTCGAGCTACTCGCTGTCATTATAAATTAATGCTATTTGTTTCTAAAGCGGAATAGACACCAACAAGAAAACAAAAGCATTCAGTCTTGTGAAAATAAGTTACTTTACAAAATAAATGTTTTTATCATAACGAATAAAAAAATGATCTAACTACAAGAATATGAATATCATAAAAAGTTATAAAATATTTTTTTGTGATAATAAGGGAGGTCTCCTCCCTTATTATCAGCAGGAGGTTCAGCTGATGGTAACTGATACGCCCACCCATTACAATACAGTGCCGCTCAAGATTCTTGATAAAGCCAAAAATCTGAGCGGCACCCCAATTGCGCTCGTCACCTTGAGACATAAGATGTTAAGTCTCATTTTCCCTAGCTACGGCGCCCTTCAGACTGAAAGACAGTAATGCTTACACATTACTGCTTCACGGCAAAATAGGCGCCGTTGTGGTACCCATAATCTAGCTCCTCCCATCGCTAAATAATAATTATACGTATCCAATAGCACCGATGATTTATGGCGCTACAAACAGCGAGAGTTTGATATTAGTAGATGACAATATATTGTATGTTAAAGAATATTACCGAATTCGAGAAAAAATATGATTTAAAATCATTCAATACAATAAGAAAAAATAAACTGTGCATTTTAATAAGTAAGCTAGAGTTAAGAGCTCCTTCATATGTCTTCGTATTCAATTTAAGAATAAAATACCAGTCAGTATACCAGGACTCGCTGAGCACAAATTAATGAAATATATTAAGGCTTCTTTGACAAAGAATATAGTATAGTAGATTAGATAGAGGATAATGATGCATGGATCTTTTCTGGTTCTGCACAGTCCACCTAATATTGTATAATATTATATTAGGCATAAAAAGGCATAAAAGGCATTTATTTTCTCAAAATTGATTCCTTTTGATGTCATTTCTAATAACTACTAGATACCGCTTCGGAATAAAATGGCGCTCTGAGAGAGAAGAAGCGGCGCAAGAAACTCTCCCAGCATTCTTTTTTTGCGCTCTTTTCAATAAAAATATACAATATTGTACAGTCATTTCTATTGCTATAAAATAATCACAATCTAGTCCCAGGCTGTCCGATCATTTAGATATTCAGCAGTGGAGTAATAGGATTTACGAAGATTACGCAAATTAATTATTAAATAGGCTAAGCTGTTATATGATTTAAAAGATGCGCTGTGAGTTTCTTGTTACTTCTTCTCCCCATGCCATAGTCCCTTTACGGACTAATGTAGCTTCATGACATTTACCAAGTGTTGTTGCAATATGTTATGTTATTGTCACTCCCTATGGAAAATAAATATATTCTATTCCATTCTAATTATTACCAACAACTTGCAGGTATCCTTTCCTGGACCTCATGGGGTCCGTGTTGACCTGGCACATGTACCAGCCTCGGTCCACCTCCTGCACGTTCTTGATGTGCAGGTACCAGGATCTGTGGTCGTTGTATGAGAGGCTGATGCGAGGGTTCTGTGTTATTATGTTGTGGTGTATACTCAGGATTGTCTGAGTATCAACCCGCACCCAAGCGACCTGTAAAACGTGTGTTAGGTGAATCCCCAATAATATTATAGACAGACTTAATTCCTAATTCAAACTATCAGAGATATTATCGCAGCTATCCTAAAATAAATTATATGACGAATTTACTTTTAGAAAAGACATGTGCATAAAATAACTTTGCATTTACTACAGCGTCACCTTATTCTGTCTTCAAGCAGTAATAAGTAAGCGTTATTGTATTTTACTTTGAAGAGCGCTGTTTTCAGTGAAATTAAAGTGTTACTGAGACTAAGCCCAATTTCACCAAAAACACATCGAACTGAGTTTAACAAAACTCAGTTTTACATAAACGTGTTCAAATGGCAGTCTTGATCTCGATTGAACACAAAGCGATTTCACCAATATATAATATTATATAAACGTTTTATATAAACAATAGATCAAGTATCAAATACCTCTCTAAACTGTCATCGACAAGTATGAGCAAAATTAAAATTGTTATATGTCAATGTTTCTATTATGATGACGACAGTGACAGCTCTTGAACGTGATCAAATAATATAATGAAAGTCCAAAGTTCAGCGCTCATAGTTTAAACGCGATTAGGAAATGCGGTTAGTTTGTGTTGGTGAAATCCGGATTGATTCTGTAAACTCGTTTACAGGCGTAAGCTTTGTTCAAATTAATCAGGGCTTAACATCTTATATCTCAAAGTAACGAGAGCATTTGCGATACCACTCCAAACTTTGTACTCAATGAAGATTTCTGAACGGCACTGAACTGTGGTGCGGGAAGCTGATGGCAGGGCGTATAACCTGCCATCAGGTGAACGTCTTGCTGTTTTGATCACTATCTCTCATAAAAAATAACTAAAGTTGCCTGCATGAGCGTAACAAACATACATTAACGATTTGCAAATTCAAATTTAAGTATAGAATGACGTTACCTTTTTTGGAGTGATAACTTCTTATGGGAGGATACATCGCTTTGTAAAGTAACGCGTTACGGCGCCAATATGTCTGACTTCTCTTTCTCTCACGCATACTCCAGAGATAGGCAGGCTCCGCCTCTGCCACTATAAGGCTGCATTTAGTGCTCAGATGACAGCAAAGTTAATTCCGCGGGTACAATTGCGAAGAAAATGAATCGATTCTTAACCTCTTTAATATGTGCGTATTATTTAAGCAATCATTTACGGAACTAAAGTCGGAGATGATATCAAGTTCACCCAATAATTATAGAGCGCCTAATTGAAGGAGAAATTTATTCAATATATTCGAAATTGCCAAAACACGAAGTTTTCTATACGATTTTTGATGACGTTGTTACATTGACCGCGTACGGTCGGTCATTCGGCCAGCGTAGCACTGAAAGCACTCATTTATCGCCATAGCGTATCAGCGGACCGACGCGACGTACGTCAGATCGACAGCTCGGCAAAACGATTCTCGTCAGCGCGACGTAGCTCTACGCGCGTAGCAATTCAACAGCGCTGGACTGAACGCGTTCATTCGTTTTCATAATTATAGCTACGATCAGATTCAGCGCTGACGTCAGTCGAGCACTAAATGTAGCCTAACCAATTGTTACTTTTATAGGATTAAATAATGTACATACACAAAATTCTTATGTACATATTCAAGAATTGTAACTAGGAATAAAATATATTTTATAATAAATAAATCATTTTATTATAAAATAATCTATATATTAATAAACATAAACTTTACGTAATAACCTAAGCTTTCCTCAAAAAAGTTAATCAATTTCAATATTAAATCAATGTTATCTCTTCTTTCAGGCGTCCCGAGACGCACACTTTTTGTTTTAATTTTGTATATTTTTGTCCGACAGAAATCAAGGCTGATTACTCGTGCCTATTGTCATTGTAATTATACGAGTATCTCATAACATTATTTTTCCTATTATCGTGCGCAAAGTTCGATTTAGCGCATGCATTTGCGTTCGCAAAGTACTACTTTCCCAAACGTTGATAAAAGCGTGCTGGAATGTTTGAAAATAATAATAGTGGTCGAACTTTGCCCAACTTAATAGGAAAAATAGTATACGATACTCGTGCGCTCGTAGGTCATCATGCACACGCTTCGCTCGTTCGGGAACGACTTACTAATTTACTATTTTCTATTATCGTGCGCAAAGTTCGATTTTGCGCATGCATTTGCGTTCCCAAAGTACCACATTACCGCACGTTGACACGAGCGTGCGGGAATGTAGCTGAGCGTGCGGGAATGTAGCAAAGCGTGCGGGAATGTGGTGAGCGTGCGGGAATCTTTGAAAACAATTATAGCGATTGAACTTTACGCAACTTAATAGGAAAAATAGTATACGATACTCGTGCGCACGTAGGTAATCCGGTACTCGCTTCGCTCGTGCGGGAACGACCTACTTTGCGCGATGCGCTTGTATCGTATTGTACTATTTCATAATAAGATTGGTGCTTACAATATTATTACAAAATTTCATCGGATTTGTCGCTTTTTCATGAAGTAAATTAAAAATATTACTAAACTTAATTATAAAATCATAAAATATTTATTGGATAGTTTTAAGAAATTCTCTAAATACACCTCATACAAAGAACTCGTAAAACTGAATGAATGAATTGACTCTATTCTATCATGAGGAACATTATTGATTGCGGACACTTCACTGATATTTAAAGTGAAAAGAAACTAGGTTTTATATGATGAAGTAAACGATATTCTATCTAACATCGTGTTCTAATTTAGCGCTAATAACCTAATGCTAAATATGAAGAAATCGAAAGATATATTATTTACCGTACCGAATGTCATAAATATAAGTTCGGCTCTCCATATTCTTGATAATGTTATATATTTACAAAGGCATATAAGTGAATTTGGACAAACATAATATGCCTACTACTCGGCTAAGTCGAGTAATTAAGTCTTTTGTGGGGCGTTGAATATGCTTTTACAACAAGATCCCACATAATGTCCAAAAAAATGTGTTACGAAATTGAAAAGAATTGTCAAAGAACGATTGTGTGGTAAAGGTTTGTATAACGTAATTAACTTTTTTAACGATACCACTGATTGGAAATAGAGCGACCGCCCTCAGGCTATTCATTAATAAATTTTATTGTAAATTTTTACGTTTTAACCATATTTTTTATAAAAAAAAAAGAAACCCGCTATGTGTTGCGTCCGTTCTATTCAGGTCTGAGGCATACCTTATGGAATGATTGGTAGTTTTTAACTTTGAATAAGTAATTTTATATGATATTTTGAATAAAAATATTTGAATTTGAAAACTTTCTTCTACTTCACACCGGTATTTCAATATCTACTATGTAGGAATCAATAAGCTTCGATGAACAGCAAGACGTGCCTTGTTGAAAATACTCTGGCATCACATCAACAGTTGCAACACCCCGATTTCTTGTCACTTAATTTCACTTACCTTCACACTTTCTATCTCTAGTAAGCAAACTTCCCAAGTATACACATTAAACAGTCTTTTACATGTTGCATTTTCTCACCATCAACTCTGTCTGAAAATTTCAACTCTGTACAACAAAAGAAGCCTATATTACTCCTTTACAATGGGTGCTATCTTCCAAATCCCATTTATTATCACTGCATCCGATAGAACCACTGAGAAAAGCACTTGGCCCATTCGCCCATAGGGTTCGACTGCCGTTTGAAACGCATCCACAGCTACTTCGGCGTGCACATAATGTTTTTCTCGAAGTTTTTCTTTTATTTTCGGCAAAAAAAAACCGCAAGGTGCAAGGTCGGAGTTATACCGCGGATGACCATATATGACGTCGCCAAATAGACGATATCTTGCCTATAGGTCGATTCCCTCGAACTTTTCCTAGACAAGAGGCAAGAAATTGTTCTTGTATCACTGTGTAGTAACTGTTTTCGATCCACTAAAACTATTGTCACGTAATGAACTGTTCTTTTTTTCCTTGCTTTGACCTCTCTTCACTTTAGTTGGCAACTCCTCCGAAGGAAACACCCACTAATCAGTGTTTTGGTTTCAGTATCATAACCGTAAGTCCAGCTTTCTTTATCCGTTAGTACGTCGAACACAGCATTTGAGCCACCTCGGTTAAATCTTTTAAATATTCCACGGATCGTGACGGAGTTTTTCGGCCTTGGTAGAAAATTATGAGGTATCCACTATTCCTGATCGCTATATATTCATGGGGGATTTTGTGTATTTGACTCATACCGATGCTTAAGGTTATCCAAATCTACTAATATGTCAATCTATTATCAGTCGTAACCGTAGAAGACCGTCCGACCGATCATCGGTGGGATTAGTGCGACCACATTTAAACTCATTACACCGGTTGTAAACAGTAGCACGAGATGGGGCTTCATCGTTTAAGTCCAATCGTAGTCTATAACAACTTTCTTGTAGACTTATATGGCAGCGATAAAAAATCATTGCACGAAAATATTCTCGCGTTAAATTCATGCAGACGTGATACAGACAAATTTCACATTTCCGTGTTAAACAACATCGTAAAATAAATTAATAAAAATATATATCTAAACTCAATATTTTAAAGAGGAACATATTTTGTGTATTTATATGTATGTTTGGTTTTCACACAAAAACTACTGGACTGATTCCAAAAATTCTTTCAACATTCAAAAGCTGCATCTTCACTGAGTGCCATAGGCAATGATACATTTAAAAAAAAATTGAATCCCTAATAAAAATGCAATAATACTCGTATAACCCTATATATGTAATAACAAAATAGTCATTAAAAATCAACCGTCAACAAAAAACCGTTTCAATACCTGTAAAATACTTTTTAAATTATTATAAACGGACATTACTTACAAAAGATTTAACGAATTTAAAAATGTCAATCTAAAGAAAATCATACATTAATAAAATAATAACTAAGTGAAATAAAAATTTTATGTTGACAAAAATAAATATATAGTTCGACTTATTAGACTTTCCACTGCCACGAGATCGGTATCAACGTGAGTGAAACACGGGACATTGCTAGTACTCAATAATATTCGAAAGGAGTTCCATTTTCAAATATATGCTTATTTTTTATTATATGGTTTACAAGCCGCCAGTTCGAATGTATCTTAAGTAATTTAAAACAATCATAGAAATCTTGTATAGATTTAAGAACATATACAACAACTCATAATAAGCTACTATTAAAATTTTATGAAGTAATGAATATTTCATCATCAAAAGAATATTTTAAAAAACACCTCACGCCCACAAACCATGTACAAAATTATATAAAAGCCTCACGTTGTAATTGAAGAAAAAAGCACGTATTCATTTAACATTCTGCACTATAATTCGCAATTCCGAGCACACAGCGAGGTAATTCAATAATCTCTTTTGTACCGACCACAATGCAAGTGGGCGAGCGTGGACTTGTTTACTTGTCAAAGAATATTAAATCGTCTTCAGATGGCATTTCCCGTATGCTAGCCATATCCTATTTGAATTCCAGCTCACTACAAGCTACTCCAATTTCGCTAACTAGCCGTCGTGCATGATTAATAACTGGCGAATCGTGCACAGAGAAGTGATATTAAGTTGGCTTGTTAAAACTTCACTGTGTCGTATGACTGCAGTTCTAGTTTCCCTACACGTATAGTGTTCGTTGATACAATTATAGTAACTGGACTCCAGAATGAATGTGTAATAAAGTGCTTATATATATTTATCTTGTATGAATAGATTTTACTAGAGGTTTTTATACTTTGTGAATCTAACGATAGTCATGTCTAACTATGAAATCATAAGACTGCAGGGTAAGATCTGAAAGTCTGTTGCAAATGTTGTGTATTCGATTGAAAAGACTTTGATTGAAATTCATATTGTTTCGCAATTGGGTTTGATGCTAGGAAAGTTTTTATGTACCTTAATATTACACATAAAATTCTCGTGTCCCGGTGTTTGTTATCAAACTCCTTCGAAACGGCTAAACACATTTGTTTGACAATTTGTGTGTATATTATCGGGTAGATCTGAGAATCGGCTAGCATCTATTTTTCATATCCCTAAATGAGTCACCCAACCCTAACTATTTTTATTGACATTTTTTTAAATTTTTATTTTATTTTGATTCAGCATTAAAATACATACAACACCCGTCTACGATTTACACCTTTTTGTATCGCGATTTATATATTTATATATATATATTTATATATTTATATTTATATATTTATATTATTTATATTTGTATTGCGCTCGTCACCTTGAGACATGAGATGTTAAGTCTTATTTGCCGAGTAATTTCACTAGCTACACTGGAAGGGTGCCCCTTCCGAACGAAACACAATAATTCTTACACATAACTGCTTCACGACAGAAAAAAAGCGCCTTTGTGGTACCCATAATCTAGCTTGCATCCTGTGCAAAGGAGCCTCTTACTGGTAACTTGAAACCCTACAAGCATTTTAGGTAAATTTATGCAGCGCATATAGCCACATAATAAATACTAGCTAATGCCCGCGACTTCTTCCCTGTAGATAAAGGGTTTTTAAAAACAATTAGCAAGTTTGGAATTGAAGATTATCTCATGTCCTATACCATTTATGGTTACCGTTTTCACTACCGTTCCCAACATATTATAAGAATCTTATTCCAAGAAAGATTGCTACAGAAAACTAAGCCTACTATTGGAATAGTTATAGCTCATAGTGAATTTCAGTTTTTCACAAATCCCGCGGGAGCCATTATTAACTCCGGGTAAAAGCGTAACAAACAAACTTACGTTCACATTTATAATATTAGTAGGGATTGATTGAATTAAACAACATCAAGACTGAGATAAATACCTTGTAACTTCTCAAGTCTTCAACAACGCAAGCCAGCAGTGCGTCACGACCAACTGTTACCGTGACATTTGTCACCGGTTCCACGAAACGCGGGAATAATGATTCTGAAACAAAATGACAAATGAAAAATTAAATCAAAACTCTTCATAGATCTTACATAGCAACAATAATGGTTTTATTACAATAAAATACTTTAATCATGGCCTACAAAAAAAACTACGTTTACAAAATCCGACTTAAAAAGTATCTATAAAAAAAAATTAACAAAAAAACAACCGAATCCAAAAACACTACTCCAATAATACTACTCCAATAACCAAAAACACTGCTAATATTCACTAAAAAGTATAAAAATAATTGTGTATTTTTTTACTTTTAATTCTAGTTACGATTATTGTTCCTGTTTTTGATTCATATCCATTCCAATAAAAAAAGAATCATCGAAATCGGTTCGTGCGATATTGAGTTATTCGTAAATTTATCGCGCACATACATAAAGCAAATTTAAGTTTTATTTTTATGGTGTTCTCATGGATTTCACTGTCAGATCTGGACAAATTGCAATGGGACCACACGGGAAGCACCTGCTTTCAAATAAAAAACGAATTATCAAAATCGGTTCACCCAGTAGAAGGTAAAAAAAAATACCGAAGAATTGAGAACCTCCTCATTTTTTGAAGTCGGTTAAAAATAGCTTAAAAGAGATTTAATTTAATACACCTCTTATGCAAATCTTTTACTTATACTATTAATAAAATATTATTATTTGTATGTGCTACCTATTGATAGGGTTTAAGTCTTGCCTGCTTGGGTGGTTTGGTTCTAGACGAAGCATTTCCGCTCAAAGTCACGCATGGTGTGTGTGTGTCAAGTGTAGGTATACTGCTATTATTAATATTAAAATTATCGGGTTGGCACCGACTTCCATTCCCACAATATGGACCGACGATCTGGTCAAGATCGCCGGAATACGTTTGATGAGGGTAGCGCAGGACCGATCGTAATGGTTATCTTTGGAGGAGGTTGCAGTGGTTGTCTTCCGGCTGATGATGATGATGACTTAAAGGATTATCATACGTGGTGGGCGAGGATCGAACCAAGGGCACAGTGGTGAATGTCGAAGGTCCTAACTATTGAGCCACCGAAACATTCATAAAAGATTATTAGACAGGATTACTAATAGTAATAATTTACGGGTTCGAATGCATGCAACACATGCAAACATTTACATGATGAATATGGATGTTTGTTTCCGAGTCATGAACGTTTATGTATGTATTTATGTATGTGTAGTTATTTATATTGTACTAGCTGACCCAGCAAACGTTGTATTGCCATATAAAGTAACAGGAAAAAATCAATAATTAAAATTTTTGGGGTATAAAAAATAGATGACTCTCAGAAGAAGAAGAAGATTCTCAGACCTACCAAATATATCGTACATGAAATGTATCGTACTATAACAATTATATTCGATTGCCATTTTGCAACCCTATTTCTGTGGATAGAACAAAATAATATAAAAATCGCGATACAAAAATGATCGTAGATGGGTGAAAATTTCAAGCGTTATGTATTTTTAACGCTGAATCATAATAAAATAAAAATTAAAAAAATTGTCAAAAAATATATTTATTATTATACACAGGAGCACTACGTCTGCGGAACCGCTTAATTTCATTATGTCGTGCTCGCTGTTGTTGTGTTTAATGTGCACGAACTCGTTGCATTCTATGACTACCACCTAAGGGTACTTCATTGTCGCTTACTAAAGAACGCAATTATGACATAGCAATACGACTATTTTCTTGATCTGTCTCTCTCTGGTCATCATTGCGGTTAGCACGCGAGGTAGATCTTCGCACATTTGATTGACTGCGACGACCAAAGTCAGATCGTCGTCTCCTCAGCATCGTTAATTGTAATTAATCTACCAACTATAGCTAACATTAAGTTTATTATTTACCTCCTGAGAAAGTTACAAATACATAAAGATTCTAATTAGTTATTCATTTTAAACTATTCTTTCAATTTGTTTTCTGAACGACGAACACATCAAAGGAAAACTTTTGCTTTTATTTAATTTTTCCGAATTTTCATATTTATTCACCTTTTAAACCTCTGGACTTCCACAAATAATTCAAGACCAAAATAAGCCAAATCGGTCCAGCCGTTCTCGAATTTTAGGGAGACTAACGAACAGCAAATCATTTTTATATATATAGATTAAGTATATCGTAGTCTTGCTTACTATGCCTAGTTTGGGATAAGATAATTTATGTAAAAATATACGTAATGATAATTAAAGGCACACAAATATCGTCTCTCTCATCAATCTGTAACGCTTTTGCTGAATACTTTTCCACAGTTTATACACAACCAGATCATACGGACATTATAATCAAGCCTAATATAGTTTCTACAACAGATAATAACGCAGTTGCCGATTCAGCAAACAAATCTCTATTTAAAATTTCTTTTTGGTAAGGTTTTTGAATCTCTTATATGTCCTTATCTTTCTTTTCATTTGAATTAAAAGAAAAATCTATTTTAGCCCCTCAACAGCATGGTTTCCGCAATAAAATGTCTACCATAAAAAATTTAACTGAATTCACAACTCAAGTAATCAATAATATAGACAAGGGACACCAAGTGGATGCTATATATATGGATATTAGTAAAGCTCTCGATCGGGTAAACCCCTCAATTTTTATAAGTAAATGCAAAACGCTAGCATTCAAGGAACTTTGCTGTCTTGGCTCTCGTCATTTTTGTCGTACAGAAAACTACATGTTTTGGTTTACGGGGTATCAATCAGATCCATTCATGGCTCCATCTGGAGTTCCTCAGGGATCCCATCTAGGTCCTATATTATCTTTAGTATTTATTATCGACTTGTGTGACCATATAAAATCTTCAAATTTTGTGTTATTTGCCGACGACTTAAAGATTTTAAAGCTATCCAAACTCCGTTAGACTCGATTTCCCTTCAAAATGACATAAATAGTACGTCCCAATGGTGCGTTAAAAATAAATTACCCCTTAATGTTAAAAATGGCAGCATATAAAATTTACAAAGAAATTAATACCATATTCTTTAAATAATCTGTCGTTAGATGAAGTGGATAACATCAGAGGCCTTGGTATTATTTTAGACAGGAAATTATCCTTCAATACACACATAGCTGTAACAATCAATAAATTTTACAAATTATTAGGCTTTGTTTGCAAAACGTTTAAATCATGTTTAGCTCTTAAAATGGTTATTTTGCTTTAATTCGTAGCGTTTGGAATCCATTCTATAAGGATCCTACCAAAGAATCGAAAGAATTCAGAAACGCTTATTTTGTTGTTGTCAGTACATGAAACAAAACAGTTCGAATTAACTATTTACTAGAAAATCGTCGCTGGGTGAATGATCAAATGTTTCTATTCAAAATTTTAAATCACAAATTAGGCAATATCCTAGCCAAAATTAAATTTTCATTGCCACACGAAAGTGCACGTTACACAAATTTCAAACCATTTATTGGAAACTTATATAGAACTGAACTCGGTGCTATAGTGTTTTAGAAAGGATCTGCCGGGAGCACAATAATCTTTTCAAAACTACTCGTGTTGACATCCACTCCTCCTCCCTTCAGGATTACAAAAAAATATTGCATCAATTTATCAGTGCAGAAACCACATAACTTATGCTTTGTTTTTACTTATTTTGTTATTTTTATAAGCTAGTAATAGTATATAATCTGTTGGTGAACCTAATCAATAGATAATTACACTATGGAGGTGGTATTTCTGTAGATGGTCAAATTTTGGTAAAATTTTTCGTCTTCATTTTCGGTATGTGGATTTTTGATTTTAATATCGAGATTTTTTATCTTTAATGTTGGAAATATTTAGAAAGACCTCTCCACAGAATTGTAAATTAAAAAGGGCAATAAATAACCAGCCTTCGTTATAACAACATTTACTTTTTAACTCATTTCAACTTCGGTACCCCTGAAAAAAAACTTATAAATAATTAATCATTTTATTTAATATATAAAATACTCGTGTTAATCAAAGATACCATTATGTTATAAGCTTTACAAAGTATAACGTCATAAACATGCCGATATGAGCGATATTTCAAAAGCTACATTCTATTTAGGCTAAACAACCTGAGACACGGAAAAATATCCGCGAATGATTGATGAGGGAGCGAGAATAGAACAAATCCATCCAAGCCCCATCAATCTTACAGAGCGGGCTCCTTGCAAGCGACGTCTGCGCTCTAATGAAAGAGACTACATATAAACAATTCAAAAATGTTGTTTCTAATATCCGACATAAGACAGATGGTTTTGAAAGTTCATAATCTCTATATAAATGTCTTAAAATACCAGGAAATAAGATGACTTTAATAGCTCCAAAATTGTTGAAAGAAATAATTGAAAATTTTGGGTATGAGTTTTTGAAATATATCCTTGGAATGAATACCAAATTTACTGCGAATTTACGGGCAAGAAGGCCGTTAGATCACATGATCTTGATAGTGCTTTATCAGAAGTCAGGACCCAAGCAGCGCGGAAGACTCAGACTTTCGTGGATGTCTGTTGTTAGGAAGGACATGTTGAACAGTTGTTTGGAAGAACAAAACAATGTCGACCCAACTACTACTGCCCAGGCTTAACCAGGAAAGACATGTCTGAAGACAAATGAGAATCGGTCAGAAGAAGAAGAGATCGTTGAAATGAATGAAAACTGTTATGTAGGTTTAGGATACAGTGAACGATAAACAGGAATAATAAATAATAAAAGGCACAAAAAATCTCTAGAAAAAGCAGTGACTAATTGCCCCACGGAAAAATGGGTAAATCCATACGTATTGTTTAAAATTTAAAGTTATTGTTATCTACAATTTATAAAATGATAGCTGTGACTGATTTTATTGTTTGTTATAATTATTATTAACTAGTTCGATTAATTGTTTATATTCTTACTAATTTATTGTTCGATTTTGGTCGTTCTCTTTTCAATTACTTATTAATTCGTTAGATTTTTAATAATATTATTAATTCAAGTATGTTTGGCATCTTTTCTCCCAACTTTGATATGTGTCTTTTTGTAACATTGTGAACTGTTATTAGTTAAGTTATATTGATATATTTCTATTGTGTATTTATTGTTAATACCGTTTGTTTCCAAAATAAATACCTAGTCTTGCCATAACTACTGAAACGAAGTAAAAGAAAAATTTTCATTGTTATTGTACACAAACATTTTACTAATACCAAGCGTATGGAGAGTTTTAAAATTGCATTTGGCTCCATACCTACTTTGTGAAATGCAATCACAGCGATTCGGTTTTCTTTATCAACCCCATCCATTTTAATATCGCAAAATATGTATTGGCGCCAAAATGAGAAACTCAATGAACAATCATATAAAAATGACAGACTCCAAATTGAAATATAATATTTTGTTTATTTTTAATTGTAACAGTATTTATAGCCAGACTAAGTATATATCCGTAGTTAATAGTCATAAATACATTACTGTAAGTATAGGCCTTGCGAAGCAAATGCAATTGCGGAAAACGATATTTGATTACCCTGGTGTCATCAGGTCAACGAGTATTTACAGATGCATGCCATGGGGCCATCCAGCATCCGTCGTATATTTAACCAATTGTCAATGCAGTTAACAAGCAAAGCTTACGTTTCGGTAATTTCAGCTATTGTGCTTGTTGTAATTATTATTGTTTGTTAACTTAAAGTGTTTTATGATACTTATTTGTATTATTCTTAAAATTATGTTTTGCAACTGCACAGATTGACGTACCATAAACAACTAGACAAATAATCAAGCTCAAAATTCAGACTACGCGTCTATTAGGCAGAGTTTTCGTTCAGTTGTGTTTCGACCGCGCTTTGAATACAACGCCACGCAATAACAAAATGGTCAGTGAAAAACCATCCAAATAACAGCATATCCATACTAAAAAAGCGGCCAAGTGCGAGTCGGACGCGCCCATGAAGGGTTCCGTAACAGCAAGTAACATAATAATATAAAAGTTCTTGTAGTTCGTTGTATCTTTGATCGATGTCTTAAAACTAGTACCATAAATACCAATACGTATAGGTTTGATGAAAAAAAAATTTTGAGTTTCAGTTTTAAGTATATAATTATTTTTAAATTATTGTTGTTTTTGTTTTCTATTTTTGTGTAAAAAATATTAATGCGGTTCACAGAATACATCTACCTATTAAGTTTCAACAGTATAGTTCTGTGTGACATATGGACGGACTGGCAGACATGCAGACATGACGAATCCATATTATGGGTTCTTTTTTTTGCCATTTGGCTACGGAACCCTAAAAAGGATGTAGTGTATTTCAGGTAATTGCCCCATTAAATCAACAAATTTATGTAACTAACTGTATGTTTTTAATCATTTTGCTAATTTTATTATTACATTTCAATTGCTAAAACAATTTGCAAAAACAAAAAAACATCGCTGACGAAATGTTCGAAAGAGACGCATGCATTCCTCAACATAATAAATATTCTTCTTATAAGCGTATGCAATAGATGTTGAACATTAGTGCTACGAAATAAGGTGTTTATTTGAATGAATGTATTATGCCTATTAGGCATTTATTAAATAAATTAATTAATTTTAACTAAGTATCGAAAATAGTTCAGTAAATATGATAATTAGTCAATGTGGTACGATTTGCGACGCGGAAATCAGATACCTCTATCCAACACGCCAAAGAATGTAATGTATTTTCGAAAATAATGAAAACACATTAAATAAATTTGTATTTTACTTAATTTTTTTTACTTTAAATTAGTATGTTTGATTACATATAATTTATTTTTAATATTACAATTAACAGTCATATATTTCCTTTAGTTAAAAAAAGCTATTTAGTTTTTGTTATCATCACAAAATTAAGCGTTAGAAAAACACTGCAAAACTGTGTAAATAAAAAACAAAATCAATTTGAACTAATAAAACACGTTGTTTGTTGTATACAAATAAAATAACACAAATTAAAATTTATAATCGATGCGGGACTAAAGTAGATCCTGTACATGAAACTACAATCTGAGAGTTGAACAAGACATTTCATGATGTATGAATTTACGTCACTCGAACGTTTGGCCCAGTAGAAGAGCGCTCGCACGGAACGCGAGAGGTCGCGGATATGAGTCCCGTTCCGTTCATAAATTTTGTTTTAAAATTTAATTTGTGTCATTTCATTTATATACAACAACGTGTTTTACCAGTTCAAATTCATTTTGTTTTTCATTCACACAGTTTTTTGATAACCCTCACTTCTGTGATTACCAGAAGTGAGGGTTTTCACTTAAAAAACTAAGTCATACTTAACTACTAACGTACTAAATATAATATTAATTGATTATATCTAAAAATATCGATTTTAACAAAGCTACATCACTATACAATAGGTGGTACACTCGCAGCTAGCATTATATACCTATCAGCATTAAAATAAAACTGGATTACCAATTGAAATTGGAAATAGAACTAAACTACCCGGTAAATTGAATTACAAAGTTACATGCGTGAATTTGCACCGTCATTCACTAAAACAAAACATGTGAAGGGATCCGCACGTTGTGGCGAGATACATGCATTCATGAGTATCGATTTTATGTTAAAATGCAACAAGATTCACTCGAATGTGTCGCTACTCGATGTGTTATTTAGACACGTATGTATCGAGCAATTACGTCGGCGTCGGTATCAACGCATTGGTTAGCTGGCGTTAGGCAATTCGAGAGCCGTAGTGCTCTCAAATTGAGAGAATTGAAGTAATCTATTAACATGAAACACAATTAACGAACGCTCGCTTGCAACACGTCCAACTCTACGTAATATCATCGATAAATCCAATTTAGTATCCGATTTCTCTTATTGAGCTCAAGTCAGTTTTGTGTGAAACATTTCGATTCGTTGAATTTATTGTGACTGTGATTATTGTTTTCTTAAATAATTTATACGTCTAGATAGAGACTCTTGCTGCTAAACAACCGAATATAAAAAAATATCTTCAAAAATACTATTCTAAAACAATATGTTCATTCCATTGAACAGCATTATATTACAAATATTGCTTAGTAGATAAAATTAATTTCTTATAACTATGTGTTGCCTTTAGCAAAGCAGTACACTTGTAACTATAATTGATCGAGCCGGTCCTGGTTATCATTAACCATTCGTCTATAACCATTGATCAGGCCGATCCCAGTTATCTTTAACCATTTGTCTATAACCATTACAGGCCCGGTCTGAGTAGTCTTCTTCTGAGAGATCCGTCTTCTCACAAGTAGAACCATTAATTAAAGTTATTTAACGTGTCATAGATTAATTTAGTACCTTAAGAAAAAAATATTTTTACTATAAAAACCAATATATATATCTACCCCTAAGTGCACCCCTTTTTATGGTCCTTCGAGCCGGATTTACTACGTTAGAAACCCTTTTCACAATAGATATAATATGGTCTAAAAAGTATAAAATAATTACGTAATTTTTACCAATCCAATTATTTAATCTAATTCTAATTACGATTATTTTGTTATTTTTCGGTCTAAAAACTTTAGTGTGTGTGAGAAGCTACGCCTTACACTCGCGATTTGTATGTCACTTTGTGATAGTATGCGTGCATTGCTCAAAATAGAGGCTAACTATCAACCTCCATTTTTTTCGACGTTTTCGCAGCTGGTCACAGTCTATGTAGACGTATAAATGATTTAAGATTATTTTCATGTTTGTAAGTTTTTATTCAGCCTTATTTTAACTGAATTCAAATTTATATGCAAAACGGCAGAACATAGATTAGATTAGAGATTTCTTGTGGTTAACAAATTCAAAGACTAAAGAATAATAATTTAATTATAATAAGAGGAATAAAAGCTTCCCCTAGAAGTTATAAAATAATTCTACTAAATTTTTATGAAGTACATATTATCTATTTATTGCCTTCCTCTATGTAAACTGACGAAATTATCTATCGAACTATCGGACGTCTATCTATCAATGTAAGCAATGATTCACAACACTAAAAAACATCACAAACAATTTGATCATTGCTTTCCTAAAAGCTTTTAGAAAAATGAGGTAAATATACGTGAACTGTAAAATCATATCGTATTTTATTAAAATCCATGTTAAATTTTAACGACTAAACCAGAAATAACAAGCTTTTTACACAAAAGCGTAGTTGAGTAGTTATTAAAGTTTGAATGCGAAGTTCCTTGGCTCCAATACGACGACAATGCACCGCGTTTCGTATTTAATGAGACTAGGTATTGAAAATATTATCGTAGGAAGAATTAAGTTCCTTTTTATACACTAAATCAATATATTTGTTAGTATACATTTAAATAAAACACCAATCCTTGCACTTACCTTAGCAAATTTCTGTGTCTTCTACCGAATTTATCACGGGGAGTGTTCCGAAGAGCTGTTTAACCTGATTCCTGCCGCCGAGTTCCACCTTCGCACGACACGCCACAGGTTAGGATATCATCCCCACCATCTGGATGTGTGGCGGTCCTCCACAGTTCGGTTTACAAGAAGCTTTCTTCCTCGTAGTACAAAGCTGTGGAATGAGCTTCCTTGTGTGGAGTTTCCGGGACGATACGACATGGATACCTTCAAAAAAAGCGCGTACACCTTCCTTAAAGGCGGGCAATGCTCTTGTGATTCCTCTGGTGTTGCAAGAGAATGTGGGCGGTGGTGATCACTTAACATCATGTGACCTTAACATCAGTACGCTCGTTTGTCCTCCAATTCATAAAAAAATATATACTTATACTATACAAATATATATACTTATTTATAATATATATTGTAGTTCACTTATAGCGTGTACGGCATGCTTTTTACATACGAAACAAAATTTAAGATCTGAACTAGCTGAAACATAGAATTAATAAAAAAAAATAACTAGTTTCAACTTAACGATTTTTTGACACAGTTCTTGAATATTGCCAAAATTTGATTCAATATGTCTAGATTTTTATTTTTCTGAGATTTTCATTCATTATATTATCTACACATTCTTACAATCGGATTTTTTTGTACACATACATAGTAAAAGTCCTTTCTGATCTGGAATTGTGAAAAGTGTTAAAATTAAGTGATTGAACGAGATAGGGCGAGTCAATGTTGGAATTTATTATTTTGTAAATAGTCAATAAGTCATGACACTCTCTTCTGTCCTCCAAAGATAATGTTATTTATTTAGCCAACCTCTCTCGATAGTTATGAAGAAGCCTTCCTGTGCCTTCTCTGTTTGATAGTATTTTTAAACACTTATTTTGAACACTTTCATGCCTATCAATGTGAACAATGTAAAACGGAGACCATGTACAACAATAATATTCTAGAGTACTTTTGATAAATGCGTTAAATATTGAAACTCAACAAATGAATCAGGAGCTTATTACTTTTGCATTTAATATGCTCATAGTCAGTTCATAGTCAAAAAGTACACCTAGATCTAATACGATTGATTTTGTATGACTAAGTTTATTTATTTTATTTTTTTATGGAAAAGGTTTAACATCGAAACATACAATAATATTGTGTCTTCTTATAAATTGATATTGCATATATATAATACTTTTATATCTAACTAATAGGTATGCACAACGTTGCCTTCATTTATTGTTGTAAGTTTGCGATACAACTACTTTTATGTTTACTGCTACTAAAATTGTAAGGGCTCAAAGCTTCTATTTTATAATATATATATAATATTATATTAATATATATAATTTGAGCCATAATTGTTTCTAAAAAATATATACTAATACGACGATGATAAGGTGGTACACATAATCCAATCTCGGATACAATTAGTAATGGACAATTGACTGATTAATAATTTATATAAAAAAAGAATTTGTTGTGCATTTCTTCGCAATTCTAAGGTTTTCATATTGAAGAATTTTAATTTGTCTTTTTAACTTATAATAGTGTAATTATTAGTAACATAACTCAACATAGATATATTTTTTTTAACTGACTCAATTCTAGTGATATACTTTTTGTAATAAGGCCACCAGAGCACTGAATTGTATTCAACCTGAGATCTTACAAGGGAATTGTATACTATTTTAAGCGAAGGAATTGATGTAAAAAAAGCCTTAGTGTTAGGACAGTTAAAAATTAGACTGGATTACTTTACTATCCCATATTATTATTTGGAGGACTCATTCCACTTTATAAAAAAAAATAGATTTGTCAATCTGAAGACATTAGGTCAATTTTACTACTTTTTTTTTCATACGTTTTATTTAGTATCAACACTATTTAGGGTTACCACCCGTGCGTTTAATAAAAATCTGTAGTCTTTTTCATGTATGTGTACTCTGCGAGTAATAAATAAACACAGATAGAGACACTAATAAATAAACAAAACACAAAGTTCTTGATGCTTTTGTTTATTAATCTATACTTTTTATTTATCCTTCTGAAATTGGAAGTAGTCTACTTTTTCTAGAAATTTTGGCAACCCTAAGTTTACAAGCTATTTTGACACGCTTTTGTCTAACTTGCAATATTTATATGTTTGTTCGGTTAAGCTGAAATATTATGTTAGTTCATCTCCGCTAACATAATATTATAATATATTGAATGAGGTCTATCCAATGATACCTGCAGATAAAAGCATTTGAATTATGAAAGACAGTTTTTATTTTGGCATGCTACTGCCTTCAAGGTTGGCTAACAAGGGAACTCCTAAACACTTAACAGAACAGATATTTTCAATGAACCCCCACGATATGGGTATCAAATGAAAGGATTAGCTGAAAATAGTCCTAAAACCATTGCCTATGCCTGTCTTGCAATATTGGAGAAATCTCTGAACACTGCCAGAGTTTGAGTGGAAGGCTGGAGGCGCTTTGATAAGATATATCATTGACCTGGACTACCCTACATATCTTTTCTCAGAGAGCTGGACTATGAATTAACTCTACATATTAAGGTTATAATAAGCTTTGAAAATCTAAAAAACAAGTTTAAATCGTAAGCCAATCTGAAAAAAATGTATTACACTTAATTATATTTCATTAAATCTAAGATTTTTTAAATTAGATAGTTGTTATATGCATATAATTTGCTTTCTTCTGTTATTACTCATGATATGTGTGTCGAAATTCCCATTTCATTCTTGGGATCTTGCTAAGGAAATGGCCAAAATTATGAAAATATTGTATTGCTAACAGTTTTTAAAACGTGTGCAAATTTTTACGTAAATCGAACATCGTTAAGGAAATAAAAAACTACTTCTGACTATTCCTTTACATAGATAGACCGGCAAAGCTTAAACGATTTGAAGTTTTATAAGACAGAAGAAAACTCTTTTCATGTTAATAATATTTATAACATAAGTTGCTTTTGTATCCCAGAAAAAATAAGCTAAAGTTATTACCGCGTCAATAAATAATTCTGTTATGCTTGAAACGAATATATATTTGTTTCCAACAGAAACGAAATGCCATCGAAATCAAATGTATCGTAAATTACAATACACTTCAAGAATGTAATATGAAATGCGAGCGTCGGTTATAAGAATATTTGCATGATAGCTTGGCGTTATATTACTGTTATAAATCAAAGATTGCGACACTACGGGTGAGTTTGCGGTACCACCTCCCGACGACACCAATCAGATGCATAAAATATAAATATCATCTAGTCACATCGATGCCTACTTCACACGCGATTCAGAACCATAAAATGCTTTTTACATGACACGAACCTACCCTTACGTATTCAAGAATTGCTTTTTATTTTAGTTTATATATCGTGACATCGCATGTTGTGACTAAGAGTTTATGTGTTGACATTTTATCGGACGCTAAACATATAGTTTCTCCAACGCTTTTGAATTTATACGTAAGTGAAAGATCTAGACTTTACTGCAGAATCTAGACTTTGATGCAACCTTAAGTCATCTAAAACCTTAGATAATTAATACGTCTAAATAGAGTCTCTGGTTGTTAGACAACCGATAAAAGCAGGCCAGGAATAGTAGTTTAGTGAGCATGAGAAGCTTCGTCTTACATTCGCGATTTACCCACCACGTACCGGAAGACGCAGTGTTCGACCCACAAGATGGACAGACGATCAAGATCGCCGGAGTACGTTGGATGAGGGCAGCGCAGGACCGATCGTCGTGGAAATCTTTGGGGGAGGCCGGAGGATCTTCGGTCTGATGATGATTATTTACATACCATTATCATTTAGCGCTAGAAAAGCTGCGTCTTAATGAGAAGAAGTAGAAAAAGTTTAATCACCAAATATGTGATCACCTTTTTTTTTATGGAATAGGAGGACAAACGAGCGTACGGGTCACCTGTTGTTAAGTGATCACCGCCGCTCACAATCTCTTGCAACACCAGAGGAATCACAGGAGCGTTGCCGGCCTTTAAGGAAGGGGTATGCGCTTTTTTTGAAGGTACCCATGTCGTATCGTCCCAGAAACACCACACAAGGAAGCTCATTCCACAGCTTTGTAGTACGTGGAAGAAAGCTCCTTGAAAACCGCACTGTGGAGGACCTCCACACATCCAGATGGTGAGGATGATATCCTAACTTGTGGCGTGTCGTGCGAAGGTGGAATTCGGCGGCAGGAATCAGGTTAAACAGCTCTTCGGAACACTCCCCGTGATAAATGCGGTAGAAGACACACAATGAAGCGACGTCTCTACGCAACGCCAAGTGATCCAGCCGTTCACAGAGCACTGGGTCCCCGACAATTCGAGCTGCTCTGCGTTGCACGCGGTCAAATGGATTGAGCTGATACAGGGGTGCGCTAGACCAGAGATGACAGCAATACTCCATGTGTGGCCGGACCTGCGTTTTGTAGAGCGCTAGTATGTGGGCCGGCTTGAAGTATTGCCGTGCTCTATTAATGACGCCCAGGTTCTTTGAAGCCAATTTGGCTTTGCCTTCCAGATGACCACGAATTTGGCAATCGCTCGAGATTTCCAGACCCAGTATTCCGATACTAGCTTATACTTCACCTTTAATATTTTACAAAAAAATTGCAAGGAGTAAGTAAAAAACTAAAAAAAAAACAAAAGATTATATATTATATAGATACTGTATATATTTTTTAGTAAAGCCTTTTGCTAAGAGTTAAGATGTTGTTAAAACTATAATATATTATAACTAGCTGACCCGACCGACGTTGTTCTGTGTATAATTAATAAGATACTGCTTTTTTATGAATTTGTCAATAATATTTCATAACACCAAGAATTATTTTGTAAAATATGGTCCCTGTCAATGACGTTCTATATTATGTATAGAACGTCATTGCTCGCTGTTGTTAATATAATGAAATTGTTTCACAGCAGAACTGTCAAAACGTGAGGCAATAAATTCTCTCATAGAAAATATGTCCATACATAACAAATATTGGAAATAAAAATAGTAATAGGTCCCAAATCGAAATAAAAACTATTCTATCTCTTAAGTTGGATCAACAGCACCCCATGAAGTAATCCCCATTTAAATCCGTTCATTAGTTTAGGAGTTCATCGCGGACAAACAACGTGTCACGTAATTTATATATATTAAGATGATGAGTATTAAACATCAAAATTGATTGTCAATTCGTCACACTAATCAAACCCGCAAAAACCATCTATTTGACTAGGAAAGAAATGAAAAAGCGGATGTTTATTCTACAACTGCGAAACATCGAGGTCAGCCTGTGGATTGTGAAAGCAGCGAAACTTTTAAAACGCTGTGTATACTGTCAGCACGAGCGCCTGACAATGGTTTCCGGTTCATATCGTCAGATTGGAAAAGCGAACTACTCTCGCGGAGGTGAATTACGCGACACCGCGCGAGATATTTTCCGCATTTAGTTCGTGACTGTCCCACTAAAGTGTATCGCTATTCAACCGTTAATAAAATACGATTGTGGAACGGCAACCGCACATCGAAAAAGCGAATATCGTGTGAAATGCTACCGGTGCTGGCATCGGTATAGACATCAAGAAATATGGGCACGCATTCTGCACACACACTCAAAAAATGAAACCAGTCAGCCTATTCGTGTCTTGCTGTTCCACCCTCGCATATTTTTTATGCATGGCTGCTGTTTAGGGTCCCGCAGCCAAATGGAAAAAAACGGAACTCTTATGGATTCTTCATGTCTGTCTGTCTGTCCGTCCGTATGTCACAGCCACTTTTTTCCGAAGAACTATACAGTTGAAACTTGGTAAGGAGATGTATTTTTGGACCACATTAAGATTTTCACTCAAAAATAGAAAAAAAAACAATAAATTTTGGGGGTTCCCAATACTTCGAACTGATACCCCTGTAACTTCTAAAGAGAATGACAAACTATAAAAATATGATTTTGATTACCATGCAAACTTCCATCGAAAATTGGTTTTTACCTTTGGTTGGTTTTTGGTAATTTTTTGATTTCATTAAATCAATTCAAATATATAAAAAAAACATTTAATTTCATTATTCACTTGCTGCTACGGAACCCTTCATAGGCGAGTCCGACTTTCACTTGGCCGGTTTTTACCATTATGAGTAACTAAAGCGGTATTGTAAGCACGTGAATCGTTTCAAATTTCGGAAGAGATTAAAAGCAACAATAGACTCTTGCAACATGCAACGGAGCGTTCTTTTTGTTTCAGTAAACCGTTTTAATGTTTGATTAAATTTTTCAATGAGCATACATTTTCTCGTATCTGTTACAATGTCTACTAATTTTAGGAAGTTGAAGAGTTTAAGAGCGCTCTTGATATTCCCGTCAGACTTAAAACAATTCTGTTTGTATGCAATAATTCATAAAGAATAGTATAGGCGAATGATAATAAACTTTTGGTATGAATTACCCTAAAGAATATTAGGTTTCAATTTAGATAATTAATACGAATATATAGATAAAGTCTCTTGCTGTTAGGCAACCGATAAAAACAGGCCAGGCCCACGGACAAGTAAAAAAATAAGGACTCCGTGTCACCTTACATAACAGTGAGGCACCAAAACAAGCCGGTAAACGTGTAAATACATAGCCCCACGCATACACTTACACTAATACAAGCCGATCGGCCGCCATTATTAGATTTGCCATCGTCTGTAACAGATCAGTTTGCGTCGCAATAAAATATTTTGAAAATGCCGTCGTGCGTTGTGAAATAGTGTAAAAACAATAGTATAAAAGTATTTGTGGATATATGAATCTTTAAGGGAGAAAAAATTGTGTAACTGGTATGCCCCGTAACCGCACACACACTAGCATAAAGGTGCTTAACTTGCTAATATGACGGCGCGGAGTCCTTCTTATTTTACTAGTCTGTGGTCAGGCCATACTTTGGTGTGCGTGACAAGCTACGTCTTACACTGCCGATTTATGTGACACTTTGTGTTAGTGTGCGTGAATTGCTCTCAAAAGAGGTTAGCTCTAAATACAATTTTTTTCGACGTTTTCACAGCTGTCATAGTCTATCTAGACGTATGATCTAACGATTTCAGTTACTTTTAATCAAAATATTATATCAATAAATCAAAAAAATCAGGCAAAATATTCAACTCTTATTACGAACAAAGGAATTTTGTGAGCATTGCATAGCATAGACATATTTTTTCAAACTTACTTATGTCATTCCTCGTGGCTTTGTCGCAGGGTGGGTAGTTCTCTCCCTAATATATTGTAAACGATAACTGGCGCTCCTTGTGGTGGCTAGCCGATCCTATCATCGAGAATTCTGCTTTTAAAGTTCTTTAAGAAATATATTTCTTAAATAATACTTCACATGAAAACAAAATATTCGCATAATATCTCAATTTATTAATTATTAGTGTAGATTGATTGATTTCCCGTACTCAGTTACTATTTTAACTTACTTAATCAAGAAAGTCGAAAAAGTAATTTTCCTGTATTACTTTGCATAAAATTGCTTTGTTTTTAAAATATTTGTTATATGATCCAACTTTAATTATTGACTTAGAAAAGTGGCAATGAGTTTATTGCTACTTCTTTTCTTTCAACAAAATCATATCTAAAAGTGGTAGTAAATAGTTGCTAAGATGTATACATTTCACATTCACAAGAGTAATTTTTGACCTGAATTTATAAAAGAATTTGATCACAGAAGGAGTCACAGAAGTTGCTGCCGGCGCTGTACAGCCGATTTCAATTATTTTTCTGAAAATAAGGGACGACACGAGCAGGACGTTCAGCTGATGGTAATTGATATGCCCTGCCCATTACAATGCAGTGCCGCTCAGGATTCTTGAAAACCCAAAAATTCTGAGCGGCATTATAATTGCGCTCGTCACCTTGAGATGTTAGATGGTAAGTCTCATTTTCCCAGTAATTTCATTAGCTACGGCGCCCTTCAGACTGAAACACAGCAATGTTTACACATTACTGCTTCACGGCAGAAGTAGGCGCCGATGTAGTACCCATAATCTAGCCGGCATCCTGTGCAAAGGAGAATCCACCTGGTAAATTTGTCAATTATTTAAAAAAAAGTCTCATTTGCCCAGTAATTTCACTAGTTACGGCGCCCTTCAGACTGAAACACAACAATGTTTACACATCGCTTCACAAAAATAGACGCTTTTGTGGTACCCATAATCTAGCCGGCATTATGTGCAAAGGAGCCTCTCACTGGTAAATTTGTCAATGATGTAAAATTAGACACTATCGTAATTTATGTTTTAAATACGAATTACATATAATATTGTTTTTCTTATATTTTACATTTACGTAACTACTAACTTAATGAACCATTTAATGTAAATAGTATCATGAAATTCTTTGAACCATGGAAGTCAAAGGAAAGATAAAATTGCCTTTCTCTCGACTCCATCAAGTTCTACGAAACGTTCAAATACCAAAACAAATTTCACTCAAATCAATGGCAAAGGCATTTGGAATCAACAGTAATCTGTGTACGCGAAAACGCGGAAGGGGATGGATGACAAGGAAAATACGCGAGAAAATTCAAGAGGAAAGCAAGGTGGAACGGGCGTGGAAAATTGGCTTCATTAAGGAAGCGGGGGCGACGAAGCGGACACACAGACGAAGGAATCGGTCAGCCTGAATCAAAGGAAGTACTTTATCTAATTAAAATTCATGTTATTAATTGAGACTCATCAAACAGAAATATAATATTTTACTGTTATGAACAATTTGCTATTGTATATTATGTTACGTTTAATTATTAGCCGTAGATAGCGAAAGAGATACTTTATTTTCTTTCTTTATAAGATCATTTATTTATTTCTTAAATAAATTGTAATTTATACTAGTTATAATTTGATTATGCAGAATCTATCCTTTTGTTGTTTTCTTAAAATATTCATGCTAACAGTGTATGCTATTTCATTTTTGTACATTTTTTATATCTGTAA
>CATIXN010000016.1:4082528-4126638 GCA_949711725.1 Leptidea reali | reverse complement strand
TTTTTTTTAATGAAAATAAGGGACGAGATGAGTGAGTAGCACACTTAGCTGATGGTAATTGGATCGCCATGCCCAATACAATACAGTACCACTCAGCATTATTGAAAAACCCAAAAATTCTGAGCATAGTGTTGCTTAGATTTTTTGAAAAATCCGAGCGGCACTACAAATGCGCTCGTCACCTTAAGACGATAGATGTTAAGTCTCATTTGCCCAGTAATTTCACCAGCTACGGCGTGCTTCAGACCGAAACAAATAAAAGTTTACGCATTCCTGCTTCACGGCAGAAAAAAGGCGCCGTTGTGGTACCCATAATCTAGCAGGCATTCTGTGCAAAGGAGCCTCCCACTGGTAATCCGAAAGTAGTCGGTACCCACACTGATAAATCGTGAGTAAATCCGTATTAATAAATAATTTAACAATGTCTCACGAAAGTAATAAATTCTAGTTATAATCCTATTTATATAGTTTGGAAACATTTCTTTAGAGAAACCAGGATGAATTCAAAGAACATCTCAATTCTTAGTAATTTCATGAGCGTGGTATCAACTGATGAACTGCGAAAAGTTCTTGCAAAGACATCTCCAAGTTACGTCGCAAATTGTGGCACAACGCTTCTAACTCGCAAATAACCATACAGGGTTCTAGGTAAGTTTTGAACTCAGCAAAAGTTAAAAGTTCACTAGGATTGCCTTGGGATGTGTTCGAGATGTGTCTCACAAATATTGTTTTAAAATAGTGGCGCGACAAGTTTATATTTTAGATTATTTGCTTCTTAACAGAAACACCATACACGTCACGGAGTCACATGTATCTCCTTAAGGCGAAGAGTAAGCAGAAAACACACAAACAAGGTACATTTGGACAAGTTTTGTGGTGAAAATATAGAATTGGGAGCTATCAATACTATTTTATCCTATTACACATACCCTTAAGTCTTATTTGTAGGTTGCTTATGTTTACTGTTTGTTAAAGTTAAAACTCCAGAGCTATTTGCAACTACCACTTTTCATTGCAGGTAAACAAGTTTTTCTCGGCATGACGCATTTGTTTAGTGCTCAGAAAAAGTTATTCTTATAGTTTGTACTTTTTGTGAAGGTACAAGATTTCAGATTTGTAATCATTAATGAGAATTCTAAGCATATAAACTGTTTGCGTCTTTTAAAATGTTACGTTTTGTAAGCAAGAATTTTGAAAATATTGGCTTTGTTACATACACCTTCCTTAAACTTCCGGCAACGCTCTTGTGATTCCTCTGGTGTTGCAAGAGAATGTGGGCGGCGGTGATCATTTAACACCAGGTGACCCGTACGCTCTTTTGTCCTCCTTTTCCATAAAAAAAAGGGGCCGGCAACCGTGAACTCATATAGCTGAAGGTTGCTGGCATTTAGTGTCGCCTTAAGAAAGACTCAAAACAGATTCAAGTGATGTAGGCGTGATTTAAGTGATCAAATCAATCAGATCCTTTTTTTAATCCTATACAGCGTAAAAGGAATAGCAAGTAGGCAAAAGCATTTCTTCAACTTGTTATATTATATATCAATTAAGTGTATATCTAATTGTACAAGATTCTAAAAAAAAGCAATACAGGAGTACCTTATTTTCTTTTTATATTGTACTGGTAGACCCAACAGACGTTGTCCTGTACACACGTCTTAAATTTGAAAAATCGGTCCAGCCGTTAGGAGGAGTTCATTAACATACACATGAGCAGGATAATTATATTATATGAACGGAATTGAGAATCTAAACCAATCTCAAATTCACTGGAACACACAAAAATCTCATCAAAATCGGTCCAGCCGTTCAGGAGGTAGTTCAATTGTGAATCTAAACCATTCTTGAATCCACCTGAAGATACACAGAAAGTTTCAATAAAACCGGTCCAGCCGTCTAGGAGGAGTTCAGTGACATACACACGCACACAAGAATTATATTATATTGTATAAGCGATCCCGACCGACATTGACCTGTACACACGTCTAAATTTTGTTTTTTATTATAAAACAAGCTTTTTAAACAGGCTGTTACAGTTTTGATGATATTTTAACTAAACGTTATTACATCATGTACAATTACTACAATTTGAAAGTGTGTAAGTATGTGTTATTCATAAAAAAATAAATAAACAAACATTTTCCAGTGAACTGTGAATCTAAACCGTTCTCGGATTCACTGGACCACACACAAAAAAAAATATCAAAATCTATAGTATAATATATATATATAGACGTATAGGAAGAGTTTAATTATGAATCTAAATCGATCTCGAATATGCTGGACCACACACAAAAATTTCCTCAAAATCGGTTCACCCGTTTAGTAGTGACGGGACGGGTAAGGCTTTCGATGGTAAGTGATACTTCCAGCTATTACAATGCAATGCCGTACAGGAAATTGAAGGGCCTAAAATTATGAGTGGCATTGCAATTGCGTTTCTCACTTTGAGACATAAGAAGTATTTATATTTTTGTTTGGAACATATTATACTAGATACAGGACTCATTTCCAAATTTAACAACAAAATAATATGAACACCATTTGAAAAAAATGTGGGAGGCTCCATTGCATAGGATGCTGGCTAGATTATGAGTATCACAACGGCGTGAAGCAGTAATGTGTAATGTGCATTTTTGTGTTTTGGTCTGAAGGGCGCTATAGCTAGTGGAATTACTGGGCAAATGAGACTGAACATCATATGTCTCAAGGTGACGAGCGCAATTGTAGTGCTGCGCAGAGTTTTTGGTTTTGATAAGAATCCTGACAGCACCGCATTGTTATAGGCAGGGCGTATCAATAACCATCAGCTGAACGTCCTATTCGCTCATTCCTTACTGTCATAAAAAAAAACTTATTTGTATCTTTATAAGATACATGCCCTATTAAATCTAACATACATCAAGAAGAAAAGAAACAAACTAAAGTACTGGTAATTCATGATTAAAATAATAAGGCTCCAGTGTTTTGTCCCAAAACGGTTTACTCAGCATATTAGGTAGAACTTAACACTGATTTTCAGTAGCTCACTTCAAGAAGGTCGCCGTAGCATTCTCACCAACTGAAAGTAGCCATGTTATTGATACGAAATAACTTCAAACAAGCGCGTACATATATCTAGAAGGTTGGCGACGCTCCTGTGATTCCGCTGGTTTTGCTAGAGTGTACAGTAAACCAACCAACAACAAACCTTGTAAAATTAACAATGAAAATTACCAAGCATTTAATGAACGGTTTAAAATAAGTTGCAAACAAAATGTTTGGTTTTCATTCGCTCATTCAAATTCGTTGAGTTAATTAAAAATAACAAAATATGCATAGATTATGGCCCATTTAGAGACACTCGTATAGATTTAACAAAATCCAATAATGCTCTTTGAATATTCTATGACGGATCCGACAAAAAGCTGATCCGTTGAATAATAGCTTTATAGATATCGTGTTTGGACAGACGTGATATAAAAATATGCTAACTGGAATCTATTCGTTAGCGGATTAATGTTGGAAACAAATTAAATGAATCAGGAATCGATATGTTTTCTATTTAAATATTCAGTAACAGAGATATTATGAAAGATATAAGTTTGGTTAATAACTGACTCTTCACAACCAAAAGTGGACTGTATCGATGAAGTAGCGGTTGTGTTGAAACCATATTATTATCAAACTCATTAAATTTTGCTCTATTTTAATATATTGGTAAAAAAAGGAGTGTGGTATAAGACTACACGAATGAAGCAATACAAAATATCAAATTGTAAAATTGTTAAGGAACGAAATGAAATTACTAATTTATCAAGAAATCACCGTTCGCGTAACGCTAACGTACGTTCGTAATGCACTCGTCATGCATTAACTAGCGTACTCTCCAAGTGAAGCGTCCGTAAAGAAGTTTTACTTCAAAATAAAATACTACAAAAATTCATGAACTTTTATTTCTTCATTAAGCATAAATTTTACTTTTAGTATTGTACAAAACAGTTGTCACTGAATCTTCTAGAAGCAACATGCTACTAATACATTACTGTTTAAGAAAATACTACCAGTTTTAGTAGCAGTAGAAGTACCTATGTTCTGGGGGCGTGGCTACTGACTCACATCTACACCTATTTCTGTCGCTCTTCTTCAATTGTATTTCGCTTTGAAGAATATGCCTGCCAGTGTATCGTCACGTACATAAATTTCATCTATAACTCAGGATGACGAGTGAGTGCGGCTTTATTTGACTCGTTTTGCAGTACGCTACGTAGTCTTGTATCTTGTTGCTTCACAAAAGATAAGCTAAGTGCTGGTCTCTTACTTCTTCTTATTAAAATAACATCGCTTTTATGTTGATAATACGAAATACATACTTAACTTTTTCTATAGTCATAAAGTCATCGTGTTTTAATATATAAAACTGTAATTGTGTATTAATTCTGGACGAGAGATACATATTTGATTGTGACAGGTCAGTGTCATTCAATATGCACAAAAAATGCTCTACACACAAAGAAGTGATCACTACAAAAACTCGATTTTGGAATCTTTTTAAAAAAAATATGTGAACTTAAATTGTTTTCAATTCAATACAGTATTTGCAGTAATGTGTTTAGTTCTACTTCATTTTATATATATGGAGGTGATCACATTATAAGGTATTCATATTATAAGGTAATACAAAATAATGCTTTTATGTAGAAATAGAAGGCCGTCATATCAATCACCAGAAATAGGCGTTATAGGCGGTAATGACTATTACCTCTTTGTACGAAAAATAATTATCAGACGGGGTTGATTTATGTACCCGAATATATTATAAAACTAAATCAAAGTCTAGCTAAAAGTAGCGTCTATAATTTAGACATAATATGACAGAGGGTTCCATACTAATGAAAAAATGATTTATTATATAGCGAAAGCAATTAAAAGGCAAAATACATTGACCCTAGTGAGCCTTAAGGCGACACTAAATGCCAGCGACCTTGAGCGATATGAGTTCACGGCTTCCGGCCCGCCATCTATGTAACAAAGCGAATATTTTCAAAATGCTTGCGTGGAAAACAGTTTATATGCTTACAATCCTCGTTATTCATTACTAATCTGAATAAATATACCTACACAAAAAAGTAAACTATAAGAATAACTTTTCTGTGAGTTGTACTAAAAAAATGCGTCATGCCATGCCAAAATATCTGAATATCTAAATGATCGGACAGCCTGGGACTAGATTGTGATTATTTTATAGCGATAGAAATGACTGTACAATATTGTATATTTCTATTGAAAAGAGCGCAAAAAAAAGAATGCTGGGAGAGTTTCTTGCGCCGCTTCTTCTCTCTCAGAGCGCCATTTGTTTCCGAAGCGGTAGTAGTATCTAGTAGTATAAGAAATTAAGAAATTACATCTATGAATTCTAAAGGAATCAATTTTGAGAAAATAAATGCCTTTATGCCTTTAAAAAACTTGTTTAACTGCAAGTAAATGTGGTAGATCAAAAAGGCTCTGGAGTGAAAACTATAACCAACAGCAAGCATTAGAAACCTACAAATAAGACTTAAGTATATGTGTAACAGGATTAAGTATTATTCATAGCTCGAAATGCTATATTTTAACCAAAAAACTTGTCTAAAAACACCTTGTTTGCATGTTTTCTGCTTACTCTTCGCCTTATGGCCCGTTTTACAGAATAAGTATTCCAGAAGTCGTTTGATTACGAAAACCATTATTAAGTGTATTTTATCACTTTTATATACAGTTCTGAAGACGATTACGTATTGAGACACCTTCTGGAATCCGTATTCCAGAATTCGTCCGAATAAATAATTCTTGATCAAGTGAATTTTTTGAAGTGAAACTTCTTTATCGACATGTGAGAGAAATATTATAGCATGTCATGTCGTCACGATTTTCGGTTACGCGCCATGTTGTTTTTTTTTATCGGAATTCCGTATAGTGACGTAAATAATATTATATTCATTTGAAAGTGATGAAATAAAAAGATTTAGTAGTATGCATGTCTATAATAATTTAATTTAGTTTATGTATTTATTTTATTTTATTCGGGAAACAAACAAAAATCACTGATTGAAATTTAAAATATAAATCACTGACCAATAAAAGTTTTCACAATTAAATAGTACATAGAAAAATGCGAGCAAATTAATTACAATTTAAAAGTACCTATATGTATTGAAGATAAAAAATATTAATTAAATATATTGAATTAAAAATAATAAAATACTTACAAAAATTATTGATGGTTTTAGTTACAATAATATTAGTATACATTTTTAAGTTCAAAAAGAGATGCAATATTATTTAATACTAATGAGAATAAATTAGAGACATTTTCTAAATTTGTTCAATCAACTTCTGTCACGACCCTGAAAAGTAATCAATTGAACAGTATTCTTTGTTGTATACTAAACAAGAACGATTAATGAAGGCATTTTGTGCATAGTAAGTGCGTGTAGTACGTAAGTTAAATCAAAATTTAATTCGCGAAGATTGTCTTGGACATCGGAAATTAAGGCAATTAAGAAGAAGTGATGAGTCAATAATATTATGAAGTAATTTTAGCAGAAATGTTTGATCCTTTACCTTACGACGTTTTTCCAGAGAGATTAAGTTAGGAACACATTGATCGATAGCGGAATACCTAAATTTTAAATGCTTGAAGAATTTTGTTTGAATTTTGTCTATTCATGTTTCACTTCTTACCTGTGTACTCTGGTACACACACTTATTATATTTTGTCCCTTTTAAGTACTGTTATGAAGACAGTACAACAATACAACACACTTGATCACAGGTTGCGTGTTGTGACACCTTCTGGAATGCATATTCCAGAATTCGTCACAAAAAGTAATCCATTATCAACAATGACGTTTATGTATAGAACGTCATTGGTGATCAAGTGTATTATGTTTTGTTTTTTTTTTACGTACAGTTACGAATACAGTGATAAAAAACATTTCAAAGCCGATTTTGTGTTGATACACCTTCTGGAATCTGTTGGTTGGTTCAGAAGTCAATACGAAAACAATGATTAAGTGAATTTGGTCTCTTGTATATACAATTATGAAGACACCTACTGGGATCCGTTTTCAGAAGATGTGTGTATGTTATATAAGGCCATTATAATGTTAGGCCAGTTATACTAAAATGCACATATCTTTCGTTCGTTTAGAAGCTTTATTTTTACAGTCTCAAGATACCGTTGATATTTGAAATTATTTTCATAATTATTGCTTATTTTATAATGAAACAGGAGAAACTAAATAAAATTATGTGAAAAGGGTAGCAGATCCTATAATAATTCATTTATTATTTTACAAGTAAAGTAAACAAGTAACAACGTTTTTAAAATGTAAACAATTTGTTATGTTTTTAAAGTGATAACCCTCACTTCTAGGATTAATACACTGAAACTCGGTAAATACACTGAAACTGAAGGTCGTAGTCGGTTCGACTCCCGCATCGTTCATAAAATTTTGTTTTTAAATTTTATTTTTATATTAATCCTAGAAGCGAGGATTATCACTTTGAAAACATAACAAATTGTTTAGATTTACAAGAGCGTCATCTCAAGTCAATTTCCTAATATGCAAATATTAGAGTTGAGTAGGTTTTCAACTGTAAAGTAGATCCTGTAGATGAAGCCACAACTTAAGAGTTGAACAAAGCATTCAAGATTTTTTGTAGATACGTCTCTCGAACGGTTAACATGTTTTATTCAAATCGGTTTTTAGAAATCATTATTATTTATTGAAAACTTACTGACAAAAGAGACCATGTTCTGTCAATTGAAAAGAAAATGATGTAAGTATTCAGAAATAATGCAGTTTAAAGTCATCAGAAATGTGTAATCAAAGTTAATAAGTTAGAAATGAAATAAACACGTATTTCAGAATGATTTTATAATTAATTATGTTGTAATGAAATGATAAAGATTAATATCGTATTTGTGAAAACAGCAATTTTTTTTTATAATATTAACACACTTTTTAGACAAATTATCTTGCCCCAAATTAGGCATATATAGCCTGTGTTATGGGTTGCGAGACAACGATATATTTAATACAATATACTAAAACATACTTACATACATATAAACATCCATGACTCGAAAACAAACATCCATATTCATCATATAAATGCTTGCACCTACCGGGATTCGAACCCGAGACCTCTTAGTAGGTAGGATCGCTAACCACTCGGCTGTACAGGTCGTACATATATTACATTATCACTTTATAATTGCTACTTTTTTAAAGTATTAAAATGAATATGGTATGTTATCCTCCCAAAACAAAATAGATATCTTATTTTTTCCGCCAATAAAATAGTAAAAATATAGCAAAAACTTAACAAATTATATACTCAAACCTTTCTCGAGAACCACGCTATCCATTGGTGCAAACAACATGAATATCAATGCAGTAGTTTTTGAGTTTATTGCGAACAGACAGACAGACAGACGCGACTTAAACGATATCAACGAGATTTTCATAGGTAGTATGTTTCGCTATATAATCAGGCAAATTGATTGAATCTCACCCTTAACAAAGCGATGACTATGCGTATAAGACTAATCAGTTTATTCACGTAGGTCACGGAAATGACACTTATGAATGTGAAAAAAATAATCTTTTTGAATGTACCCCTACTTCGTAAAGGGTTGAGCTAATGAGAAGAAGTAGCAAGAAACTCATTGCCACTCTTTTATATCAAGATTTACATTTAAGTACATCGATTTACAAATAATTTCAAATTACAATATAATATGTAAAATGATGCAACAGACACACTCAAACGTTAAATAGTCAATGTCTTACACGAGTAAGTCAAAAAAGTTAATGTAAATTAATACAAAAGTTATTGAGTACAGTAGCTGCATCATCCACATACACCATAAATAAATAAAGGTATTTTGATTTCAAAAAATAAGACAATGTACAAATAATATCTCTTATACCTTTCAACAACTAAACATTAATCAAACCTAGTTTTTTCTGTTCCGTGTATCAAACACGTGCAGATTAAATTATTAATTCCTCGCGCCCTAACTTAAATTTATAACACATATTTTTAAATATATTTACAACTTAAAATACAGATTTTTCTATAATGATTACAAAATAATAAAAACCACTGGGGATTGTAATATAATGTTTATTTTTTATTAAAAATTCCTATTATAAAATTATTTATTACTATCCATCTTTAGTGATAACTAAAGAGGACCAATATTATAACTGAAGGACTTATAATACCTATTATAATTATTTGTTTTTCTATATATATTGTATTTTACAAATTTTCTCTTTTAAATTTATAAACAAAATTTATTAACGATGCGGGAATCCAACCCGTGACCTCTCGCGTTCCATGCGAGCGCTCTTCCACTGAGCCAACCGATCGAGTGCCGTATCGTTTCAAAATTCCTGATATGTTTTGTTCATCTCTCAAATTTAATTTGTGTAATTAAACCCAGAAATGAGGGCTATCACTTTAAAGAAATAACAAATTGTTTACACTCATTTTAGTTTATCGGTATGATAAATGAGTTTTTACCTCTGTACAAAATTGTAAAATAACCTAATAATTAATTCAACTGTGTGTTTATTACCTTACAAATCAACGCTTCCAAATTTCTAATTCCATCTGATATTACGGCTTGCTCTATTTTACTACTCCGTTCCATATGGAAGCCAAGCCGCAAATTGGATTATTATCTAATAACAGTTCAAAGTTCAAACTTCTTACTTAATTACTTACTTATCTTAGCGCTTAGTTCTATATTTATAGTTATATGGAGATGTTTACGTTAGAACCTTTACTTTAATCATTCTTAATATAACTTTTCATATCTGAATTAAAATGTATCAATTCGAAATGCACTCATAATTATTTTCCTAAAATAAAAGCAAAAAATGTCTATTTCTGTCGCAAAAATAATAACACTATTATTTTTGTGACAGACAACCATTTTTTTCTATCTTTAAGGCAAAGAGGACGTTAATACTACGTAATAAGAGTTGGGACTGCCTAAGTAAAATTTAAATTTAGTTTAGTATGGAATAGTACAATTACAGTATGGCGATTGGCGACAAAGTATAATCCGGCTAAGTATGAAAGCGAACAGTTGCTTAAAACGTAGTGGATTTCAGCTATCTCCGTTTTTTACAAGATTATAGCCGTCATCTGTCAATCTATCAATCGCTTTTTCTTAGAGAGTTGCTCTAGGCTGCTTGAAAGGTGTGAATGTCCTATAATAACACGTATATGAGATATTTTATGGTTACTTGACTACTGATTTTAAACATATTACAGGCTATGAACAAACTAAATATAAATATATAAATAATATCACTTTACGGCCGTTTTCAATAACCTATCTATCCTCAGTTTAACTTACTAGACGTAGACAAATCTATCATATTACGCTTACTTACATTTCAATAACCTATTGACAGATAGCATTGGACTATGACGGCTGTTCCCAATATTCAGCCTATCTCTTACTTGAGATAAAAATCGTAACTATCGTTGACTATTCTGACCCAATAAACATATCGACGGTAACTCACCTTACGGCGTGTACGGAACACGCTGTCTGTCAATGGGACGACATATAGCTTACCAGCGATAGAAGTTTGTATGAAAATTCCAATTCACGCGTCCCAATATAAGGCGATAGAAATGCTGAATAAGGGACAGCTTCAGATTATCGACAGTAGAAGGTAGTAATTTATCTCTATCTGTAGATAGTATATTAGGAACGGCCGTTGCTGTATTCGACATAACAATGGATACATAAGATCTTGTCATTAAACGGTGACAGCAATGTATCCGTAATTCAAACTAAGGGTAGATAGGTTATTGAAAACGGCCGTTAGTGCGCAATCTGCTCGTAACGCATATTAGATGAAATAATATATAATAATAAATAATATATAGTGAAGTACTATGCACATTATTATTACAATATGTTTCGAATGATTATAATATGTTTTGCATTATTATTGAAATGTTCTGGTGACTATTTGTGGCCTTCTTCATCAGTACCACTTCACCGTATATCACACTATGTATACACTTCCATAATATCTCTGTACACAATTAATGACTGATGACTATATTTTGAGGATTTTCGCATAGATTTGATCGTTCAAACTGAATTAATGCAAAATTTATTTCTAATCGGTACAATAAATTCAAAGATATAAGGTACTGAGCATAAAAATTGCACAGGGATTGAAAACCTCAGCCTTTTTGTGAAGGTTAAGACAGTTGAGTCTATTTATACGTTGACTTTGAACTCAAGCTATAATATTTGCACGATTGCTAGTTATTTACGGAAGCAGAGGATTTTTTTTAAATAAGCAGCCTTACAAATAGACTTAGTATAAAGTAATACCTGAGAATAAGCTAGCAATACACTCACAGATTATTACTTTTTATTTCCAAAGCTTTATCTTTCAAGTGACAATCAAACGTCTTATATCAGATTGAGAGAGGTCCCTCTCACTGCTCACAACAATGAAAGGTACATAAAACAACACAATAAATAGATTATTTTTGCTGTAGCCTACAGTTAGCATTATAGAGTAAACCAGTGGCATATATTACAAATCATCTTAGGATGGAGCTCGGAGTTGATAGTAAACAGAATTTACCACTTAGTAATTGTATGCACGCGATATTTTTATCACGTTTTAACTACACTGCTGTAGATACGAAACAAATAACGCAATATCAAAACACAGAACGATATTATAATAATACCATCATCATAATATCTACCTAAGTAATCGATACATAAAATATAATCGAAGTCGGTCAGGTTTTCCTATTCTTGGACTTTTTGCTAAACGTAAACAAACATTTTGGCGTTGACAGTTGAAGGCAGATAACATAAATACCATGGTGACATAAGGCTAGAAATCTCACATATAAAATTCTCGTGTCATGGTGTTAAACATTGAACTCCTCCGAAACAGCTTGACCGATTTTCATGAAATTTTGAGTGCATATTGGATAGGTCTGAGAATCGGACAACATCTATTTTTCATCCCACTAAATGTTAAGGGTCCACACGATTTTTTATTTTTTTTTATTTTGACATTTTTTTAAATTTGTTTATTATGAGTCAGCATTAAAAAATACATACAACTTAAAATTTTCACCCATCTACGATGAACAGTTACTTTTGTATCGTGATTTTAATATCGGCAATACAACGTTTGCTGGGTCAGCTAGTAAAGACTATATATTTCTGATTTGTAATGTTGCTATATTAAAAAGAATAGTAGCAGTTATAAACTACTTTGGTATTTAATTTAACAAAAACGCAGCTATTTAAAAATATCGAAGTAGCTGTTTTATGATTTAATGTTTCATAGGGCGTCGTAGTTTGGTTTTCTTTGGTTAATTACCGCAAAATAAAAAAATAAAAAAAATCCATAGTAAAACGGGATATGTACAAATTTATGATTGGTTTATTCGGCTGTAAAACGGTTCCCGCGATTATTTGAAAGCTGCCTGACATTCGGAAAACTTCAGAATTATCACTGCAGTAACGTCAGCCATAATTTCAACATTTTGCATTTTCTGGGATTTATTCGGAGGTATAATTTTAAACCAAGTTTATATTTGTAAGACCATAAATGTTTATTTATATATCAGCGCTTTTAAAAGGCAACATTTGATATCGACCTGTATTCAATAATAACAGGTATTGGTTTATTTATACACGCCGCGCTATTAAAACTCTAGCACAAAAACATCCTTAATAGTTCGTGATTGGGTCCAATCTTAGTAGTGGATCTCTATTTTTTATATATTTTATATGTATAATATGGCAAGGAATAAACATATTCAACTTCTGAACTTTATAAAAGGGATATACTAATATTTATAAAAATGAAGACGAAAAGGAAGGAAGAAAGAAAAATCATTTAGTCTGCAACTTAAACCTATTTTACAGGTAGACTTATTTGTTAATTTATATTAAGGTGCAGAATTGGAGTTCAGTTCAGCATAATACTGGTCATACCCACAAGTGATTTGAGGTGGTCTAGCGGATTGTCATACTATATACAGGTTATACATAATATTTAAAGGGTTACCAAACTAAAATAATAAGTAATTAAAACAAAACAAAGACTACATCTAAATTTCGTGATCTTACATAATTCAATAAGTTAGTAAGTTAATAGTTCGTAGTAGTATAGTATTAAGTATAAAAAAAACAGAAACCTCTAACTCTCACGTGAATATAAAGACAATAAAGTAATTAATATATTGTAATCGTACTCCCGTTACTTCCATTTGACTATAATAGGGTTCGTTTAAACCAAAAATTAAATCTGTAAGCGTGAAAATTATAGTTTTATTATTTAATTATTAAGAACATTGTATTACACATCTCTCTTTGGTTTTATTTCAAATACGTTAGCATGTTTGTAAACAATCCTTATGATAAAGTTGAAACATATGTATACCAAATAATTCTGGGTAAAAACACACACACAAAAACTAGATAAGCGCGACTCGTATTCAACCACTGAGGGTTGTAAATATTCTTAGGTACCTACCTATACTTATAAAAAAATTAAAAGGTTTTCGTCATTCTTCGACATAAATCGAAAAATATACAATAACATCATAAAAATAATTAAAACTTTTAAGCTGGTACCAATTAAGCCCTTTCATACGATACCCTACAACACGGGCAACTTAATTCAAAATAAGGACCGCCGCGCCGTTCCTTGCATTAACACCCTGTTTTTTTATGATTTAACTAGAAGTTTAATATTTCACATCTTCAAGCGATTACGCATTCCCGAGATAAAGGGTCTTGATAGACAGCCAGATGGACGGTCAAAGTGATACTATAAGGGTTCCGTTTTGTTCTTTTGAGATACAAAACCATAAAAACAAAAAATAACATACAACATACATAGAAATGTAACTGAATAGTAATTTTAATAACTAATACCAGTGTGGGCATCTTCTTTCTGCCATCTAGCAGTAGTATGCAAGCATTATTGTGAAATTACTGTACCAATGAGACTAATCATCTCAAGTCTCAAACTGAATGCAGTTAATTGCAATGCTGATTATAATTTGAAACGTATATACATTTAAAATAAACTCCCACATCAAGTAATCGAAATTCCGTTACATAAATTTAAGCTTCATACTATGGAAATTTTAATGAAGGAAGCGTATTATAAAGTTCAAGAATATAAAGAGGATACTAAAATAATAAAATGGCTAATAAATAATTGATTTTATTCAATAATTGACTGAGGCGCCTATTTCTGTCGAGAAGCAGTTATGTGTAAACATTACTGTGTTTCGGTGTGAAGGGCACCGTAGCTATTGAAATTACTGGGCAAATGAGACTGAACATCTTATCTCTTAAGGTGCATTTGCGCAATTGTAGTGCCACTCAGAATTTTTGGGTCGTTCAAGAATCCTGAGCAGCACTGCATTGTAATAGGCACATCAATTACCACCAGCTGAACGTCCTGCTGTTAATATTGAGGAAAAATTACATAATATGAATGAATAAATATGAATTTGACTTGAATTATTATGACTGTTTTATTAGAATTTTATATATACTTTGAGCTTAGAATCTTAAATACTTTTTCGTTGAGTTAAATTTGGTATAGCAATAAAATGTTTTACTAAATATTATATATTTGCATGCATTGTAGGTAGAATAAGAGAAACTATGATCATCAGTAAAAATCAAAAATAAGATCGATAGTAAAACTGACCTTATTCAAATAATGATTATTATTATTATTAAAATGTGTGGAAACTGTGAAATCTGTAAAGAAAGGATATTATATACTAAGTTTCTTGAATCTATGGCATCAAAATTGACTTTTGTGTACAAATTGTACATCAATTAATAAATAAAGTTGATCCAATTTTGGATTTGAGTAGAGCGTCCAATCGTACATCCGAACCATTAGGTAAACCATTAGGTAAGGTTAGTCTATCTAGTATTTTAATTTTTCCTTATAAAACTAAGTAACAACTAATCTATCTATTATTCATTGAGATGAGATAATATTTTATTCCTTATCAAGTGTACGTTATTATAAGTTGATAGGAGATAGGAGAAAATGAATAAATAAATCCGTTTTTAATGAAGTTATTTCGCAACAAGAAGAAACATTCAGCCGTAGGTACTTTAATTAGCTTTGGAAATAAGCGAATCAGTTCATTTATAAAAGTTTCGCCGGAGTTGTTACAAAGAAAGCGGCAGAAAGAATAAACCGTTAACTACGTAAGAAAAAAGTTTGGAGGCGGTTCCGATTTCTCTAACACAAACTTGTTGAAAAAATACGGCTAAAGAAATAACAATATTTTATTACACAATTTACGCTTGAAATATTTATTCTAAGATGTGGTTTTACTTTGCGTTACCAAGTCAATCACGATATTAATACAACATAATGTTTTTGGCATATTTCTCGCTAAAAACCATATAAGTTTCATGGCTATCTTATTATAGTAATATTAGCAGTTAAGTAAGCAATATAGAATAAACTTAATAATATGAATACATATGAAAATTGATTTCTTACCGTCGACCGCCGCATCAGAAGAGGCTATATCGTAAATAATTAGAAAAGCCATACACAAATCATACCGCGGAAAGTGCATGTTTATAAACTTTTCATTTTACAAACATATCATACTATAATATATACATCGGTGTCTAGAAGCAACGAAATGTATAATCAAGTTCGATGCAACCACGAAGTTCGCCCATTGATTCGTTGAATTGTTTAAATATTCATAGGACGCTTGTGGGCAGAGAGAATGCCGGTTATAAAGTGGTTGCGTTTGACGTCGCGCGAACGTGAATCGGTTGAATCGTTTTGGCGCGAAAAGCGTAGCTGCGATCTCCGGGCGACCCAACTGGCTACTGCCCGTGCTACACATAACCGTCGCTACGCTTTGTCTACGGACTTGCTACGTCGCGGCGCTTGCGTAGCCCCACCTCAGGTTTCGGATGAAAGAAGAGAACATTATCAGTATTTGTACCAGTTTGCGTCAAATTGATATAAATGGAGACGGTTTTAATAAAGTGTAATTGACTTTTGCAGACTTTGTGTCGCATTAATTTCGGCCACGCTAAGACGCTCCGGCAGGTGCTAAGCTGAATACCGCCGGCGAACTTTACATTTTACCGTGGGTGATCTCAATTTTAAATGAATGTTAATTATGATGAGATTTCAACTTTATGGAGGTATAAAAGATTGGCGCTAAGTAACTGTACTCTCAATTGTATTTTATTAACGTTTCATTATTGCTATCTATTACACTTAACCAAATTTATTAAGCTAAGTTGATGTTAAGTAGTTTTTTGTACACCGTCTTAATAAAGTCAGCAACGTGGTCTTACCATACTTTTTTAAGTTTTGTTTCAACTATTTTTTTGAGTAATTTAATCAAAGAATACCTAAACTAAGGCTTAAAAAGTTTTAAGATTTAATAATAATATTTTTTAAATGTAAACTCATATCTCTCTAAAGGCTCTCACAGCCTAAGTCTGCGTTGGTTATTTGGAACTCACGTAAAAACCTGAATGCCTACCCACTAAACACCACCTGAGGTTGGTTTTGGGCAAGTTCCCGCTAAGCCATCATCGAAGGCAACCTTCTCTTGGGGAGACAGAGGCGCAAAGCTTCTCTTTTTTTATAACTTGAAGTAGGATGGATTTAAAATATACAATTTGTTTCATTTTAGTACAGAGCTTAAGCAAGGCCATAATATTGCCTAAAAATAGAACAAATAAAAATACCTTCGGGCCAAAGCGTTTCATAAAGGCAAATAAATTGCCTTCCTCATCATTCGATATTGCAAAGACAAATTATAAAGTACCCCATAACGAATGGGGCCATATTTTATTTAACCTAAATTAATTTTAATAAAAGAACAATGTAATAAATGCGGGCGTCATTGAATAACTCACAGTTATCCTTCATGGTAATGTGATCGCGCAAAGTTTCAAGCATGAATCTAGCTTCGTGAGAATAACTCAGGTGGTAATTTCGCTTCGGATAATGTGTCGCTTATAATTTTAAATTTAAGTGTTTTAGAATTCTTGCTTAGCTTTCGAGAGATGTTTTTATTAAGAAGATTTTTCCATTTGATATGTTTTTTTTAAACTATGATAATATTATCTGATATAAATAGAATCTGAGTCTCTTGCGCCCATTCTTCTCAGGTCGTTTCTATAAGTGATTTCATATCCTATTTAGAACAAAAAAAATATTTGAATTTGCATTCGTCAAAATTTTGTAATATTAGTAACAGTGCAAAATAAAATCGGCATTCGGCAATAGCACTATGGCAATGGTTTGATACTTCAAAATGGAAACCTAGAAAGGTAAAAGGAACAGCTGCAACAAGAGTAGGAAATCTAATAGCTTTTATATGCTAAATTTTGGAGTTATAAGCTGAGTAGTATATCACATTTGGTGGACACCACTAAAGCTGAGAAAAGCTGTCGAATGATGATTGCTAGTGGTCTACCGAATAGATCTGGTGACATGATTAGAAAGCTAATGGAGGAAGATTGGGGAACGGATTTACCATATAAAAAATACGAATGTAGATAAGTTTAGTAATACGTATTTAAAGACTACAATACATTTGATAAATAAAATGATTTTCGTCTTAAAAAAAACTGTTTCAAAATATTGAAATACTACCTGCTCACCTGGCAAACGTTGTTTTGCCACATAAATAAAGTACCCCGGATACGCTTATCTCATTAAATCTAAGCCAAAAATATATAGATTCTGGATAAGTAATCACCAATATATTATATACTAAAACCTTCTCCGAATCACCATGCATCCAATTGTATAAGTTTTCGCAGTATAACCGAACAAAAAAACCAGGTATAGTATAGCTTAAGAAAATATCTGACCTGTTGTTTGAATTGTAATTTCAACTGTTTTTATCTTTGAAATAGGGACACAATAAGAACTAAATGGCTTATATAATCCAAACAATAATCTTCATTATTCAAGTAAACTTAGGTAAGCAGTAACACTAAAATACTAATCGTCATAATCATTTGTCGCGCACATGCTTAATACAAATGTAAGATATATTATTGTTTTATAATGGATACCATTGTCAGAACTGGAACACATGAAATGATACGAAACGAGAAGCATAAGCTTTTAAACATAAAACAGTCATCAAAATCGGTTCACCCGGTTGAAATTTCTGAGGTTAAAAACTTAAAAAATACATTCTAATTGAGCACCTCCTCCTTTTTTGAAGTTAGTTAAAAAGAGATGAAAACTTCCATGCCAAATTGTTACAAATATGTATTATTAAAACATATTAGCTAATATTACGTGCTAAATTAACAGGCTTCGTAACTAACGAGCTTAATATGACTTGCGCAAATATGAACATATTATACAGATTATCTAACAAGTTAATAGTAAGTGATAATATTAGCGTATGAGAAGCGAATTATCAATTCACCTTTACTGGAAATTTTATTTTGATGTTATAAAAATAGGCTTATAATAAAGGAGACCAACCACGGCAAGTATGTTACAAATCAAATCAAATCAAAATCACTTTATTCATATAGGTCACGGAAATGACACCAATGAATGTTTAAAAAAAAATCTTATTGAATTTACTGCTGCTTCGTAAAAGGTTGAGCTAATGAGAAGAAGTAGCAAGAAACTCATTGCCACCGTTTTTAAATTATTATTTTAAATCAAGATTTACACTATCATCGTTTCAAAAATCATTTCAATTACAATATAAAATGTAAAGTGATGCAACAAACATACTCAAACGTCAACGTACAGAACAAAAAATATAACGACAGAAACCCTTTTTTTTATAATAACCTGTATTTTTACTGCAAACATGCATTTTCTTATAAATAATGGCAATGATGCTATGATAAGATTTTATATCAAATGAATTTAAATTATTCAGTGAATTAATTCAGATTATGAATTTCGAAAATTAACAGTTGGAAAACGTTGAGCCGTAATTAGAAATATTTAAATACAAAAGCGCTAACCTTTTTGCAAGCGATTTAAAACTATGTATTTTTTTTTATAAAATCCTCGGATTCATCGAATTGTTGCAATTAATAAAATGGCTTTAAATACTAATAAATAAATAATAAAAGCTGAGTAGAGCTTCTTTCACGCGTAATTGCTTCTTTAAACGGAATCATTTTTTTTTATAAAAATATGGGATAAGACATTCAGCTATCGGTAATTGAACTGCCCTGCACATTACAATGCAGTGCCACTCATGATCCTTGAAAAGTCCAAAAATTCTGAGTGACACTACAATTGCGCTCGTCACCTTGAGACATAAGATGTTGTCTCATTTACCCAGTAATTTCACTAGCTACGGCGCCCTTCAGTCCGAAACACAAAGTTTACACATTACTGCTCCATGGCAGAAATAGGCATCATTGTGGTACCCTTAATCTAGCTGGCATCCTGTGCAAAGGAGCCTCCCACTGGTAAACACATCAACATCACATTGTTGGCACTATTGCAACAAACTAGACGGAAATATAGATTTAGGTGTAATTTTTTAATTCTACATATCGACAATATTATTAACAAATCATCGAAAATGCTGGATTTTATCATACGGAATGGTATTTCGCAATCCAACAACTCAAATTGCCATATTATGTGAAATGAAATGAAATAATTTATTTTGCTTAGGTATGTCCAGATTTTAAATATTAGTATGTGTCCTATATCCAGCTTAAATTAAAATAATTTAAAAACTTAACACTTATCTAAATATTCATTAATACTATTTAAATTATTTTTAAGCAGCTATTTAAAGAGTCGTTGTATAAACATTTTATCTCATATATATAAAATTCTGTGTCACAATGTTAGTTACCTTACTCCTCCGAAACGGCGTTACTGATTTTTACCAAATTTTATATGCATATTCAGTAGGTCTGAGAATCGGCTACTATCTATTTTTCGAGGTCCAGCCCCAAATTTTTTATTTTATTTTTTGGATGTAATTTTTTGTTTTTATTTTTTTATGATACAACATTAAAAAATACATACAACCCTAAATTTTCAACCCTTTACGATCAACTCTTATTTTTGTATCGCGATTTTTATATTATTCTGTTCCATCCACAAATCCGCTATAGATGGCAATGTATTAATACTAATAATAATTGTAGTACGATAATTTGATATGTCGGAGAATCGGTTGCATCTACTTTTTACACCCCAAATTTTTTAATTTTTATTACTTTATATGGCAATACAACGTTTGCTGGGTCAGCTAGTTTGACAGTATTTTTAAGTCCTTAGGCAATTTATTATATTATAATTTTATACATATGTTATGGCTATTTTGAAGAAAAAGTGTTTTATTCTTTTATGTGGTGTGCATTCCAAAACATAACCCGAGCGAAATAGCACTGAGCCAGTCAACTCTAGATCCGATAGGATTGCTTATGTTTCAAATGCAGCGCCAACCAACGATTTCTTAAACGCGAGATAAAACTACAACTGTATGTCTCAAAACATAATAGAGAAATGATAAAAACACAATTTTATCCTGAAGATAATTTGACTTTTTATATTATCAAATAAATAGTGGTGAAGTACGATAAGCGAGGACAGAAAACAGCTCGGTAATAAAGAGGATCCGGCTTGTGTGAGTTACGGAAACCCTTTTTTCTTCTTCGCAAATCGTCGGGGATTAAGTCGTGAACAGGTCGCACCTTTGCGCTGTAATTTTTTGTGATTTAGCTATACGCAAACATGGGATATTAAATGATATTTATTTATGATAACATGTTATAAAATTTAAGGATTTTGTATGTATTATAAATCCCTAATCTATACATAGCGATAAAATTGGAGTGTATGATTGTAATATTGAAATAACCGTTTTTTACTACATGTATATGAATATATATACACCAAAATAACATTTTTTACAATTTTTGTCTGACTGTTTGTGTCTGCTTGTTCGAGCTAATCTCTGTAATAGCTGGATCTATTGGCACGTAGCTGATGTAGTAAGGAGTAACTTAAGCTACGTTTACTTTAGATAAATTCTTTTATTTTAGAAAATAAAGTTATGTTGCAATGTCCAAGAAACGGTCTAACTCTAAAAATAATTTATATGACAAAACAACGTTTGCCTGGTCAGCTATTATTATTATAAATGTGAACGTAAATTTTTTTGTTACGCTTTTACGCCGTATGTACTGAACTTAATTTGATGAAATTTGGTACAGCAGTACACTGGAGCTTGACAAAGGACATACACACTTTATCCCGGAAAAATCCATGGTTCCCGCGGGATTCGTGAAAAGCTGAAATTCAAGTCGATAAGCTATAACTATATATATATATATATATGTATATTTATGTCATAATATCTCATTTTGATATCATGTAATGATACTGTGTATATTTTTAATAATAAAAATAAGAAGAATTATTTTTTACATAAGCTGTCATATTTAATAATAGCTGACCCGGCAAACGTTGTTTTGCCATATAAAGTATAATTCACGCGATAGTTTTATAAGTAATAAAAGATTGTCTATATTATAGTCTGTACATCATTTTGTTCTATTGTCAATAGTTTTTGCAGCGCACACAAAAATAGGTTTTCGATTTTACACCTTGTGTTACAAAATAGCAATTTACGGATCCCTAATTTTGAAAAAAAAAAAAACATAGCCTATAGCCTTCCTCGATAAATGGACTACCCAATACTGAAAGAATCATTCAAATCGGACCAGTAGTACCAGAGATTAGCGCGTTCAAACAAACAAACAAACACTGCAGCTTTATAATATTAGTATAGATTACTTAAATACAGGTTTTGTGACTACTGTACAGATTGTGAATAATATTGTTTACAATCTCGACGAAATGAAATAAGAGAAACAATTACTTGGATTGAAATAGAATTAACCTGTATACTTTTCGTCATGTATGTCAATGGTTTGATTTTTTTTATGATAAAAAAGGATTAGGCAAGCAGGACGTTCAACTGATGGATATTGATACGCCCTGCCCATTACAATGTAGTGCCTCTCAGGATTCCTGTAAAACCAAATATTCTGAGCGGCTATATTATTGCTATGTCAAATCTCAGTTGACCAGTAATTTCTCTAGCTCCGGGCGCCCTTCAGACCGAAACACAGTAAGGTTTACGTATTACTGCTTCACGGCAGAAATAGGCGCCATTGTGGTACCCATAATCTAGCCGGCATCCTGTGCCAAGGAGCTTCCCACTGGTAAACACCTCACAATGGTATGGAACCATTTGTGTGTGAGTTCCCATCCTTGACCACTCTAATGTGTAATAATATGTATATTATAACTAGCTGACCGAGCAAACGTTGTATTGCCGATATTAAAATCGCGATACAAAAGTAACTGTTGATCGTAGATGGGTGAAAATTTGAAGTTGTATGTATTTTTTAATGCTGACTAAATTTAAAAAAAAAAGTCAAATAATAACCTGTAGGGACTTGACCACCCTTAACATTTAGGGGGATGAAAAATAGATGTTGTCCGATTCTCAGACCTACCCAATATGCACTCAAAATTTCATGAGAATCGGTCAAGCCGTTTCGAAGGAGTTTAACTACAAACACCGCGACATGAGAATTTTATATATTAGATATATTCGTAGATAGTGGTTTATTAGCGTATGATTCATAACCGTTATCAATAATGCATCTTCGATGTTGATATCAAAATACCAGAATACCAAAGATGGCATTTTTTGAAATTTTTTCGTAATAAAATTTTGAAATGTAACCGATTTCTTCATCAGATTCGCCCATTTTGACGAAGTAAAACAAATGAAAAATTTCTAAAAACAATATCTTTTTGATTAAATTCTTTTTTTGAAATGTACCCTTTCTAATGTCATCTAAAGAGATTTTATTACTAATTTATCAATAAAATATGCGAAAAGAATGTACTCTACCTGTTAGAATACAGCTTTTTTATCCGACCACGGTGAAAAAAAAGCATTGTTATTATTTTGGCTTGTATGTATGTGTGTTCGTTGGGAATAGATGGATGACCTTATAAACTACTTTTCATAATTTGCCGAATGAGATATAGATTTGATCGGTGGTTAGTAAAGTAGGGTCATTCTGTTAGTTTTTGTAGTACCCAATAACGTTCTATCGTCATTGGTATTATCTATATATTTCCATACATAGTACATACATTTATTTATATCGATATATTTTTTTTTTTAATATGCTCATCCACTATTTTCCTACTTTTGTATTCTTGGAGATATTTTAAGGAGCAGTTATTCAAGTCTTCCTTGCGGATGTCTTGAATAGCCTGGTATTATCTTTTATCATGAATTTTATGGCGTCTCTTTGTAGTAGTCCGGTTGTAGTTTTGATTTTTTTTATTGTAGCAAAAATATCAAAAATATTTATTTGCTAACCGTAAAGGTCTAATTTAATATGCCCCTATCTCATAAATTCTCTGTAATTGGACCCGTAATCGCATGGAAAGGAGAGCTGATGCGGGTAAGTCAGATTGTTGCTTCGTGAATTAACTAATTTACTCTGAAATTTATTTTACTTTTGCTATTTTCATTGTACAATTTGAATATACATTTATTATCATTCTGATGTTAAGTTCACCACCTATTCAAGAGAATACCAAATTTCAAGTCTTTGGCTCTAATGGTTCCAGAGATATCGTGATGAGTGACTATGTACGTGGAAATCTCTAATATATTATACAGATAAACTACCTCTACTTTGAGCAATTCACAAAGTGTCATACAAATCGCGATTGTAAGACGTAGCTTATCACGCACACAAAACTATTCCTGGGCTATTTTTATCGGTTGTCTAACATCAAGAGACTCTATCTAGATGTATAAATTATCTCAGAACTTTGTGATGAAACTAAAGAAACCAATAGAATTCTTTGAACTGTCAGTGACTGGTGTCAGAAACACACATATTGGAGAAATCTTAGGATGAAATAATCGCATTACTTCTGAAAGACAAATGCGCTAGAGTAAGTAACAAATTAACTTCTTTAGATAATAATTCATGACTGGAACTCAGCTGATTCCTGTGGTATTGCTCTTGCAATCTCACAAGAATATCACAAGAGCGTTGTCGATCTTAAAGGAATGATTATGCAAATGTGTACGTATTTTTTTAAGCTATCCCTGTCGTATTATCCCGGAAACACCGTACAATTAAGCTCATTGCACGGTTTTGTAATACATGGAAAAACGTTCCTTGAAAACTATACTGTGGAGAAAAGCCACACCTCCAGATGGTGGGGGTTATATCCTATTGTGGCGTGTTATATGAAGGTAGAAGGTAGAAGCAGCATAATTCAGCTGAAAAATCTGTTTGGAAGACTCCACGTGATAAATACGGTAGAAGACACATAATGAAGCGACGTGTCTACACAACCTATTAACTTCAATTAATCTTTAGACAAAACTGGAGTCAAGCAAATTTTTTGTCTCTTAAGAAATCTCGAGATAGTCCCCAACATTCGTATGGAACCAGTGCTTCATAGATAGCTAGAAAGATGAAGGGTCTGTTCCAAGGTCAAAGATCATTTTGCCGTAGTTATTGGTGATTTAGAATAAAATTATTGCTTATTACTTACCAAAACTTTTAGAAAACTATTTTTTTTCAATTCGAATTTCCATCGAGCTTCAAAATCAAGCTTTGCCAAACATCAAACTTCAAATATGGATCGTATTTTTAGCAATGTTTCGTATTATTTACTTTTATACGAATTTTCGTTCGCTGATTTTTAAAAAGAAAGACTTTTTGCTATTTCTTTCTGTTTTGAAAGTATAGCCGTGTTTTGTCGTGTGTCACAATATTTGGGAGACCAAGTTTTTATCATCCATCAAACATTGCTAGCATATTGCGACACACGGTATATCTCTACACGGTGTGGTTTCTGGTTTACTGTCAAATAATCCATCAAGAAATGCAATGTCTACGCAAGTTAAATTTTTCAAATAAAAACTTCTTTTGCATCGTTGTGTTTTAAAAGTCTAATCTAAGTCGCAATGTAACGCCTAATTCAGATTAGGCGTTACATTGCGAAAAGCTAAAGGTATCCAAATTTTATGAGGTAATCTTTTCTTGAGTGTTAATTCTTAAGATTTGTCACAAAATATGTTTAAGAATTTGGAGATCAACATCAATCAACATCTCCCGAAGATGCCTCGTGTAGAGGCGAAACACGTGTCGAATTGTTAAAAGAAAAATCTTCGGAATTAACATTCAAGCAAAATACTACATAGTATTTGGATCATAACGTACACTATATCTATCATCAATCTGTAGAGAAATTTCTGCAATCATTTGGTTTTCTCTTTTCACTTTCGATCCCAACCCGTTTCGGTTCACCTGAGTTCCAGCCATGAATTATTATCTAAGGAAGTTAATTTGTTACCTACTCTAGCGCATTTCTCTTTAAGAAGTAATGCGATTATTTCATCCTAGGATTTCTCCAATTTCTGACACCAGTCACTGACAGTTCATAGAATTCAATTGGCTTCTTTAGTTTCATAAAAAAGTTCTGAGATAATTTATGCATCTAGATAGAGTCTCTTGATGTTAGACAACCGATAAAAATAGCCCAGGAATATTAGTTTAGTGTGCGTCATAAGCTACGTCTTATCGTGATTTTTATGACACTTTGTGTTAGTGTGCCTGAATTGCTCCAAGTAGAGGTAGTTTATCTATATATATACATATATATATATATATACAGGGTATCCCAAAGTTGTGGGACATGAAGGGAAAGTACCTTAAATATCGAAGATAGGCTATTTTACTGAAAGAAGACTTTATGTCATTTTTAAAAGTTAGTACTTCTGCATTCAAAGATTTTCTAAAAATTACTTGCCTCGTCTGGGAATCGAACCGACTGAAATGTATTAAAAACACCCCTTTTATGATGCCAATCGAAAGAATGGCCAAAAACTAAAAACTTTTCTTAAGTAACATATTATTTTAAAAGAAAGTAGTCAATTATGTGTGGTTGTAAATTAATTAATTAAATGCTCAAAATGTGATACCTCTTGTCTTACGCAAATCGCCAATCTTTTAATGAGTCCGCTGCCTGTTGATTTTCTTATCATTTTCATATCTTATCATCACGATATCTTTGGAACCATTAGAACTAAAGACTTGAAATATGGTAAAAATATTCTTATCACCGAGTAGAGGTCAGCTAAGAACGGATTTTACAAAATTCCATCTGCAAGAGTTTTTTTTTATTATGAACAGAACAACGTCTGTCGGGTCAGCTAGTAGTGTATAAAGGATCTAAGACAAAGTTACTGTACAGAGACTGCAGCAGTGCAAGCCATTGCTTCAATATCCACATGATATTTGCGAACAATTTTGCAAGAAAAGTTTTACCAGCATAAGGAATGGCCCAGTAAGATATAACCTGCGATGGGTGTCATAATAGGTCCAAACTTTTTAAATATTACTTAACGGTTACTGATCTAAAATTATCAACAATTTTCTGAAAACATATTTTTATCGAGAATTTTAAATGAAACTGCTTTAGAAATCATAAAAACACATTGTCTGTGTATCGTAAGTCCCAGGTCGTAAGAGGTATATTTTGGTGTTTCTTTCAGTAAGTAAAGTAATAATCATACTAGAAACCTGTTCATGTAATGTTAAACAAATCAGAAAAATTTGAAGTTGGCTATCAATTTGGTTTTACGTTAAATAAATTATGCGTATTTTGTATATGAAACATAGAATTTTTAAATTATAATAAATATATACATTCTGGACTAACTTTTTTTTATTCATGTCATTTACGAACAGACATATTGGCTTTATTTCGGGGTCTGAACTCTAAATACGTGAGTGTATTTTTCTCCTCTAACCAAAAAAAAAATGAATTGATTAGCACTTCTCATTATAAAAGAAATTCTTGTGAAACAAAAATGTGCGATTAATTGCATTATTGCAATTGCCAGCTAGATTATGGGTACCACAAACCAGTGGGAGGCTCCTTTGCATAGGATGCCGGCTAGATTATGGGCCTCTTTCTGCCATGAAGCAGTAATAACGGTGCCGTAGCTAGTGAAATTACTGGGCACATGAGACTTAATATCTTATGTCTCAGGGTGACGAGCGCACTTGTAGTGCCGCTTAGAATTTTTGGGTTTTTCAAGAATCCTGAGCGGTAGTGACATTGTAATGGGTAGGGCGTATCAATTATGAGCTGAACGTCCAGCTCGTCCCGTCCCTTATTTTCATAAAAAAAGACAGACTTATATGTTAATACGCAACGGGAACAGATTCTTCTAAAATATCTATTTTTGAATTATACTGTACGACGACTATCCTATTAAAGTTATAACATCTTTAGAAATGTATATTATGGTGAATTACAAACTATGAACTACATAAATCAATAAATAAATCAGTTTTAGTAGTAGAAATTTGCTTACCATAAAACGATTTAATATTGCAACGTTGGAAAAGAGCTTAGAATTGTGAAGGCCAGAACTGGACACAATGCCTTCGTTAGATAATGCTTTGCTAACGATCAATCTTGGAGCCATTAAGTTGTTTTAGCGTCCTGATGTATTGTTTCAACTTCAATAAACTTTTGATGAATTCTCCTTTCTCAAAACTTCTTGCAGACTCCGTTTAATTGATGCTCACAATATTAATGAAAAATATTCTGATGTTAGTAATTGTGTAATATTATGTACTTATAAAGAAAGGAATTGATTATTTGTAGGTTAAATAGTAAGTTAAGTTAAATTTTTTAACTTTTACTCTAAGAGAACTTTTGTGAAGAGATGTAAGTAATAAACTGTAGGTTTTACACCTCTGCCAATAGCCAAACTAACATGTTAACGATGTGAAGAAATATTAATAATTTAGTAATAAATACTAATCATTATTTAAAAAAAATTAATTAAATTGATTAAGAATAATTGTCTACAAACGTCGTTCATCTTTTTTTCACATACTTATAAAAATAATCATCGCTTTTTCAAGGATTAATACGAATGATATTTCTTGAAAGCAATTTTATTTAAATATGTCATTGCTTTTTGCTTTTATTATTATTATTACTTAATCAAAGAATTTATTAACCAAAAATAAAATGATATTTTCTTAAGGATATTATACTTTCTTCTTTTAGAAAATGTGATTATAGATATTTTAAATATTTCCAAACAGTTCGTATTTATCCTAAATATGAACTGTTTATCTGTCTGTCTTCACAGACCATCGACGGCGTCTTGTGTTGTAAACTCTCAGCCATGTGGCGCCGGTTCGATCCCTGCCTGCCACGGATATATATATTTTCGGTTTTCTGAATTGATATGAACGTTTACTCAACGCTCTTTCGATGAGGGCAAACATCATGGGGAAACGAACAACATTTCCATGCAAAATAGGTACACAGTAGATGTTGGGTTGTGGAAATACCATACCAAACCATTAAATCTATATAATTGAAGAGGGCGGGTAAAATATTAATTAGAGATAGTTTTACACACAAACATTTATTTCACAGATTCAAATTCTTAAGGTCACCTCACATTGGGCTTAAACCCCTGGGTTCTCCATACAAAAGGTGCACAGTGGATATTGGGTTTCATAAATACCATACCATTAAATCTATTTAATTGAAGAGGGCGGATAAGTATTAACCAGAGATAATATTACACTCAAACATATATTTCAGAGATTCAAATTCTCCCCGCAGCAAATTAATGAGAATAATTTAAATAAAAATATTAACGAATTACGAGATTGATATTTGTTCGACGAGAGTCCTCGGCAGCACTCTGCTCTCGATCCACGTGATTTAATGAGTGCCAATATTTCATGATTTTCATGTATCGTTAGGTTACCTATCGTAAAATCAATCACGATATTAACGACGTATGAAACAGATTGAATTTTTTTTCGATAATTACTGCAATCCATTATCGGGTTCATGGTATGGTATTATACGGTTTTATAATCGTTTTTAGGGTTATACTTCAAGGAAAGATTAAGATTAAGAACAATATTTCGCTGTTTGTTCGTTGGTCCATTTGGATTTTTGTTCAGCGGACTATGAACTTATACCGCTTGAGGAAGATATAATAAAAACGAAAATAGCGTATTCCAATATCACCGTCGTGCAAATAAAAAAATATACAGTATTTTTTTTAAAGTTCGTTGTCTTGGAACGAACCCTTTGTGTGTAAGTCAGACTAACACTTGACTTGTAATTTATGTGAATATCATGAAGACATTTATTAAGTCAAAATTAAATCCTTAGAAATTTTTCTATGTGTCACCACCGCCTTTATTTTTTCTGCCTTTCACCATTACTTTTATGAATTTAAAAAAACAAAAAACAATACGAGTAATATTTTTGTTAAACTTAAATTTTTTGTCGAGAGCAGGTTATCAATTACTGTAAGGTAGATCCTGTAGATGGCGCCACAACCTGAGAGTTAAACAAGATATACCCAAAATTGGCTTAGTTGGACAGAGCACTCGGACGGAACCCGAGAGGTTGCGGTTCCGAGTCTCGAATCGTTCATTAAATTTGGTTAAAAATTTAATTTGTATAGTATAATATTATTATATTATAGTTTTATAATATTGTCGCGTAACAATTCTTCGACGTTTATGACGAGAGTTGTCAAACTTCAAGACATTGATAATTTCAACAGCTCCGTCAGCAATACTCGTAGCTTTAGACGCTGTAGACCCGGGTTCGATACACCTACCAGTATATGAAATTTTTTGGGTTTTGTAAAGTTAATGGAAATTTCTAGTAAGTTCAGGATCAAATCGAACAGCAAAAAAAGGGATGGAAAATGTGTAAGCAGGATAAAAATAGTTAAAAGAATTTTCTAGTACAATTTTAATTTAAAGATGGAATGGGGGAATCATTTTGAAAATGGAACAGATCCGGGGGTATATAAGCCGTACTAAGCGTGGCCTATGGCAGTTCTAGTTCTGTGGTGGTTCAATAGTGAAAAGTGGAAGTGTTCCAAGAAGAAGAAGGTAGAAGAGACCTAGTGTTCGGTGCAGTGTGACGCGTTGAAGGTACTGCCGCCCACAAGGAGAAAAAAGTGAACGCAAATAAAGATTCGTTCCTATAAGCGGAGTATTATTTCCAATCCCTGACCCACTCTCGTGTCAATTATATATATATAATTATATATTATATAATTATACCATATTATATTTATTATATTATAGCATAATATAGTTCTATTCTTATAAAGCTTCATCATCATCATCATCAGCCGGAAGACGTTCACAGCTGGACAAAGGCCTCCCCCAAAGACTTCCACGGCGATCGGTCCTGCGCTGTCCAACGTATTCCGGCGATCTTGACCAGATCGTCTACCAACATTGCGTCTTCCGGTTAATGGTCGCCATTCGAGGTCTTTACTGCCCTAACGGCCATCTGTCCGTCGAACTATGTGCCCTGCCCACTGCCACTTCAGTTTCGCTATCATTTGGACTATGTCAGTTTGGTTCTGCTACGGATTTCCTCATTTCTGATGCGATCTCTCAGGGAAACTCCGAGCATAGCCCTCTCCATTGCCCTTTGAGCGACCATGAGCTTTCTCATAAGTTATAAAGCTTGGTGGAATATAATTGTTTACGCTTTCAAATCAATAGTCTTGGAACAAACAACCATATTCATTACACTAATGTTTGTACCAATCGAGATTCAATAACCCATAGCTTTGAAGTCAGGCTTACCAAAGATTGGGCTATGAGATCATCAACCAAAATTTTGAATTACCTTACTTTTTACCAAAATTGTTCTAACTTGTAAAAGATAACCCTTAAATTATTAAAGAAGTCTTAAATCATTATTATTATTAAGTAACGTTATACCTCGTGCCGATAAAATACAATTTTAGAGCTAGAGAGTCAGAAAAAAAATTACTTGTGAGTAAAGGAAAAATAATAAAATATCAATAATTGTATTTTCTTACAGTACAATGTTGTATGAGTATAATCTGGATAGTAATCCAGAATTGTGCGTTAGAAAGACCGTGCTTAATTATTAATAATGTGCTACATTTATAACCAGGTGGAGATCTATGATCATGTTAAATTTAAATTGAAATATTTGTATCCGTAATAAGATTTTCTAATCACTTATTGCTCTTCAAAACTACCACTCAATCGAAAATGTATGCTTCAGAGCTGAGAAGAACGGGCGCTAGAAACTCAAGTAATAGAAGCCCTTTATTTTAATTATTTTTAATTTCTCTAGAATAAAATCTATTATTGTGTATCAATAAGAATATAATTTAATCGAGTATTACATTCATATGTAATACGGTATGGTAAGAGTTTGTTTTGTTTTAACTTACCTGTCTTAACGAGTAATAATTACTACAGTAAGTAAAAAAAATACATTAGAAAGTACCTTTGCTATTTTATGTTATTAATTTAAAAAAAAATAATAATAATACACATGTTATGCAAACCTTTACCTTTAATATGAATAAAATACTATTATTTGTCTGTCCTACATAATATTGATAGGTTTGAAGGTCGGTGCCAAGCCAATTGTAATAGTAGGGGTCTACACTTACCACGCGTGACAGTGAGCGGGATAGCTTAGTCTAAAACAAAATATCCCAAGCTGACGGATAAGACGTCCTTAATAATCACACTAAGTAAGCTGTTTATAATATTAAGCATTATTTTATTAAGGGCTGGGCACCGACTATAAATATAGGACAGTTTCAAAGCTATCTCAAACTAAATATAATAAGGTAATGTATCAAAAGCTACAAGTCATTGTATTGTTAGCATTCAAGGAAAATCCTGGATTTCGCAACGTGGTTGAAATCGCAGAAGTTTGTTCGTTTCAAATTCAATATATTACTGTGAGCGTGCCGGCGTTCATCCGACACAGAAACACACTCAAGCAGTGCTCTTATAAGATTTATTGTTTTTCTAAGAAAATTACATATCCCTGGGTCCATTTCTGATTTTAATGTCTCTAACACGCTATGGATTCCATCCTTAAGTTCAGTTAAGTTAATTCATTTTGGAATGGGAGGTAGTTTTCTTGACTTTCAATGAGTGATGTCACATCCTATTTTGAATCAAAATATTTGAATTTGAATTTTGAATTTAATTAATTTTAAAGTTAATCCTCGCTTAGTTAATAAATAATTCCATCATTTTATTTATGCATTTGATAAAAAATTAAAAATAGTCTTGCTTATTAATTAATATCTTTGTTTGTATATTTAATTCCGAGTCATAGATGTTTATAAGTTTTTATGTATGTTTAAGTTATTTTATTGTATTAAATATATCGTTGTCTTGTACCCATAGTACAGGTATGCCTAGTTTGGGGCAAGAGAATTTGTGTAATTCTAAGTGTCTATATTATTATTATTATAATATTATTATTATCTATGAATATTTTTTTAATCAGCAAGTTGCTGTGTCGTTGACACGGCAGTGTATTTTACGTGAAAACGTGTACATAATAATATATACATTCAGTAGAAGATATAAGTATAACTCAGTTAGTGTGCCGCGTGCAACGCACAGCAGCTTGAATTGTCGGGGACCCAGTGCTCTGTGAACGGCTTGATCACTTGGCGTTGCGTAGAGACGTTGCTTCGTTGTGTGTCTTCTACTGCATTTATCACGGGGAGTGTTCCAGAGAGCTGTTTCACCTAATTCCGGCCGCCGAATTACACCTTCGCACGACACGTCACAAATTAGGATATTATGCCCACAATCTGGATCCTCCACTGTGCGCTTTTCAAGGAGCCTTCTTCCACGTACTACAAAGCTGTGGAATGAGCTTCCTTGTGCGGTGTTTGCGGGACGGGTACCCATGTCGTATACATGGGTACATTAAAAAAAAGCGCGTACACCTTCCTTAAAGGCCAAAAACGCTTCTGTTATTCTTCTGGGGTTGCAATAGAATGTGGGCGGCGGTGATCACCTAACACCAGGTGACCCGTACGTTTGTCCACCTTTTTCCATAAAAAAAATTGGTGTCACTTGATAGTTTATATAATTTTTTTAGTAAGTAAGCCTAGTATATTGTATAATAATATTGGAAATGCTTCATTTATGTATTTATGTCTTAACGATCTTATGTTCTCTATGCCTTTTCACTTTAGAGAAGCTCTTTCCAACTATGTGCAAACTCAATAATTTGATGGCTATTTGACGAGTGTAGGCCGACAAAATATTTGCACTACTTTTTCACGATAACATCCTAAATTTTCTCTATAAGTATACCACAATAATATTTCAAATATGTACCCAATCGAAGGCCTCGACGAGAGCTGGCGATTAAATAATATTTGAGCTTCGTAGCTTTTTCAAGATATTCTATATAAATTAGGTATTGAACGCAATTGAATCACCTTAAAATGGTGGTCATTCCCCAATGGTATCACGGGCTCACAGACCTCACCAAGCGGTAAAATTTATTTTATTATTTAAATGTCGTGTGTTATACTTAATCTTTCGATGTGAATCATACATATCTAGGTACAAGCTATACAATCTGTATTCCAAATATTTGGAGCAAATTTAAATGCGTTATTACTGTCAAAAATATTGAATTTATTTTAAGCTTACACATTTTAAGTTTATTTTAACTATTTCACCAATAGCCAACGCTATATTTTGTCACCAAAGTATTGGATAAATCGGATTATACATGTATATTTTAAGAATTTGTGTAAGTTAATAGAATCTATTTACCATGTATCCATAATATAAATAAATTTTGTTGTTAGTGCTGTGTACAAAGTAATCGTACGCCGCATCACGTTGACGTCTGGCATTCCACAACCGCGCGTTTTTCAAGAAATTCCTTGCCTCCTACAGCCACTTTGTGGAATCAATTATCAGCTGTTGTTTTCCAGAACCGATACGACTTAAGGACCTACAATAAAAGAGCAGATTGCCATCTTTAACGCAGGCAATGCAATTCTTGACCCCTGATTTTCCGGATATCCATGAGAGGCTTCCTCACCACTCCCAATTAAGTCAGCCTCTTGCCCATTTGCCCCTTCTTATATAAAAAAAAATTGTTACACCTACCAGAACAATACATAAATCTATAATAATACCATTGTCGAAGTGGGTGTAGTATTGCAGTAGCCGCAGTACGTAATAAATAAATAAAAGCGTGTAATAAATACATAATTTGCTCATAATAAGCTGTAATAATTTCTTATATAATGTTAATTCTTAGCACATTTTCTTCAAAATATCATTTCGATTCCCAGGCTATATGACCTCGTTAGGCCTACGTCCATGCCATTGACACGTGCGTATCTACAACGCTCTAGAGACTGAACCCTTCGACTGTCTAGATTAAATTCTCTCTCGTAAAAATGTTGAATATTTGCAGATGTCGCTTGTGAATATGAGCTCATAGAGACGTGCGAAGCTTACGGGCATGACCCAATCGTCCCGACAATGGCAAATCAATTGAAAACGGACTGCCGTCAAGGTTGCTTCGATTAGTGAGTTGAGTAGCTTTGAGCGAATCAATCTTCTTAAAGGCAGTTGATTAAATGTAGTAGCGAATGCTACAGTGTATCAAACTTATATTATGATCAAAGTTCTAACTTTTGTTGAGTTTATTTTTGAAGTTATACTTCTTTAGGCACGTTATAAAAAAATATGAGAGTGTAATTTTAAAGATGCGCGCGCATAACTGTGACGCAAAGGTAACAGGGTGAAGTTAGTTCCTAACATTTTCTGACGTTTACGACATTCCCTTTTTTTTGGTTTCTTTGCCCATTATTAGGATAGGCAAAGGGTTCAAGCCCGTACAGCCGTGTTCGTTATTTAATAATTAATTGTCAAAGCTATCGTTGCAAGATTTTAACAATATGGTTCTTTCTATAAACGTAGAATACCACGAGGAATAAATAATAATTCTTGCGTGCATACATAAGTACTTTTTTTTATATTGCGACAAATGTTATTTCTTTTACAATACGAAGAATGTTCATCAAAGGCATGCGTCATAGCGCACGTGAGGTATGCCCTGAACGCTTTCCCGACAATGGTTGAAAGCGAAACGCGCGCTGTAGTACTTTGGGTGGATTTCGTTTTCCCGATTCGGTTGGCTTTCCGTGCCACAAAGCGTTCAACAACAACGACGGAACTAAATTACTATATTGGCATTACATTCGCTAACGCATTCAATTATTGAAAGTACAAAACAAATGTTGAATAGAAACAATGAGAGGCACAGCGTGTACATACGTTATATAGTAAACCTTCTTTAGAATCCTTGTAATTTGAAACTCGATGAAACGAAAAAGCGAGACGATAGAGACACAAAAAGTGTAGGATTAAGCTAGTGAGAGAATGAGATAGGAAGCATTATACAGTGTTTTGGTACCAGGCGATCATAGTTGAAGAAGAGATTGTGTACGATACTTGCTGATTCTATTAGGAATAATGAGGGTAGTTGTACGTGCTCGGCAAGCTGATGACACAAGCCGCGCTTGGGTTGACAAGCGGGCAGGGCTTTTGAGATTTTGATATCCTGTGGTCATCAAGACTACCATAAGCTTTGTAACCCTCCACCAGTATTGACGTTCCACCAGAGTGGCGTGGGAGTGTTCAAAGATTAGTTGAGTGCATTTTACTTCTTCCTCATGATTCTTGGTTGATTGCAAGTGCCTACATAAAATCATTTTTTTAACGAGCCAAGAACCACCTGTTCAGTACTTGAACAGAAATAAAAGATTTGTGAACTTAAATGTATATATTACAAACTCTGACACATTATTAAATACAATATTATGTGTAATAACTAGTATGGCGTGCTTGAAGGTTGGATACGGAATGAACGAATGCTCGGACTTCGAGAGCCGAAGAACTGGTTCCGCGACTCATGGATCGTATCATTTCGTAGACTGAACTATAAAATATGAATCACAGGCGGAAGCACCAGCGACCCTATAGGAAACCTTATTACAGTCCTAAATAGATTGTCTTATGTATAACGCGAGTATACCTTAATTTATTCTGACATTTTGTAAAAAAATGAATTTTGTTGAGAATGATAAAAAAATGTTTTGCTTTAGGCTATTGCTGTGGTTTTCATTGTGAGAATAAGTAATGAGACAAGCAAGACGTTCACCTGATGGTGAGTGATACGTCCTGGCCATCAAAAGCAGTGCCCCCAGGGTTGAAAAACCAATTTTTTTTATTTGTAAGCGGTACTGTTAGATTTTTCTTAATTTTATGAACCGTTGACTTCCGCTACAGCGTCCCGGTGATATCGGTCTTCAAATGCATCTTTTATTGAATTTTTAATTGATTCGACGCTTTATAAGGTAGGCAATGATCTTGTTTTTTGAGGCGTTTTTTGAGGGTATACTTCTTTAGGCGCGTTAAATAAAAAATGTTGAGAGTGAATTTTTAAGATGCGCGCGCATGACTGTAACACAAAAGTAACAGAGTGAAGTTGGTTCCTAAAATTTTCTGACGTTCGTTAATTTGGTTGGATGGTTTCTTCGTCCATAATCAGGATATGCAAAAGGTTCAAGCCGTATTCGTTATTTAATGATTAATTGTCAAAGCCATCGTTGCAAGATTTTTACAATAAAATTTAAAAAATCTTTCTACAAACGTAGACTAGAACGAGGAATAAATAATTGTATGGATTTTTGCTATGTTAGGCCAAAAAAATATAACTTCTTGTGTGCATACATAAGTACACACATACTTTTTTTTAATTCTAACATTATTTGGCTTAAGGCTGTTATCCAAAGGTTTAAATAACCGGTTTTTTGGTAGCATCACGTTATATATAGTTGGGAATGCTCAAAGTCAAAAATAAATTTGACGAGCGGGATGTTATTGTTGTTATAGCAGGGGCTCTCGCCAAACATCAAGTGAACCCCAGGCTCATCGTTAACGGAGCATGTAATAAAGGCAATATATTAATAAAGATAATAATATGGTTTAGATATATGAAGTATTTATTTCGTCAAGCAGGATACTTGATTACTTTATATGTTAGTGGGCCGACGCGTGATAGGATTATGAATAAGTTTCTTAATGAAAATCTTTCCTTCCCATACTTCTTCTAATACTAGCTGCTGCCAGCGGCTTTGTTCCCTTCAGACGCCATAGAGCAGCAAATATATTAAACTTACGATCATACAATTATAGTACAAACTATTGTGGCGATCTCTAATAATATACATTCAAAAAGTTTAATTTTCTTTATTCAGAATTTTTCGGTTTTCCGCACAGACAAAATTTTTATTTATCACTAACCTCGAACAACTGATGGTCACTGGGAAGGTAGACGGACGAGGCACCAGAGGTCGCAGCCCTATAAGATGGTCTGACCAAATCCGCACATCTCTGGACACCGGACCTTATGACACACTGCACGTAGCCAAATTCCTTCTCACTATCGAATTCCACCTTCGCACGACACGCCACAAGTTAGGATATCATCCCCACAATCTGGATGTGTGGCGGTCGTCCACAGTGCGGTTTTCAAGGAGCTCTCTTCCTCGTACTACAAAGCTGTGGAATGGGCTTCCTTGTGCGGTGTTTCCGGGACGATACGACATGGGTACCTTCAAAAAAAGCGCGTACACCTTCCTTAAAGGCCGGCAACGCTCTTGTGATTCCTCTGGTGTTGCAAGAGAATGTGGGCGGCGGTGATCACTTAACACCAGGTGACCCGTACGCTCGTTTGTCCTCCTATTCCATAAAAAAATACAGACACAGATGGCGAACTATTGTCAAAAAGTTGAATCCTCAGAGAAATCACGACCCCCAGCAATGAGGAATACGATGCGAGGAGGAGGATTGTTTAAAAAACACACAGCAAGTATTCTTTAAAAAGATATTCAATTAAGTTCAGATTTGTTTATTTATCTTTTGGGCTTGGGCTGAATTGAACATACGTTTGTTATCAAAGCATTTTGATAATCATCATCACCCGAAGTTCGAAATCGTGTTCATCCAGCGTCACTCACAATATTTTTCATATAATTTGCATTCAATGTGCGAGTTTTAATGACTGGAGTGAAACGAATCTAAAGTATTTCAAACTAATAGCAAAAATATCTGCCAGATGATTTAAATATCAATTATAAGAGGTTTGAAATAAACATAAGATACTTTGACAGTATTGAAAACAGGGCTGTAAGTTAATTCCGTAGCAACAGTCACATATTTTGTTTGAGATTGACTAGTTACAGACAAAAGTAACTGTTGAGCCATCAACAGTCATTAAAGTTGCACTTTCAATGCAGGTAATAGGAAAAATAGTTAGGAATCGCAATCACTTTATATATAACTAGCTGACCCAGCAAACGTTGTTTTGCCATATATAGTATAATTCACGCGATAGTTTTATAAGTAATAAAATATTGCCTATATTATAGCCTGTACGTCATTTTGTTCTATTGTCAATAGTTTTTGCAGCGCACGCAAACATAGGTTTTCGATTTTACACCTTGTGTTACAAAATAGCAATTTTATTACGGATCCCTAATCTTGAAAAAGAAAAACATAGCCTATAGCCTTCCTCGATAAATGGACTACCCAACACTGAAAGAATCATTCAAATCGGACCAGTAGTACCAGAGATTAGCGCGTTCAAACGAACAAACAAACAAACAAACAAACACTGCAGCTTTATATATTAGTATAGATATATAATATATTGTAAATAATATTATGTATTATGTAGTATTATAATGAATCAAATAAGTAGAATAAATGAGAATGGAATCAGAAATCAAAGTTATTATATTTTATTTAATCTATTTATATAAAAGAGAATGTATGTTTCTATGTTCCCTAATAACTCCTAAACTATTTGACCGATCTCAATGAAATTATTTGTAATAGATTCGTTGAAGCTCAAGGAAGGTTTACTTATATAATTTATATGGCAAAACAACGTTTTCCAGGTCATATGTATATTATATACTTATAAATACACTAATTGCATACACTGGCCTCACAATGCAAAGCAAATAATTGTTAAAAGAATTAATAATATTACGTACCAATAATAACGAATTATTTGAATATACTAAACACAGCGACATAACAGCGAAGTGTAGCTGACAGCTGAGCCCTCCACCTCAGAGGGTGACGGATCAGCCTAACTTACTACCTACGTAAAAATGAGTGTGGGGTGCCCCGGAAGAAGTTTTCACTTCAAAATTGATCACTGCCGCTTATTCTCTTTATAATCAGCTTGCGAGTCTTTAGTTAGAAGTACTCGCTATTTTAAGGTGCACATGTCGTATGGACGACACGTTAGGAATTTCATACCACAGTTTCAGAAATGTATCACGAACGAATGTCACACATCTATATGTAGAGTATGTTTTAGTTTGTGGCATGTAGACTTACCACAAGTTGTTGCAGCAAATTCCGGGTCTAAAAGCACTAAAATTTCCTTTGATCACTCTCTGCGATACATACTGTAGTAAATGCACAAAGATACATGCTATTTCCCTAATCAAAATGATTGATTTGAGAATTGACGTGGAAAGTACGAGTATTAAGACGATACTGTAAGCCGAAGCGTTATTTCGGCCAACGGATCAGCCCATCTATCTATCATACCAGTGGGAGGCTCCTTTGCACAGGATGCCGGCTAGATTATGGGTACCACAACGGCGCCTATTTATACCGTGAAACAGTAATGTGTAAGCATTACTGTGTTTCGGTCTGAAGGGCGCCGTAGCGAGTGAAATTACCGGGAAAATGAGACTTAACATCTTATCGTCTCAAGGTGACAAGCGCAGTTATAGTGCCGCTCAAAATTTTTTGGGTTTTTCAAGAATCTTGAGTGGTACCACATTGTAATGGGTAGGGCGTATCAATTACCGTGAGTTGAACGTACTGCTCACGTAGAGAAATTCTTTCAAAAAACTTTGATACTTACCTATTTACATTAAAGAGTTACACAGTTAATTTCCTTTTCGTTATCTGATTAAAAAACACATGGTTGAAATCATTTTACAGAATACTACTTGAAGAATTACTTAAATAAAAAAATGCTTCAATGATAATTATTATTAATTGCATTTCTAGAATGTCTTACATAGTACGGACAGATGCGAACATTTTTTGAGCTTACCGGCCTTGTAAACAAGTTTACGTGTTCTTGATTAATGATAGATTTTTTTTTATGGAATAGGGGGACAAAAGAGCGTACGGGTCACCTGTTGTTAAGTGATCACCGCCGCCCACAATCTCTTGCAACACCAGAGGAAAAACAGGAGCGTTGTCGGCCTTTAAAGAAGGTGTACGCGCTTTTTTTGAAGGTACCCATGTCGCATCGTCCCTGAAACACCGCACAAGGAAGCTCATTCCACAGCTTTGTAGTACGAGGTAGAAAGCTCCTTGAAAACCGCACTGTGGAGGACCGCCACACATCCAGATGGTGAGGATGATATCCTAACTTGTGGCGTGTCGTGCGAAGGTGGAATTCGGCGGCAGGAATCAGGTTAAACAGCTCTTCGGAACACTCCCCGTGATAAATGCGGTAGAAGACACGTCTCTACGCAACGCCAAGTGATCCAACCGTTCACAGAGAACTGGGTCTCCGACAATTCGAGCTGCTCTGCGTTGCACGCGGTCAAATGGATCGAGCTGATACTGGGGTGCGCCAGACCAGAGATGACAGCAATACTCCATGTGTGGCCGGACCTGCGCTTTGTAGAGCGCTAGTATGTGGGCCGGCTTGAAGTATTGCCGTGCTCTATTAATGACGCCCAGTTTCTTTGAAGCCAATTTGGCTTTGCCTTCCAGATGACCACGAAATCGCTTGAGATTTCGAGACCCAGTATTCTGATACTAGGCGAGGCTTTGAGGGAAGTGTTGTCGAAGAGCGGTGATACGACAAATGGCGTTTTTTTAGTGGTAAACGCGCAAACTTGAGTCTTCTGGGGGTTAAATTGGACAAGGTTCAATTTTACCCATTCCGCGACCTTCTCAAGAGAGGACTCGATAGAAGACACAAGTTTCTCCCCGCACTGGTCGACGATTTCCCGAGAGAGACCTGCATGGCCCGTGTATACAGCACCACCAGTGCTGTCGTCCGCATAGCAATGAATGTTGGAGGTGTCCAACATATCATTGATATGCAGAAGAAACAGCGTGGGAGACAGCACACAGCCTTGGGGCACTCCAGCATTCACGGGCTTCGGGTTCGAGCAATATCCGTCGACAACGACCTGTATGCTGCGCCCAGTGAGGAAGCTGGAGGTCCACTTGCACAAGCTCTCGGGAAGCCCAAATGATGGAAGAATACGATTTCAGCGGAGGGGATCTGTGCAAGCACGTCGTCAATTGCCGCTTGAACGCAGCCCATGAGATGATCGGTTTCTGCGTTACCACTATGGGACCTGTAGACACACGCATAGATGCGGACGAGGTCCTCTAAATCTACGCGGAGCCAGAGAGTGGACAGGTCCCTACCCTCAAAATTGCCGAGACGGCGACAGCAGATATCCTCCCTAACGTAACGCCGTCTTTTGACGTCAGCGTGACTCTCCCACTTCTTAAAAGCCCTTAGTCGCCTCTTACGACACCCATGGGCCTAGGACTCCCCTATTCTTTTTTGTACGCCCCGGGAAAAGTACAGGGCAAGATAGCCTTCAAAGTCGCTTGTTAGTCATAGCCTAAGATCCCACTTATTACTTACTTTTAAGATACTTTTGTCAAGTTTGGACGATTCTTTACGAAATTTACTATCAAAAATTGTTCATTGTCTGATATTTCTTGGTGCCAGGTCTCACTGCACATTCGTTTTGGTGGAATTGGCATCAAAAAAATATCTAGTATATCCTTACCCGCTTTCTTATCTCCTGTTCACAGTGTCAACACTTTATTTGATAAAATTATTTTCCCGTCATTAGGATCCCTGCCACTAGTGTATGCGGAAAATGCTAAGAATGTTTGGAAAGTTGCCTGTCCAAGTGAAAATTTGCATGCGAATGCAAAACATGCGATCAAAAAAGCTTTGGGATTAGCCACAGTGCAAAATAATTCACAAAAGGATATTTTTATCGAGTCACAATATTTCCGATCAGGCTCGTTTTATTGCTGCTAGCGAACGACATTCAGGCCACTCCTTCGACTAATATTGGGACGCTTCTGGATAATCCCAGCTTCTCAATCGTAGTTGGTTTACGCCTGGGTATCCCTAGAACAGGTCCCCATATGTGCCGCTGCGGAGGCAATGTAGACAGCCTTGGTCACCATGGCTTATCTTGCCGCCGCAGTGCGGGCCGTCTCTCACGCCATGCCGCCTTAAACGATGTCTTGCGTCTAGCCTTTACTACCGTCAACGTGCCGGCTATCCTAGAGCCAAATGGAATTTCACATGACGATGGTAAAAGGCCGTATGGCATGACGCTGATTCCTTGAAGTCGTAGAAAGCAGCTGGTATGGGATGCGACTTGCGTGGACACGCTAGCCCCCTCTCATATTGAACATGGGCAGGTGCAACGGCGGAAACTGCCGAAAGCCTAAAGCGGAGGAAATATGCATCACTCGGTTTGTTCCCTTTGGGGTGGAGACGAGGGGTCCTTGGGGTACCAATCGGATTAAAAACTCATAACAGATCCAGTTATTCAGGCATCTAATCGATTTAACAGGTGACCCAAGATCTGGCACGTACCTCTGTCAAAGGATAAGTTTGGCCATAAAAAGAGGTAACGTTGCCAGCTTCATGGGCACCTTACCTGCCGACAGCGTGCTTCATGATATTTACTATTTGTAGTTAATTAATTTTATTAGATTACTTAAGTTTTATTTTATTATTTTTTATATATACAGTGTTATTAATTATTAAGTCATAATATGTAAATATTTATAATTTAATTATCAGTAGTTAGTAATATTTATCGTAAATAGTAAATATACTTATTACGTAAATATTAAACTTAAATTTTGTATTAAAATTATAAAAAGCAGATGATTACAATTTATCAACAAAAACGTACCTCTTTACACCTGGCAACCATTATGTTGCGGCTGACTGAGAGCTGGCAACCATATTTTTTTCAATAATGTACATAATTTCCCTTAAAATGACGTACAATTTATCATAGGCAACGTATAGCTAATACATTGCATCCCTAAACATTCATTTAAAATTAGTTTAATCAAAAAAACACGTACATGCAGAATCGAGCGTTAGCATCTTGGATTATAACGACGGACTTCAAAGATAGAAATATTATTGATACACAAATAAAATTTGATAAACAAAATTATACGAACGAGGCGGGATTCGAACCCACGACCTCCGGGGTTCCGTGCCGGTGCTCTAACCAACTGAGCTAACCGTTCGAGTACCGCCACGTTATAAAATTATGTTTGCTTTTTGTTCAACTATATCAACTATATCAATATTATTAATATACAAAAAAATACGCGAAGCTGTGAAACAGAAATACAATTTTAATTAAATATTATTTTGTTCTGGTATCAAATAGTCACATTGGATGCGCTGCAATTATAATTTTGATTGTTATTTGAATGTGACAAATTAATTCCGCTGACGGTTTCCTGTAGACAGAGAAATACCATAGACAACAGACGCGTTGTCATCTATGCGGTTAACATAATGACAGTTGTCTATTTCGCCGCCTAATAAAATATAACAAAATTGTTACCGAAAAAAATAGTTCTAACGCAAATTGTCACATACTCATATATAATCTTAATATAATAATATTATTTTTAATTAATATTATTATTATTATTAATATAATAATGCAAGTTCCTCAGAAGACTTCATCAGTGATCAACGATCTAATCGATAAGTTCTCGGCATAACGCATCGCAAAGTCTTTTCCTACACACCCCAAGGAGTTCATAGAGGACTAGCGGGGGCCATGGCCAGCTACAGACCATGGCGTCCAGGGATACCAGGTATGTCGGTATATTATTTTAGCCATAACTGATTTGACAATTTTAATAATAATAATAATAATAATAATAATAATAATAATAATAATAATA
>CATIXN010000016.1:3975052-4082518 GCA_949711725.1 Leptidea reali | reverse complement strand
ATAATAATAATAATAATAATAATAATAATAATAATAATAATAATAATTCAACGCATAAGAACCTATTCATTATGCGCACCTATTACTACATCACGAAATTAGAGACCGACCTAACCACCTACAGAAAACAGTTGCATGAACTCTTCTTACAAAAATATCCGGACTTAAACGTTACAGAACAAAGAATTGCGGATCAAAGAAGAGTAATAGTAAAAAACAAACTCTTAAATCAGGAAACTTTAAATCAAATTAAAGAAGAAATAAAGTCACAACTAGAAATAGAAAATGAAAATCAATTCCATATTAACATTAGTGAACCAACAAACGATGTAATTCCATGTTCTTCCACTCAAACAATACCAAACACACAGCACAATCAATCATTAAATACATTCACATATAATATTCAATCATTACAAACATTCTCATATATCACCCAGACATCACATAATATGTCTACACAGACTGAATTTGTTACTATAATGATGGAAAACGACATTGATACGGTATTAGACCATAACCCAGGTACGAACACTGAAATAGAAGAAATTTGTTATAAATTCAAAACAGCACTAACACAATATTCAGGAATGGACCCACTAGTCCGTCCAAAATTGCCTAAACTTAGATACAATTCTCACCTATTTCAACTAGTCAATATGTTTAATAGCGATATCCTGTCCCGATTTATTTCCGACGACACAAAACTAACTGACATACATACGATAGTGTATTGCGTAGCCTTAGTTATCTCTGAAGAACTTAACTATAAGGTCACAGAATATATTAGAAGCACAAGGCCCAAAGACTGTTATAAACCACCATGGCAAATAAGGTTAGAAAAGGATATAGAAAAACTCAGAGCAGACTGTGGGCGACTCACCCAGTACATCAATAACAATAGATCCCGTAAAATCATTAAGCATGTTAAAGCAATATTTAAAACAGGAAACACACACACTAAACATGAAAATAGCAACATTAAACCGGAAGAATTTTTAGACACTTTAAAACAAAAACTAGCACTCAAAGTTCATAGACTTAAAAGATACAAAAAGGCACAGGAAAGGAAAAATGATAACACAATGTTTAGCACTAACGAAAAGAATTTCTACAGAAACTTACACAAACTAAAAACAGATACAGTAAACAATCCTAATGTGCCCACACAAGAACAACTGGAAACGTTTTGGTCAGGCATCTGGGAACAACAAGTACATCACAATGATAAAGCTGATTGGATTATAGAAGAAGAAAATAAATGGAATGCAATTGAAGAAATGGATTTCACAGAAATAACTGAGACAGACATAAATAACATTACAGCCAGATTGCATAACTGGAAATCACCAGGGATAGACAAAATTCATAACTTTTGGTATAAAAAATTATTTTCTTTACATAAAATCATGGCCAAAAATATTACAGATATCATTATTGGTAAACAGAAAATTCCAGATTTCATTGCTACTGGAATAACCTACATGCTTCCAAAATTACAGATATCTCCACTCCCTTCACAATATAGACCAATCACATGCCTACCAACTATATATAAAATATTAACATCAGCCATAACAACAAAAATCAATAAACATGTTGAACATTATAATATAATAGCGGAAGAACAAAAAGGATGCAGGCGAGGCCACATGGGATGTAAGGAACAGTTAATAATTGATTCTACTATTCACAAACATGCGACTTCAAAAAATAGAAACCTACATTGCACATATATAGACTATAAGAAAGCTTTCGATAGTATCCCACATTCTTGGTTGATTAAAATATTACAAATATATAAAATAAACCCAAAAATAATAAACTTTTTACACGATATTATGTCTAGATGGAAAACCACACTTTATTTGAATACAAATCAAAACACCATCACAACTAGAGAAATAGCCATTAGAAAGGGTATCTATCAAGGCGATTCCTTGAGTCCTCTGTGGTTTTGCCTCGCCTTAAACCCCCTGTCACATTTGCTGCGTGATTGTCGTGCAGGATATCGCCTCAAACACGATATACAAGAAACAATAGTCTCTCATCTCATATATATGGATGATATTAAGTTATATGGAAAAACAGAAATGGAAATGAAAAAATTAATAGATACTACAGCACAATTTAGCAAAGATATTAATATGGAATTTGGTTTGGATAAATGTAGAACACTTCACATAAAACGAGGCAAGATACGGCCGGGCGATTATGCAGTTAATGATATCGATATAATTAGAGCCATGGAACAAACCGAACTATATAAATACTTAGGATATAAACAACTTAGAGGATTAGATCACACAGAAATCAAAAACACTTTAACAATAGCATTTAAAAAACGAATTAATGCTCTTTGTAAAACTCAATTAACAAGCAAACACCTTATTAAGTCCCTAAATACATATGCTATCCCAATTCTAACATACTCATTTGGTATCATAAAATGGACAAAAACAGACATAGAACAAATAGAGCGGACGATTCGCACCACACTAACTAAGCACAATAATCTACACCCAAAATCTGCAATAGAAAGACTTACTATCAAAAGAGAATATGGAGGAAGGGGCCTCATTGATTTGAATCATCTCTGTCAAAAACAAGTCGGCAATTTAAAAGATTTTTTCCACTTAAAATCACAGACCAGCGAAATTCATAAAGCCATTGTTAAAAATGATATTAACTTTACTCCACTTAATTTACACGAAGACATAAGCTCTCAAAACACTCGAAGAAACGATCCCCAAATACAAAAACTTGACAGCTGGAAGCGAAAAGTGTTACATGGCCGCCATCCTCACGACCTAGAACAATCCCACATAAACACCGCCGCCTCAAACAAATGGCTTAAAATAGGAAACCTATTCCCAGAGACCGAAGGATTTATAATAGCGATACAGGACCAAGTTGTCAACACCAAAAACTACAAAAAATTCATAATCAAAGACCCCTCAGTATCAAACGATAAATGCCGCAAATGCCACGTTCAACCAGAAACCATCCAACATATTACCGGAGGATGTACAACACTCACACAAACAGATTACACGCATAGACATAACCAAGTAGTCAATATCATTCACCAAAAGTTAGCACTCAAACACAAACTCATACAAAACACAAACACACCTTATTACAAATATAAACCACAAACAGTTTTAGAAAACGATACATATAAACTTTATTTTGATCGCGCGATACTTACAGACAGAACCATTCACTACAATAGACCAGATATAACGCTCAAAGATAAATTAAATGAAATAACCTACCTGATAGACATTGCTGTTCCAAACACTCATAACTTACAAAGAACAATTTCTGAAAAAATCAACAAATATACTGAATTGAAGGATGAAGTGGCTAGAATCTGGAACCAAAAAAAAGTATACGTAATTCCAATAGTCCTTTCCACCACAGGTGTTATCCCAAACCATCTGTTACATAGTCTTAAACTACTAGAACTAAAGGAAACTCTTTACATAACCTTACAAAAAGTCGCCATCTTAAATACATGCCGAATCGTTAGAAAGTTCTTACAAATTGACGAACACGACATTTCACCCTACACATAAATTTAACACACCACACGCTGCATTTACTTGGTTTCGACCCGTAAATGCAGGCAAACCAGCGAAAGGCTGAGAAAAATTATAATAATAATAATAATAATAATAATAATAATAATAATAATAATAATAATAATAATAATAATAATAATAATAATAATAATAATGTGGGTGGCGGTGATCACTTAACACCAGATGACCCGTACGCTCGTTTGTCCTCGTATTCCATAAAAAAATCATAACTTAACTACGCACGCGCGCACTCACACATTTTGATAATAATTTCTTAGAGTGAATTATAACTCAAGAACGTGAATAAAATCAAAACAGGCACTAATGAGTTAACGTTCAGGCAAGCACACATGCAAACACGCGGCTATCTAGCATTTAGTGCAGTTTGTACAAGTTAACAGCCATTGATTAAATGCCTAGTTACACCCGCAAACGTTTTGAATGTAAAACATTAATTAAAACTTCTGCAGTCGCTTCGTTTTCCTTATATTATCACTCGTGACTGTTTAGTAAACGTGACAAGTAGCTATTATATTCTTTATCGGTAATGTATGTAAATAAAATAGCAAATACTATAGTTACTTTTATAATTAAACTTGTGGTACATAATAAATCACAATATTAAATTTATTGCACTCTTAAAAAGTGATTTTGTTTGTTTATATTTACAATTCTACAAAAGCTTTCCCACCATTGTTATGGTGGGAAATACTTTATTTAATGTATGTTTCAATAGAAACATTCAATAGAAAAATCAGTAAGTATCTCTTGTAAAATCCTAAATATAATTATTAAATTCATCAAACCATTCACAAACAAGTCCAACATAAATACTTGTTGTTTTTATATTTTAATATATAATTATATTTTAATAATAATATTTTAACACAAAGCAATTGTTAATTTTAGAAGCAGAATGAAGTACGATCAATATTGTTATCTTTTCTGAATCAATTTATATTGAATACAGTGAAAAAGAAAATGACGATAATGTTATTGTAAATCAAATAAATAAGGATGGAAGCCGATAATCTTAAAAGAAGTCATTATATAATATGAAGGTTTCATCGAATGTACGCTTAAGGGACCTTTTCCTCCTTTGTAAATCGTGGCGGCTTACGCCTTGTAGATTTTACACCTTTGGAAGTAATATATTTTGGATTACTTTCAGCCTTTATACCTCATTCAAAGTGCAGCTTACAAATAAATGGTAAAATTTACTTGATATGAAATTTCTTTAATGTGCCACCTTATTAACGTAATAGATTTGGTTTGCTTTCCACGTCAATAAGCCTGTAAATTTGCTTTAATCGTGTTAGGCAGTCAAGCGAAAATGATTTTAATAAAAGCTATATATCTATCATTCACATCAAAAGTTTAACTATGCCACTCGATAGCTAAAGTATGTGAGGAGCGCCACTATTTTCAAAGAGTCCTTATAAGAATACCTTTTGTTTTGGTAAACCTACTATCTCTTTTGTATTTCAGTCGTATAATATTACTAGCTGCCTCGACAGACGTTGTTCTGTAGATAATAAAAAAAAATCTGTTTTATAGGAATATGCCAATAATCAAATTTCAATTTCAAATCATCAAGAATTATTTCGTAAGAAATGCTCCCTTCATTATAACAAATAATGAAATTGATTCACAGCGGAACTGTCAAACCGGTCGTCACTAAGTTCTCTCATAGAAAATATTATGTCCATATAAACAATTATTGAAAGTAAAAATAATTATTGGTCCCAAATCGAAAAAAAAACTATCCTATCTCTCAAGTTGGACCAAACTGCACTCCACGGAGTAATCCCCATTAAAATCCATTCATTAGTTTAGGAGTCCATCGCGGACAAACAACGTGACACGTAAATTATATATATTAAGAGAGTAAAAATAATAATAGTCAGCCAATAACTCGTCAAATTGCCAATTATAAATAAGGACCGAAAAGGACTTCAGGAAAGCAATATAATACCTATAGAACAAACTCCATATGATAGAGTAAAGCAATATCGGGAAGGTAGTTATAGGAAGACGTCCGAACATCATCCAGCAAATCAGATCTAAAAAGACAATTCAATGCTGCACCATCAATCTAAATAACTGTTTGCAAACTAGTCGCGTCGTCACAGCCTACACTGGAACCCTCAAGGAAAACGCAAACATGGACGTTCAAAGCAAACCTGGCGGTGGACTGTCATTGACGAAGCGAAAGATAACGAAAAGACCTGTAGTGAAATCAAGAGAGATGCTCAGGACCGATCTTGATGAAGATGCTGTGGATGCCTTTTGCCCCAGCTAAGGGATACAGGAACTAAAATGAAAGAATGAACGGAAAACACTTACACCGCTAAAATATACGATTCCAGAGAAGGAGTCAGATCCAGCATAACTTGTACGATTCGTATCACAACCAATCATCAACATAGTTTTAATTTATTATGTATAATAGTAAAAAAAATATTCACTTATTCCTGCGGCAGGAAATGGATGTTGTTGTAATCAGATAAATGATTAAAAATCTGAATGATGTGTTCAAAATGTCATCGTATAAAACGTATTCACGTAAAACACAAGGCCATTCCAACAACACAGCTTAATTCCATCGTTTTTACCATTATCCCAACGCGTTTGTTTGCATGATCAATTCACGTTGATTAGTGATTTCATGAAATTCAACAAACTTAAAACACTACAAAAATGTTAATAAAATCACATTTGTTAAAGAACATGGGTCCCCAAGATCAGAATTAAAGAGACCTGAATAATTTCGGTTGGGCAAAATTGGAGCTAGGAACATTATTTTTTCATACATAAAATATAATAAGAAGATGAATAAATAGCCAACCAAATATTGATGAAATGGTAGGATTTGTATTTAACAAACTTGAAGTTATTATGCACCATAAAGATCACAATATTAAATTATAGACACAGCCTACATTATTAACACAGGTTTATAGTAGTAGTATGAGGATTGAAACACACTGCAACTAAATAAAGGACTCAGAATTAAATAAAAACCTTATTCTGAATGATTTTTTCAAAGAATAAAAAGATCTAAATCTATGTAGAAACTTGTTTTGTGATCACGAACGGAAACTTGTACATTTAGCTATGAAAAGTGCGAATCACTCTGAAAGCGAATCAATATTTAAACACAGAAAGTTGAAAACAAACTTTTTAGTTAGAAATTTCTTTTTATCGTTTCCAGATAAATTTATCGTTTAATTATACGGAAACTTTTAAAAGGTTCCAAGCTGAAATGTTATTCAATAGCTAATATCTTAAATTCATTTTATCTTTCAATTTTTGTACTAATAGTTCGTATTTCTCTCTACCTGATAATAAACATCTTTACTCACCCCTTTGTATTTTAAATTTTTAAGTTTTCTAATGGACTTTAGAGATGAGGATTTCATTTTTCCTGTATATATTTTTAGTGTGTATGTTCCAATTTTGTCATCAACATTTAAAAAACTTTTGTTAATGAGAGTAATCAAAGAAAATACAACACGAAATAGAATAAGTTCTTTATCATTTATATAAATCTGTGCCTAAAAATTGGAAATCTCGGATTAAATATGTATTCCACGACCGGTAAGGTAGTAGCAATGCTCGAGGACATGATCTTTGGTAAAAAAATAGCATTAGCAATTAATATTAATTGACTACCTGGTAAATTTCACCGGAGTTTAGCACGGATTACATGTTGATCACAGGGCGTTGAAGTAGGAAGGTGGAAGGGGACCCACGGACATGATGGTGCTTGCGCTTAACTAATGAAATGATCGCGTAGTGCGGTTCATTAACAAATGAGAAATAAATACTTAATTTATTACAAAATTAGAACGTGAATAGAGTACCGAGCTCTTGTTATCTTTATATATCGTTAGTTGCTTACTGACTTATCGTTATTATATAATTAACGTCCTTGGCAACTTGTTATTAATGACTTTAAATTATTAATCTTTTTCAAATGTTTATTGGGAGTTGGCTTTATAAGTTTAAAAATGTTGTTTATCAAATCAATCATTTATCATTGTCAAATATAATGTGTTCTCATCCTTGAAAATAAATTGATATTTTATGTAATGCAATATTTGTTCAACACATCTTATCTGGCCTGTTTTTATTGGTTGTGTAACAAGCAAGAGACTCTATCTAGACGTATAAATTATCTAAGAAAAAAATTATGTAGTGTCTTCCATCTGCATAAATAAGTTTTTGATGTTTTATTATGTACATACCTTTATTATAAAAATAAATTTATGAGACAATATCAATTATTTATGTTGTATACTAGTAAAATTTATAGCATTCTCAACTAAGATCAGATTGAACATAAATTTACTGAAGTAAAAGGTTACGTTGAAATTTTAAAACGCATCAAACGAAATTTTCGTCTATCGCACTCAACGCAAATAAAATAAATTGCTCCCTAGGTGCTTGTGAAATAGCAGATTTTCCAGGTTCCCGTTCTTTAACAAATAGGAATTAATCGATCACTACCGGACAGTTCACTGTTTCAAAAATAAAAGGGATAAAAAATGAAAATGGATGCGGGATATAACGCGCATACTCGTAGCAACGGGCTCTCAACCCGCATTCCCTTGCATTTTGCGGTTTCCCCTGACAGACTCATGTATCGTGTGGCGAAACTACAATAGACGTTGCAATAACTTTTTTTTTTAAAGAATCTCAATTTCAGCGTGCAGACTAGTAACCACTGGTTCTAACTGGTAATAGAATTGGAGAATACAACAAATACCATAAACTTTAAACACTCACATCGATTATCGGACTAATAAGAGTTTTTTAGTAAAGACTTAATCCTAGAGTTAATACAATATGCTGCTTCTATATGTTTTTGTTTTAAGTTAGTTATTTTAAAATTGTAATTGAATAAAAAAAGGTTAAATATAATTCTGAATTCAAACATAAATAATATAATAAATATTTTTTTGTGTTATTCATCCCGGAAGTGAGTTTTAACACTTAGAAAAAATAACAAAGTTTCGATTTGCAAGAGCAACATCTCAAGTCGATTTCCTAATGTGCATAAATAGGGGTGGAAAAGGTTATCAACTGTAAAGTGGGTAGATGAAGCCACAAACTGAGAGTTGAACAAAGCATACAAGATTTTATCAACAATACGTCACTCGAACGGATTGTTCAGTTAGAAGAGCTATGAGAGAGAAGACGCAGCTTCAAATCCCGAATCGTTCATAAAATTTTGTTTTCAAATTTTATTTGTGTTATATAGGTAATATGCTGTAATATAAAATGAAAAAACAAAATATTTTCTCTGCAACGTATAAATAACTTTCTTGAATATCAATACGAAATTTTATATTAGTATCAGATATTAAGTAACAATACTTTACTAATGTAACGTAATAAAAGAAAATGGAAAATTACTCCAACTAACGACGTTATACAATGGCTGTAGAGGACTAAGAATGAAAAGAGAATAATCACTCTTCGATAAAATAATACTAAGTGAAATTTTATTGTTAAAATATGAGTTAAGTACGTGATAAAAGACTTAGCAAAGTTTATAAAGAATGGCTTAACAGATGTGTTCGACGTTTGGCCGTTATTTTACTAGTAGATGCTGTGACAGAGCTGGTATATATTCTGAAATTAAGATCTAATAAAAGTCCATGAAATATTTCTGTTCATAGTGAAATTCGTTTTATATTTGTAACGTTATATCTCCGCAGTTTATAGACAGATTTCACAATTTTTTTAATATACACAGATCTGATGACTGCTTGAGGAATTGAGGATAAGGGGAGGCGTTTTGGTTGTTTTAAATAACAAAACAAGGAATTAATTACTACCTGAAAAAATTTGTGTATTTCTTCGCTATTCATATGCTTAACTTGTCAACAACTTCAACACATATGCATAAAATTTTATACAAAAAAACAATCGACTTCAAAAACACTATTCTGAAATGATAGATATAATATGCACTAAAAACATAAAAATAATTGCGGATTTTATACAATCTAATTAATAAATCAAATTCTAGCAACGATTATTGTTATTTTTGGAATCGGTGTCCTCCCGCCGTGGCCCCGCTCTCGTCTCTCGCCTCCTCACTTCGCACGTGTGACTCAAGCACATCTCACCTATAACAGCTATGTACGTACACATACAAACCTACCTTGGCAGACACCGACTATATATATATTTTTATATAATATATTATCGTAATAAAATTACTAACTTAGAACAAAGACATATAGAAGCAGCGTATTATTATATTGACTACCGAGGCCCGTCTAATAAGTCTCATTTAAAGTAGGTACCTATCTCCTATTATTAAAATTCATTAATTTGTACAGTGATAATGAAGCACTATCTTTTATAACAAAATTGTGAACTTTATTAACAATAATTCGGTTCAAAAGATAACAGCTGAGTCAAAGTTTTGCAAACTGAAAAACTACTAGTTTGTTGAAACTAACTTTGTACAGATATGAAAATGAGCTTGTTTCCATATTTATTTTAAAGCTAACAGATTTATACTTAAACGTAGTATGATTATTATTATGACTAGTATAACGTATTTACTATATTTACCAGTGGGAGGCTCTTTTGCACAGGATGCCGGCTAGATTATGGGTACCACAACGTCGCCTATTTCTGCCGTGAAGCAGTAATGTGTAAGCATTACTGTGTTTCGGTCTGAAGGGCGCCGTAGCTAGTGAAATTACTGGGCAAATGAGACTTAACATCTTGTCTCTAGGTGACGAGCGCAGTTGTAGTGCCTCTAAGAATTTTTGCGGGTTTCAAGAATCCTGAGCGGCACTGCATTGTAATGGGCAGGGCGTATCAATTACCATCAGCTGAACGTCTTGCTCGTATTGTCCCTTATTTACATTTAAAAAAATACAATTTGTTATGTTTTTAAATTGATAACCCTCACTTTTAGTATTAATACACAAATAAAATTTAAAAACAGAATTGTTTAGATTTACAAGAGCTACATCTCAAGTCAATTTCCTAATATGCAAATATTGGGGTTGAGCAAATTATCAACTGTAGAGTAGATCCTGTAGATGAAGCCACAACCTGACAGTTGAACAAAGCATACAAGATTTTATGACGATACGTTACTCGATCGGTTAGCTGAGTTGGCGGGCACAGACCGCCAGAGGTCGTGGGTTCGAGTCCAGCATCGTTCTTAAAATTTTGTTTTCAAATTTTATTTATGACTAGTGTAAGTTACTGAAGTTCTTTTACTTTTTAACCGACTTCATTAAAGGAGGAGGTTCTCAATTCAACGGTATTTTTTTTAAGTTTGTTACCTCAGAACTTTCGACTGGGTGAACCGATTTTGATGATTCTTTTTATTTGCGAGTTTGTTCTTTCCCTGTAGTTCCATTTTGGTGTCAGATGTAATCAGTCAGGTAATCTACCTTTGTTGTTACTACATACATTGTTATAGGTGAGATGTGCTTGTGTCACACGCGCGACGTGAGTAAGCGAGAGACGAGCGGGGCCTAGGTATTCAAATATTTTTCATTTCATTTTACTTAGAAGAACTCATACGCGCTTGTACTTTTTTGTTAATTTTTTTTTCTACTTACTCCAAAGCAGTCTCCTTATACTTTTTGCGAAAACTACTTGATTGGAAACCTACCTATTTTTAAGTAATTACAAAAGTGAGAACAAATGATTAGGTTTTGAGATTTATTGAAGGAGCGACGTAAGGCATCCAATGTAATATACATCCGGATATCAACTTATTCACTCCCTTTATTGAAAACCTCAAGTTGAGTTCTCAGACTTCAAATTTACAATTCAATGGAAACTGCACAAGGCTATGCATGTGAATACGTCCAATTGAAGCATATACGATCTACTCAATTGACAGAAATGGAATTATACCAGTTATATTGTGTTATTTCGAATTTCATTCACTTTGAGGCAAAATAGTTATTGCAACCTTATATTATTATGAATATCAATATATCTCTATATATAAGAATGAATTGCTGTTCGTTAGTCTCGAAGAAATAATTTAATGACAATTCAATAAGTAGTTAAGCAGTAGGTAAATTGACATATTAAGACGCAGGAAGATCACGATTGTAGATAAACCTGGAGCTCTATTACCAAAATTGAAATACGAAGTTTCGGTTGACGGATCGTACATTTTCCTATTACGAAAGTATTTCGGATCCGAAAGTCGATACGAAGTTCGCGATTAGATATTTTGTCTTTCGTTTAACTTACCCCCAAAATCACTTGACATTTACTTTTTCGTTGCTTGACATTATTATGATCATATGGTTCCGGAACGAATTCGTCCGCACTATTCGGATCCGAAGTAATTTGGTAGTAGGATTTATTTCGAAATTCGTCATTCTTTCGTTTCGGACCGAAACTTCGGCTTTTCATTTTGGTAATAGACCTCCAGGGGTGTGAAATTGTTAACAAGTCATTAAAGAGGCCGAAATCTAGAATTTCCAACATACCCTAGTAGTTTAACATCAATAATAAACAATTTTAGGATTCCTTGCGACTGTCCAAACTATTATGTTATTGATTCACCTGCCAAGTGCCTATAGCCAAATGACTACATGATTTTTGATTGTTTTGATGACATTGTGATTGGGTTGAATTAGAAGCTTTTGCAATCTCAAGGGTTTCATAATTAAGTTATTCATGATGTCTTTAATGTGATACCTTCAAATATGGGTCATGACAAGCAGATGGCAACAAAATTGTTCTGTAAGTGCTTATTTTTTCTTTAATACCTTAAAGAATAATAAATTAAAATAATGGCTTACACAAAAGCCCAGTTAAACCATTAAATGAACCTATCTATGTATGAAAAAATATTAAAGTTATCAATATAAGTCAGTATATGATAAGTATTCACTGCATCGAATATAAATCACAATAGTAAACTTTTTATTCTGACAACGAAACATTATATGCAAAAATGTGAAATATGGTTGAATATAAAATGATTTTGTTGTCAATGAGTGCGGAACAAACGTTATGAGCTCATAATTCAATCGGAACGATATGTCTCGTAGCATCGAACTGGAAAGCGATATCTGGTTCCGCAAAAGTTGGCACGCTTGGCGGTACAGACCACTGCCAATTTCCATTAACCCTTCGCCCAAAACGAAAAAAATGCATAGACGATCACTTTTTCATTCAATTAAAATTGGCTTCTAACCAAAACGGTTCCATATTTGAATGATAAGGGTGAATGACTTTTAAGACCGTTTAATTCTATGCTCAGGTGGTTTTTATTTTGCACGAGAAGCGTGCTATTGTAAGGAAGCACATTCGTTGATTATCGAATTGTTGCGGAGAACATTGAAAAGCCATAAGCTTTCAATATTGCGAAGTAAACTCGGGTTTGGTTCACGATGGCATCTGGATCTGAATATCAAAAAATGTGAAAGCGATCGTTAGTAATCGAGACACGTTCATCGGGACCCTATCACTTCGCTCTTTACTTACATGCTGGGCGCCATCTGCAAATTCTCTACCTAATCCAGTTACAAATTTGATTATGTTACAATATCGAAGTGGATGCTGACTTTGCTTTTGTCTGCATTATTGCTGGTTTCGTAAGATTATAGAGATTTTTAACGTATTAGACTTGGATTTTTTTTTAATTTTTATTCTGAATTAACTTACTAATTAGCTAATTGTCACATCACATTGTTCGAAATAGGTTCACAGACTTTTGGACGATTGATTTGACCATATTTCTGTTTAGGCAATGATTACTGATTTATAATGTTGTTAGTATATTTACTGTATGTAAGTATGAGTTGTTTACAGAGCAATAATTGGGTTTTGCAGCCTTATGTTGTGGTGTTGTAATGTTTACGATTGAAGATGTTTGTTATGGACCTTCTAGAAGAAACGCTTTAGATATATAGTTTTTTATTTGCTTAACCTACTAGAGAAATTAGAAGAGACTGTCCGTCTTTGTCTGTCAAGTAGCTTATCATTATTTATTTACGTATTATCACTAGAATATTTCAGTATTAAATTATTTATGTGTGGGTTTCCGTATTGTTTTGTTAATACCTCATATAGTTTCAATACTTTACAAATGTACATTATTATAGGTTCCTCCAAATTAGACAGACTGGATCACATTGGCATTGAAGCATTTTCGAACAAATAGTGCATAGCATAGCTTACTTGTATTGGACTATATTATTTTATTAAATTTTTGTAAGTAAACATATTAGGTACATAAAAATATTATACTATTGTTTATAAACGAAAACAAGAGTTCGTGCTATGTAGAACAGTAAAGACAGAGAAAATGTGTACTTTGTAATTTGTACTAGAAAATATAAGATTTTTTTTTGCGAAGCTTTTCAAAAATCCTGACTAAAATTATGGATATTATAAATAAATATTAAATTAGATTATCAATGTAAGAATACTACCAGTTGCCAGTGGTGAATTAAGTTGCCGCTCGGGGCGAGTACTTCAGCTACGGCGCTCTTCAGGCCGAAACACATAAATGTTTATTATAAGGATTAGAACGCGTGTAATTGTAACTGTGTTTTTACATAAGATTTTTGCGTAAAAATTATATCTTTATATAATATACATATTTAACAGAAGATTTAAATTCAAATGTAAAAACACATTTACAATTACACGCGTTATGATCCTTTAAGGCCATTGTATATGCCAACAAGAGGTTTTCTCCGTGTAACTGTTCTTTATTGAGTGAATATAAATGAAAAAAAAATATATATGTTATTTATTGTATATTAAATTTTAGTTTGAACGTTTGAAAGATTCTTGTAATGTTATAAATAGCTGAATAATCTCAGAGTGAAGCCTTTTTTGTTTGAATATATTCTCAGTTATTATGGCTTGATTTACATTTTAACAACTTAGATTACAATTAAGATCACCAGAAATAATACAGCGACAGCATTTCACAATTAAATTATATACCAAATAAATAATTATACATATCTCACTGCTACTTAACAATTTTTTTATAACAATTAATTATGCCGTTATAACACATTCATAAAACGAATTCGTTTCCTTCGAAAAACCATTGACAAACAATAACAATAAAAGTATTGCAATCGACAGGCACTCGCCAAACTATTATTATGATTAACCAATTTTTGTAACTACTTCTAAACTGCATTCAATTTCAGTATTTTTATTTCGCATAAATTTTTGATTAGACTTTTTTCACAAAGTGTACGATTGGCGACTCAATATAATGACTTATTTGGTGAAAAATAGCTATTCCTTGTTTTCTACATAAATTTGCATGGGCGGCTCCGTGCGCGGGCGACGGGAGACAGTGTGTTGTAATTTTATGGTGCACTAATTCAAGGATCCCGCCTTAGTGACACTTTTTTTGTTTTAGTATAGGGTACTCGTGGTGTAAATAATAAAATATAATTTTCCGCGCTTGGACACTTATTTGTATTGACTAGCTTAGTAAATGAGGTTTTATATTATTGTAATGTATTATCTATAGTATTTCTGTGTACCGAAAATATCGATATTATAGATAGTTTATCGATAGTATTTGGCCTCAATTATCGATATCCTATTAATAGAGGACTATCGAACTGAAACACTTTTGCGTGTCCTGACTGTCATTTTTATATTAGGTAATTTAATTTAAAATTTACCTGGACAGGGAAGAGTAGAAATAACGATATAATAAATTTATTAATTATTTGAAAAATAACTATATTCTGTTTTGTGTGTAATAATAAGCACCCCCTTTTACATATGTATTTTATTTTAGTGTGTTTATAGCACCTGTATATCAAAATAAATATATACATTATCGGTTCATGAGTTGAACAATCACAGTCTACCTACCCAAAATCTCTACTCCGTGTCGCTGATAGAAGCAGCTGTGATTGATAAATTTCAAGTTCAGTTTCACCCAGCTCCGTGTCAGTGGAAACGCGCCCTTATACTTGTGTTTGGGTGTATAATTTTACATGCTTGTCTATCTGTAGGTAACTTGCATTGACTTATTGTATATAAATTAATATAATCAATCATCAGTCACACACTACATACTAAACATCTCACATTCACGAAAATTATCAATAAATAAATTCTACTAAATCGACAAGCAAACCCATAGTATCTGGGCGATGCACTATATTTTATGTGCATAACTCATATGTTATACTCCGGACTGGCCAACCAATGCCCCTCACCTCCAGCCTTCCCCCGTAGAGTGCGATAGGGACAAATGTAGCTCAGACCGAATTTACCTACAAAATTTTGACTAAATAGAGGTTTCGTATTCCCCTGTTTTCCTCTAGAATGTTGAACTTACCAAAAAAATTTTTGTGGTACAATATTTTTAGGAAGAATTAGTCTATGTCAGTATGTTTTCCATTTTTCTTAAAAACTTTTCAAAATTGTTTCGTATTCGTCTGAACAGGGCGGTATAAAAATGGCATTTTCTACGATGTTTGAAGGGTCATATTTTCTTATGTCGTTAGTTAATTGCAAAAACAAAACTTACAAACATAGCTTTAGCATATCTAGATTTTTGGACAAAAAATCTCCTCTCTAGAAGCATTATCCAGGGAGAAAAAAGGGGAATACGTTTGTATGTAATAACGCTGCTAGCGTCCTTTCTTAAGAACGTGGTTGTCGCGGCAAGCGCGTGCAACACAACCACCTCACTCGATAGTTCTTACCTGAATGCCAGCTCGGCGCTTGCCCGGCGCCCGAACTTGCCCGCACTCGCACCACACGAAGATTATACGAGCTAAAACGAATACCAAATCATATTCGTACTCGCTTTTTGTGCTATTGACGTTGACGTTCTTGACTACGACATATATTTAAATAAAACACTTTTAAAGGATAAAAACGAGTGTAATTGTAACTGTTTTTACATTAGATTTTTGCGTAAATGTAAAATTTTCATTTTAGCTAAGCCGACGTCTTGAAGACCTTTCCAGATCCCGTTATCAAGGGAACTCCCCCAATTACACGCGTTTTCATACTTTAAAAGTGTTTTATTTAAATGTGTAACACTCGCGTAAAGAATCATAATAATAAATCTCGCGCAAAGAAAATACTACGATATATATATCTTCAAATTGAAATATAATATATTATTTTGGGTGTTGAATAAATAATCTACACATTATTATAAATATCGAGGCAGAATATATCTCTTCATAAATGTTATATGTGATAGTCAAGAGATGAGCGCTCTGGAGTAGGCTTTAATGGCCTCTCGACTGAATCTCACAGAGTACTTCAGGTCACTTCGTTATTTGGATTGTACAGGCTGTTATGTGTGATATGAATAATTGAACGAGGCTTAATGTTTTCTTACCTTCTCTTAACTACATAATAAAACTATTATAGCTGGATCATTTATACGTCTAGATAGACTGAGACAGCAGTGAAACAACAAAAAAAGTTGAGGTTGACTGTTAACCTCTATTTTGAGCTTAGCATGCCCACTTACACAAAGTGACTTACAAATTGCGAGTGTAGATGTAATAAACCTGGTCTGTTTTCATCGTTTGTCTAGCAGTAAGAGCTCTATCTAGACGTATTAATAAACTAAATATATTATATTACAAAATTATTTTGTTTGGATCAATAGCATTTTTATTAGAAGTGGTTGAAAATCTTATGCACAGTACTAGAAATTATTATTGCGAAAACAAAATCGACTTCAAACATATAGTTTCAAATAAGGTAACTGCGAAATATGAAAAATGTGGCCAAGTGCGAGTCGGACTCGCCCATGAAGGGTTCCGTAGCAGCAAGTAACGTAATATAAAATTTCTTCTAGTTCGTTTGTAACTTTGATCGATGTTTTAATAATAGTGTATTTAAAAAAACTGCTTACTAGATCTCGTTCAAACCAATTTTCAGTGGAAGTTAGCATGGTAATGTACATAATATATTTTTTAAGTTGTATCATTCTCTTATTTTAGAAGTTACAGTGGGAGGGGGGCGACGCACTTTACCACTTTGGAAGTGTCTCTCGCACAAACTATTCAGTTTAGAAAAAAATAATGTTAGGAACCTCAATATCATTTTTGCAGACCTATCCATAGATACCCCGATAGATCTATCCTATCGATAGATACACGTATGGGTTTGATGTTCAAAAAAAATTTTTTTGAGTTACCTACAGTTATAAGTATGAGGAACCCCCAAAATTATTTTTTTTTCTATTTTTGTGTAAAAATCTTAATGCGGTTCGCAGAAAGAATCTACTTATCAACTTTCAACAGTGTAGTTCTTATAGTTTCGGAAAAAAGTGCCTGTGACATTCGGACGTACAAACAGGCAGACAGACATGACTAATCTATAAGGGTTCCGTTTTTTGCCCTTTGGCTACTGAACCCTAAACATATATCTGTTACATTATTGCTGAATGAAATAGAGGTGTCAATTTCCTTATTATGTTTATCCTTGTTTCAAAATAACTGTCACTCAATTATATCATATTATTGTGGTATTATTTCGTCAATAATTATCGAGTTGTTTCTTTCTTGCCTGTGTTAATTACACACTAACGTCATGTCATTATATGGCACCATGGTGATAAATAAGGTAATCATTTTTTCTGTTAAGCCCGGTGTACATTGGAGGACACAATATTCTAGAATTTGATACACAACGCTCATTGTACTTGGTGCTACAAAGTTATTTATGATTTATATCATTAAGGGACGAGATAAGCAGGACGTATAGCTGATGGTAATTGATACGCCAGCTCATTACAATGCAGTCTCGCTCAGGATTCTTGAGAATACCCAAATATTCTGATCGGCACTACAATTGCGCTCGTCACCTTGAGACATAAGAGACATAAGAGGCGCCCTTCAGACTGAAACACAATAATGCTTACACATTACTGCATCCTGTGCAAAGTTGTCTAATGTCCCACAACAATATGTTCCCCGACATTTTGTAACGTTTTTACATGACGCAGGACAAGCAAGCTGCCGTTTCAAAGGTAGAGATCATTAGGAACACCAATTCTTTAATACACCCATGCTTTAATTAAATATTCTTAAACAGTTAGCTTACTGCTAACATTAAAAAAGCCAGACCTAATGAAATTCAGTACATCATTACATCATCCGTTTTCATTACAACACTCGTTTGGATGATGTAATGGTTACAAGGACTGGCTTTTTTATGTAAGCTTACTGGTTTAGAAACTTTATTAGAGGACTTAAAGCATGGCAAAGCGCACCGCCAGCAGTTTATTTTTAAAATTTATATAATATCACTCTTTACGTACCAATATCTACTGGAGACTGAAAAGAAATACATAAAAATTTTAGATTTTTCTCACATTATGCAAGTAACTGATTCAGTTCAAGGCACTTCATATTTTTTTAATTTATCGAAGGATTAGGTATCGAATATGTTACTCAGGAAGTTGTGCACAAATTGGATGATTTATTTGTCATAATAGTAAACATTTAGTAGCTATAAAAATGGATAATACATAATATAAAAATTAGTAGCTTATGTTAGCTATGCAATGTTGCAATTAAAGTATAAGTAATGGTTATTTTTATTTATTGAAATTTATTTATATGTGCCAATATTTTACACTATAGTAAAACTTCAATTAATTAAAATTAAAATACATGGATTTCACTGATATACATTAAATAAGAATAAAAATATTGTCAGTCCATAGAAGGATAGCAAAATTAAATACTTAATATAAATCCCTCAATAAAAATAGTGAAATTTTCAAATAAAATAATGATCAAATTGAATTAATAAAAACAGTCTGTTTAGATACCTAACGTACCCTAGCCCCTGGAAGAGCGGCAACGTAGCACGTTACGGCAAATCGGCTTTTATTTCATCTCTCGCCTATACAAGTTGCTTTGGCAACATAACATTTGTAACTATCTAAGGATAACTTTAACTTTAAAGGCTATTAATTATATTAGGAATACGAACAGGCTAGCGAAACTCTTTTAGAAAAAAGCGATTCACTCGATTGTATGAAACGTGCAGCCATTGACAGATTGACAGATGACGGCATTATTGTAAAAAACGGAGATAGCCGAAACCCACTATGTTATAATCCTTGTCATGGTGTCCTATTTGTACAACAGACCAGCAAATATTGTTTTGGTTGGATGGCAGTCTTACATTGCAACATCTGGCGTACCTCAAGGCTCAAACCTAGGTCCTTTGTGTTCCAATTTATTTATTAATGATATTCCTAATGTTATCCAGAACAGCAAGATATTTCTATTTGCTGATGATTTAAAAATATGCCGAACGATAGTGAAAATGATTGTCATTTACTACAAGATGACATTAATAACCTATCGAAATGGTGTAAATATTTTTACACAAATATCTTAATACTGACAAATGCTTCTCAATTACATTTTCAAGAAAAAAAATATCAACGGGCTTACCAATATAAGATTAACAATATAACTTTAAGAACTACCGATGAAATCAGAGATTTAGGTATTACAATTGACAAAGAGTTACGGTTTGCCAGTCACATAGATAAAATTGCAAATTCTGCACACAGTACACTAGGGTTTGTGATGCGACAAGGAAAGCAATTCAAGAAAAAAGCTACTCTTATCACACTATTTAATAGCCTTGTATGAAACAAGTTCGAGTATAAATTGTTGTCAAGTGTGGTCCCCGTGCCATAATATCCACATCAAAAGAATAGAAAGTATTCAAAAAAAAAAATCTTACGATATTTAACTTATAAATTGCATACACCCAGAATACTGGACAGCTACTGTAGCCGGCTTGAGTTCTTTAAAATACAGAGTTTGGAAGAGAAGCGTAAATTGTTAGACTTAAAGTTCTTACATAAACTGTTTCACAATTTAATTGATAGCCCACACTTGCTGACGAAATTGTGTATTAATGTACCTCGAAGTGCCCCTCGAAGCTAACGTCCATTTTTTGCACTAATGAAAGTAAATACAAACCTGGGTAAAATTTTTCCAATCGAGCGAATGGCAAGAGAATATAGTGAGTACCTAAATAAAATACCAGACTTGGACATAGGTGCAGATGTGTTTACAACATTTATAAATAAATTGTATTTCTAGAACATATTAACTTATTCATTCAAATATTAAATTCACATTTGAAAAAGAAAGCAACAACCAACTGCCTTTTTTAGATATTTTAGTTATAAACAAAGCAGACGGTTCAATAGGCCACACTATTTACAGACAAGCAACCCACACAGATAGGTACCTAAACGGTGAATCCCATCACCACCCATCAATACTTCTTTCAGTCGGTAAATGTTTGTTTCAGAGAGCCCACCGCCTATGTGATGCTGACCACCTCAATGAGGAGTTGCAGCATATCAAGAAAGTACTCCATGAGAACAAACTGCGGCCTCCTCGTCAGCATCGGAACAGCGTTTTTTAGAGTTTTGGTAAAAGAGAATAGATTTCTCCCAAGACTGGTACGTGAAGCCATTGAAATTAAAAAACACCCAAATTTCAAAAGAGAAGATGGTCTTAAATTATCTAACACCTGGGATCCAATAATCTCTAAATTAAGACCCATAACTACACATACCAAAAAAGAAGAGGACACTGTCAGTAAATTTTGCCAAAAACCATCTGTGTACAGCAAATACCACCTCCGAGGAAATAGATAGCGCTAAACTTCATAATGACAACTATGACAAATACTATCTTTGACTCACTTCATCTGCAGTTCCCCTGAAAACGAGATCTGGAAAGGTATTGAAACGTCGGGTTAACTAAAATAAAAATTTAACTTTTTCGCAAAAATCTAATGTAAAACCGTTACAATTACACGCGTTTTAATCATTTAAAAGTGTTTTGTTTAAATGTGTGACACTCGCGTTAATTAAAGAAAATACTAAATAAATGTACTAAAATTTAAAAGAAGTAAATGCTGTTGTTTTGTATTGGACTTAAATATAATATAATATTTAGATAAACTGTAATTTTACTAACGTAATATTTAACTATTGTAATCCAAGTTGTATAGTATGGAGGGAAAGGATCAGATAATGAAAGATGTGTAACCCTTTAAGTTATCTGTACTCTTAGATATATATATATTTTTATATTTGTATGTAATTTATGTATTGGTGTGCGATTGTTGGGTTTCCGAATAAATAAATGACTTCACGTTTAATACTAAACTAAATTTCAATTTTTACGTAGGCAGGCCCGCCTCTTATTATGTAGTATCTCCATCCTCTTTGATACGAGTTACGAATATCGTACATCCACTTATTCAAGATAAGCCCATTATTTTTATTACCCGCTTAATTTGTTTTTAAATTCCAAATACAGATTACTTTGACATCGCATCAAATACTTGCTACAATAACGGACAATGATATTAATTTTTTCATTAAAACAAAATATTATAAGTTATCGCAAAACTAATTCTGTTTGCGACCAATAGACGCGGAGAACTATCACAAGTTTTAAGCATGTTCTAGAACAATGGAAATGGTGATGAGATCGAGTTCCAATAATTCTGTATTTCTCTCAATAGATGCAGTACAATCAAAAGCTCAGAGGATGTATTGAAACGGAAAACGTGTTGTTTTGGCAAACGAAATAGTGAAATTATAGAATTGTCATGAATATAAATTTTTATTTCTAGCAATTTGATTATTATCAACTCCAAGAACATAATATAATTTTTTCTCGTGGTAGGTATGTGAAATGATAATTTTTAGGTTTAAGTTTTTACTATTTTATTGTTTTATTACACCTTTGTACTTAGCAGTTAGTATTTTTTGAAAAGTTTGTAAATATAGGGATTAAGAAAAATTCCTAAAACAACAAAGCTTAGTTAAGACAGATGCGAGGGTGAGAAACCCAGGTAGTAAGAAATAGCTAATTGTATGGGAATCGAGCAGCAGGAGGCAGTCCCTAACTACCTTCGATGTACGACAGACCTCTGTCCTGTAAGTCTGTAATTTTTCTTAAATAAACATCACTTAAATTGTAAACGCTCCGTGATATCTTAATTACAACAATAATAAATATTGGTATCCTATCCCACAAAATCCAATACTACAGGTATAACTCACGGGCAGGTCTCCGCAACCCGCCCCAACCATCTAAATGTGTACATATTTTGCGTGAAAAACAAACTGGGTTTAAGTCCTTGTAAGTCCAGGTGTGTGTAGGTTTCTTCGCGATGTGTTCATTTACCATAAGAATATCATAAAGTGAATATATATATGAATATGAATTCAGAAAATCGAAAGCAAACAAAAATTTGCTCTGCGTTTTTGTCCTAAAAGCGCCATAAGTATTGTGTCATCAACGATACGTTACGTTACGTTACGATAGTTATGAAAACACGTGTTAGGAGTTCATTGGAGCCACCAAATAAAGGTAAAATAAAGAATAATAATAATTAATAACATATTTGATGTGTTGGCAAAGTAACCTGAATTTTTTTTATGAAAATAAGGGACGAGACGAGCAAGACGTTCTGCTAGTGGTAATTGATTCGCCCTGCCCATTATAATGCAGTGCCGCTCAGGATGAGGATGTGAAAACTTAAGTCTCGTTTGCCCAGTAATTCCACTTACTACAGCGCCCTTCAGACCGAAACACAGTAATGTTTACACATTACTACTTCACGGCAGAAACTTCTGTGCAAAGGAGCCTCCCATTGGTTTTCCCACTCCCAATTTTCAACTTTAGCAATGAGTACGGATAGAAACTTAAGTATTGGATATTAAACTATGAGTAACTTTGACCCGGCACCAAAAATAAGGGGTTCGCAGCTTATTAGCAGTATCTTTATAAGTAATCAATGAACAATTTATGTGGGTATGACTAGTTTTAACTAAGTATACATTTATTTATTTATTTTTACTACACATAAAAAAATAATTAACTTTGGTGATTTTAATCTCAAAACATGATGTTAGCAAAGCTATTACGTAATGTTCAAATGATTTAAGTTTTCTTTAGTTTTATATTCCGCCAATATTTGTTTTTAAAAAACAATTCGACACGTGTTTCGCCTCTACACGAGGCATCCTCAGGACGCGCTGTCTCGCCAAAAATCTGGCACGAGACATTTGAGTCTCGGCGAAACACGTGTCGAATTGTTTTTTTAAAAATAAATATTGGCGGAATTAACACTAAAGAAAACTTAAATCACTTGTATAATTATGGATTTCCGCATAGTAACGCCTAATTCAATATTTTTTTTTTATTACGTAATGATTTTTGAAAACAAAAAATTCACAAACAACAAATCGTTTCTATATTAGATCCCCTCCTAGTTGTATTAGTTCTAAGTATGTAATGAACTTGCTATAAAATAGAGTGAGGCTTGTCAACATGCTTGCGAGCTTAGACATTGTATAAGTACACTTGTAGCATACTTCAACATGCATAATATATTTATGCTTTAGGAGAAGACTTGCACAATTTGTATATTCATAACTTTTCTCTTAACAATATAGAGAATTGCAGTTTCATCAACCTTTAAAGTAATACTGTGTTAATTTTAATCAAAATAACTTTATTCGGACTATAATTAATAATAATAATATCTTTACATCGATAGATATAAATAATATTGGAGTGTCTGTTTGTAATATTGAAATAACCGTTTTTACTACATGTATATGTATGAATAGATATACGGTATGGTACATACACAAAAATAACAATTTTTTCGGCTAAACTCTGAAATGAATGGACCGATTTTGACGGGACTTTTATTGGCAGGTAGCTGCTTTAATAAGGAGTAGCTTAGGGTACGTTTATTTTAGAAAATTTCTTTTATTTTGAAAAATAAAGTAATGTTGTAATGACCAAGAAACGGTCTAACTCTTGAAATAATTTTTATGGCAAAACAACGTTTGCCGGGTCAGCTTAATATAATATAATATTGATACACTCTTACACAAATTATCTTGCCTCAAACTAGGCATAGCCTTGTGCTATGGGTACAAGGCAACGATATATTTAATACAATATACTTACTTAAATATACATAAATACAAATAAACATCCATGACTCGGAAACAAACATTCATATTCATCATATAAATGTCCAAACCGGGACCTCTAGCTCAGTAGGCAAGGTCACTAACCACTGGGATATAGGGGTCGTTATAAAATTCTGATTTTGTTTATAATTTGATGGCTATTCAATATTAATTTGTGCCTTGAATCAGATTATACATAATAAATAAAATATCGATATAACATGGGATCCAGTCTTTTTAATATTAAAAGTACTCTATAAATTTTATTTATAAAGTTAACTAATTATTAAAGATAAAATAAATTCATGAAAATAGTACTAATTCTAATTTACATAAGTAACGGCCGTTTTCAATAACGTATCTCAAGTTACGGATACATTGCTGTCACCGTTTAAAGACAAGATCTTATCTATCCATAGTTATGTCCAATATAATTATACGGCCGTTTTCAATAACCTATCTATCCTTAGTTTAACTTACTAGAGGTCGACAAATCTATCCTTTTACGCTTACTTACATTTTAATTCACACATTAACTCTAGTAAGTCTAGTAAGTACTCTAGTAGCTGTCTAGCCTAGTTAAGCTTTAACTATTGATTTTTATGAAGTTAGTCAGAATCTCTCCCGAACTGATTGTAGTTCAAATTCAAATATTTTTAGCCGAAATAGGATTCAAAATCACTTATTGAACGTCAAAAACTACCACCCATTCAAAAGAGACTGCCTCAGACCCGAGAAGAATGGGCGCAAGAAACTCAGCGGGCTTTTTTATATATAATAAAATATGGATTACAATGTGATATCGTAGAATAAATATTTATAATTAAAGAGCCTGAGGGTGTTCGCTTTATTCCCAGTCCGTGGTGTCATTAAGAAAATCATTTATGCTATAATGCATGATTTGCAGCAATGACAAATTAATTCACTTGTAATTTACTTTTAGAACGTTTATTAATATGTTGTCTATAAATAGATATAAGCGCGAGTCAAACCGCAGCATATAGCTAGTGACATAATTGTTATGTAGGATTTTCAGCTATTTTAAACCGACTTCAAAAAAGGAGGAGGTTCTCAATTCGGTATGTTTTTTTATGTTAACTTTGGACTGTGTGAACCGATTTTGATAATTCTTTTTTTATTTGAAAACTGGTGCTTCCCGACCATAAAAGTCTTTAATTTGCTATATGTATGTACGCGACAAATTTTACGAATAACTCGATATCGTGCCAACCGATTTCGATAATTGTTTTTTATTGGAAAGGATATACTTCAAAGTTTGTTTGGTGAGTGTGTAAATTTGGTTAGGTTCGGATTATGGGATCCATGACAAAGTAACGGAGCTCTTCAATTCTTAGGAGCGAAATAACGATACTATGCCAAATCTTTTTATTTATTTTATTTTCCACGGAAGACCAGCGTTGTGGATTCTTTCGAAACCACAACTATGCTGCGTTGGGGGCCCATTGACGTCATTAGATCATAATTAGAATAGTATAACTTTTAAGAACTATAATCATAGTGTATAATGACATCAATAAACATTTTTCTTTCATTGTTTCTTTATGCTATCCGGATATTTGAGTCACCTACCTAAGCAATGGAACTCCTTAACGACTTGACGACGACAACGACTGCATTGCAAAACTGAGGGAGATCTACACAAATTTAGACAAATTATCAGTAAGTGTAGTTCTGATTCACTAAGAAACTAAAAATAAAAAAAAAATTGCAAAAAAACAACCGACTTCAAAAACACTATTTCAAAACAATAGATATAATATGCACCAAAAAGTATGAAAATTATTGTGTATTTTTATACAATCTAATTAATTAATCTAATTCTAGTAATGATTATTGTTATTTTGGAGTCGGTGTCAGCCAATGTAGGTTTGTAAGTACATACATAGTTATAGGTGAGATGTGCTTGAGTCGCACGCGTGACGTTAGGTGGCGAGAGGGGAGAGCGGGGCCGCGGCGGGAGGACACCGATCTTAAAATAACAATAATCGTAACTAGAGTTAGATTATTAAATAAGATTGTATAAAAATACGCAATTATTCTCATACTTTTTAGTGCATATTATATCTATTATTTGGGAATAAGTTTTGAAGTCGGTTGATTTTTGTTAAAAAATTTTTTGACAAATGAATTTACTTGTAGAACGAACATTGTTTTTTTATGGAAAACAAACTATTGTACGGGTCACGTGGTGTCAAGTGATCACCGCCGCCCACATTCATGGTGGGTATGATAATTTATCTTATCTTCAAATAGATATAATAGTAACTTTAAGTATTTGTACGCAAAGCAAGTGAACAACAATAATTAATGACTAATTTACACTTCGACGAGAACTATCCAGCCTATAATCACAATGACTGTGATAATTTGGGCTAAATTGCTTTTATAGTACCAGCTATCATCTAGCTATAAAATAATGACCTACGTAAGCCACCAGTATCATAAACAATAGAGGCCGATCGAGCCCACGCTATTAACTTGGTTAAACAGTCGATTCCGAATTGCTATCAGAGATGAATTTGCTATAAATTTACCTAAATTAGTTTTTGATAATTATTAATTATTCTATCAATTAATATGTGTTTTGTATGTACGAGTAAGTAGTTAGTACATGTTAATGTGCAAATGATAGGCTGTAAAGTCAAATTCAAATAAACTTCATTCAAACAGGCTTAAAATAAACGCTTTTGAGTCGTCATTATAAATAATTCATTTAATTAATGAAACTATTATGATCGGAAAAAGTAGAAATTTTTTTAGAAGCTTTTTTACGTTGTTAAAAAAAATACTTAAATAACATTTATACAACATCCAATATATTATGATTCATCTTCGAAGTTAAGAAACGTTTATATATCAAATATATCATAAAAGTTAATCAAACACAAACTGAAGAAGATATATAAATTATCAACCTATCAATCTTCTATCTAATGAGATTATAATGATAATCGTTCTTTGGACCTTAAATTTATTGCTTGTGTTAGAATGCTTCATAAAAAAATCATATTTGTATGGAAAAAATGTTAAATATACTCCAATAAATATTGAAATAAATTGAATTTTATGAAAAAAAGGATGTATAAATAACAGATTATGATGTTACTTTGTCAAATAACCTCATTATCTGATTTTATTGTTGACCTTCAGTGCTTTATCATAAATTCATGTATATTACCAGTGGGAGGCTCCTTTGCACAGGATGCCGGCTAGATTATGGGTACCACAACGGCGCCTATTTCTGCCGTGAAGCAGTAAAGTGTTAGCATTACTGTGTTTCGGTCTGAAGGGCGCCGTATCTTGTGAAACTACTGGGCAAATGAGACCTAACATCTTATGTCTCAAAGTGACAAGCGCAGTTGTAGTGCCATTCAGAATTTTTGGGGTTTTTCAAGAATCCTGAGCAGCACTGCATTGTAATGGGCAGGGCGTATCCATTACCATCAGCTGTACGTCCTGCTCGTCTCGTCCCTTATTTTCATAAAAAAAAGTGTTAGTATTATTATTATATGAACAATATCGTACCTAAATAAGCAGTAATGATTACGTAATCTGCTAATGTATATCAATGGAGGTAGATAGCCCCGGCCCCCGAGCTATTTTTTCTCTTATTTGAACCAACGACAGCTACGTACACTCGTCTGTCTATTTTCAATTCGTCAATTTTCTTATATTGCTGCAATAGAGTTTATTGTACGTGCAGTTTTTGTCCGGGGCTATACTTTTACCCACAGAACAGTTTTACCTGCTCTGTGCTTCTACCAGATTTTATTCTTGCCGCAAATTAGCAGTGTTCTAATATTATTCCATTTTCAATAGTGTGGTATATTTACAGGCATAGCTATTCTATCTTAAGGCGACACTAAGTGCCAGCGACCTTGAGCGATATGAGTTCACGGCTTCCGGCCCGCCATCTATATAACAAAGCCAATATTTTCAAAATTCTTGCGTGGAAAATAGTTTATATGCTTACGATCGTCGTTATTCATTTCCAATCTGAATAAATATACCTACACAAAAAAGTACAAGCTATAAGAATAACTTTTCTGAGAGTTGTACTAATATAATGCGTCATGCCATCCCAAAAAACTTGTTTAACTGCGAGGAAAAGTGGTAGCTCAAAAAGGCTCTGGAGTGTTAACTATAACCAACAGCAAGCATTAGTAACCTACAAATAAGACTTAAGGATATGTGTAACAGGATTAAGTAGTGTTCATAGCTCGAAATGCTATATTTTCACCAAAAAACTTGACTAAAAACACCTTGTTTGCGTGTTTTCTGTTTACTCTTCGCCTTAAATCTCCGGGCACAGTGCTATTTATGATATAGGGGTTGTATCGTATTACGCTAGACCATATTGTAGATGGATCATGTGATATGAAATCTAGATTAAAAATATAAATTGTCAAGTAATACTTTTACTATCTAACAAATAGTCATAATTGATACGAATTTAATAAATTTATTTTCAGAAAACATATATTAACGATTGTTTTTATCAAAAGTTACCTATTCAAAGTATAAAGTTACCTCAAAGTGACATAAAGCTCGAATGCTTCGCTTCGTTAAGTGCACGCAAAATTGTGAACTCAACTCATTTATCACTCGTTTAAACACAACAACTTTTCAAATAAACGATAAGTTTGTTTATTTGCGAAAAGTGCAAAACTACTTTGTTTTATGTTTTATTACGTCAAGATATAATTTTGGTTATGAAACATCTTTAATTATGAACAAAAATTAAACAGACACCATTTTACTTTGTATTCGAAATTTAAAAATGTTTAAAACATGTAAATGGTAGCTTTTGATAATATCGCCTTAAGATATATGAGCATTCTGATAAGAATGAATCTGTATGGATGTGGCTTAATCAAGTTATACTTTTTTAATGACATTACGAGACAAGACCAATCCCCAGAAATGGGTTCAACGCCGCTAAAGAAGATTTCACTTCAAAAAATAATGCTTGTTTCACTAAGTCGCTGGTTAACAGAACTATTGAAAAAAAAAATGCAGAGACGAACTGACGGCCACTAAAAATTACTTTTACGGATTTTTCTAAGAGAAACGAAATCTGTTATATGTACATATTAAAGCCATGCAGAATAATAGGTATTAAGTATATTTCCCACCTTATACAAACATTGTCAACAACTATGCTGTTTTACTACTGCGGTTAACTGCACTTAGAATATACTATTGTATAGACGACTCGACAGCTCGATATTGCGTGACCTTCCATAATTGTCATTATTTGCGTTAGCTTGTGATTAAATATTGAAAATAATATGGAGCTAAATCCAAGCATAGCTGACTGATTACGACTTGTCAATCAAAATCGGTTACGATCACAATGTATTTTTTTACGTAAAAGGAGGACAAACGAGCAAGTGATCACCGCCACCCACATTTTTTGCAACACTAGATTAGTCAAAGGAGCATTGCCAACCTTTGAAGAAGGTTTACGCGCTTTTTTTGAATGTACCCATTTCGTATCGTCCCGGTAACACCGATCAAGGAAGCTCGTGTTGTGCAAAAGTGGTATTCGGCGGCACAATGAAGTCACACTCCCCGTGACAATAGCGGTATAAAACACACAATGAAGTGGCGTCTCTACGCAATGCCAATCTATACATTTACGAGATGGCAAAATTTGTAAAGGAAAACCACAGTGTGCTATACTTACAGCAAATGCATATGACCCACAGCTGTACTAGAATACTTAGGAAAGCTGATAGGTTAGTGACTAGAGTCGTTCCGCATAGCACTTTATTTCAGAAAAATTGCTTCTGGATGGGCATGAAAATTTTCAATAAGATCCCTGATTCATTTAAGTTGTTACCTTATTCAAGATTTAAAGTATCCTTACACAGTTGGCTTCTTCAAACACACATTTTATTCTATAGAAGAATTTTTTGACCACAAAGAGTAAAGGATTTTGACATTGCATTCTAAGTGGATTATTCTTATATTGACTTTAATATATTTTTTGTATTTAATAAAATCATAATTTTGTGTTACATAAAATAAATTAATTTATATTGTAATAAAGTTTTTGCCCAAAACCAAGTTTGCATGCTTTTGGTAATGGCTAAATAGGAGATACTTTAAGCTATTGTAAGACCAAATTTATACCTCCCTATTTAATAGCAAATAAAGGAATATGAACGCCAAATGATCTAGCCGTCCACAGAGCACTGGATCCCTGACAACTCGAGCTGCTCTGCGTTGCACGCGGTCAAATGATTCGCTTTCCTTTTCTATCTTGCTGTATCTCCGTTAGAGATATTCTTCTATCTCGCACGCTTTAATAATAATAATAAAAGTCTTTATTAATAGCTATAAACCCAATTCAACGTATAGATTTAAACTAAAAATAAAAATTTATAATTTAAAATTGCCGATGCCAATATTATAATTCACATTTTCTCGTCACTCGTCATGCAAATTGGTCGTACCTGTTTGGTACCTGTTCTATCAGGGCTATTTTTTACTTTGGCTTTGGTTGCCTATACGATAGTATATTCTAAGTCTATAAAATATAAACCCGGTGTTACCCGCTTTGGGTGGAAGATGATAAAAATAAGGAATAGGTATATTTTCCACAGAAAAATCTATCAATTTTGTCAAAAACTCATCAAGTTTAATTACATTGATGACATAGCAGGGCCAAAGGTGATTGTACACAGAGACGTTAATAAATTATGCAATTTAAGACTTTTGAGACTTAATTTTCTTTACGCTACAAAATCCACTGTTGTTTCTTGGTCTCACATTTCTTAATTAGCATTTACTTTGTTGCGAAAATTTTACCTTTCAAGATCAAACAAAGCGTATTGTCCATCTCTATTAACAAGTTTTAATAGTCATTCATTAAGAAGAAAATTTATAATCTGTTTGTCTTTCGGCAGATAATATTTCATGTAAAAACTTTGTGTAAGACGAAACCAATGATGTCGAATTTGCCTTAATATTAATTAGAAGTTAAATTACTATCATCTTTTTATTGTTAAATACTTAGATAATTTATAGTTCTAAATAGGGAGAAACTCGTGCTGCTAGACAACCTATGGAAACAGGCCAGGTTTATAACTTTAGTGTTTTTTTATGAAAATAAGAAAAGAGACGAGCAGGGCGTTCGACTGATGGTAATTGCCCTGCCTTTCACAATGCAGTGCCGCTCAGCATTATCAAAAGAACCAAAAATTCTGAGCAGCACTACAACTGTCAAGTGTCATTTGCCCAGTAATTTCACTAGCTACGGTGCCCTTTAGAATACAATAATGCTTAAACAATACTGCTTCATGGCAGAAATAGGCGCCGTTGTGGTAGTCATAATCTAGCCGGCATCCGGTGACAAAGAACGTCCCACTGGTGTGCGTGACAAGCTACATTTACACTCGCAATTTCTATATCACTTTGTGTTAGTGTGCGTGCATTGATCAAAATAGAGGTTACTGTCAACCTAATTTTTTTCGATGTTTTCACAGCTTTCATAGTCTATCTAGACGCACAAATGATCTAAGGTTGAATACTTATACCATTATTTATGAATAATTCATTTCTATAGAAGTTTCCAGAATCTATTTCACGTTTTGCCGTATTATTTTCGATAATATTGCTGAGTTTTTTTCAGTAACTCAAATCAAAAATCAAATCAAAAATTTATTTATTTAGCATTTTAGTAAATAGTATTTGAAGGACTTCCCTTTTAAGTTCGCAGAACCTGTGTTAGGGAAGACCACTCTTTCCAACGGATAAGAATGCTTACACATTTAACAAAAACATAAATTATACTTAAATAAACCAATCTTAGGCATAAAATAAACAAACTAAAAATTGTTTCAATATTGAAGGTAGATTAATATTTGCGTGGCTCACACTAAACTTGTAAATAACATACCTACACAAAAACACTTGTCATCGTCTCAAGAATGTGCAACCACTGTAACTATGAACTAAGGTAATTTGTAGTTTTACGAATATTTATATATAATAGTAAAATGTTTAAAGTACGATATTTAGATAACAAGCAAATAACAGCAAGCGAAATTTAATTATCTATTCATATACTATACTATAATTACAACAAAATTAATATAATATAGTTTTTTTTTTGTTTAGAACACACATTTACACTATTTTACTCATATTATAATTAATTTAGCAAGTTTTCAGTTTCTAAATAATTAAGAGTTTTCAGCCATTTAGTAACGCTAGTTTTACATTCCCTATATGTCTTTGTGTATATATTTAAGATTTTATTTGCGGTATTGTATAATTTAGTAGCCTGTGCATTAAATTGTTTAGACGCAAATTTAGTTTTAGTAAATTTACATTTAACTACTGTATTTTTTTCGCGTTTATTTAAAATCTAAGGATCTATAGATTTACTTTTGTGTATTTTTAGTATGCATTGCAATATATATAATTTTCTTACGGATAAAAGGTCCGCATCTTAATATAATTTTGTGGTATCATACAGACGATTTTTGCTTAGCATATATTTAATTATTGCTCTCTGTGCTCGTTCTACGCTTAAAAATTGAGTTTTAGAAGTACCCTCCCCCACCCAGATTCTTATACAATATAGAAGGATAGATTGTATCAGAGATTTATATATATACTTAATAAGTTTGATATCACAGACGTTACGTAGGCGTTTGAATATCCAGATCAATTTTCTAGCTCTGTTGGCAACTACATTTAACTGAGGATACCATGATAAATTTTTGTCTATAATTACTCCGAGGTATTTGGTGGTGTTTACTCTTTCAAGTTTAGTGCACAGACAGTTTTCTATATCAGCCATGTCACATGTATGAGCAGATAAGGTAAAATTTTTATTAGGTTGAGTAGAATCTTTTATTGAAAATGTAATATAATTTGTTTTCGTTAAATTTAAAGTAAGAATGTTAATTTTAAGCCAGTTTTGTACTAAGAGTAGTCCTTTCTCTGACAAAGAAAAGACCTCCTCCCAACTGTCTCCATGAAATAGCAGGGCAGTGTCGTCGGCATAAGAGAAAACTTGTCCATTTTGTATTTTTAAATTTGTTAGGTCGTTAATATACATTAAAAAAAGCGTAGGTCCGAGAACACTACCCTGAGGAATTCCGTATGATGTAGAATATTTAACAGAACTAAAAATTTCTTTATAAATTTTTACACGTTGTGCTCAATTATGAAGGTAATCAGTCAGTAAATTTAAAAAGTTACCTCTTATACCAATTTTTTCAATTTTACGCAAAAGTATAGGAATAGAAACGGTGTCAAAGGCCTTTTTTAGGTCAAGAAAAATACATAGAGTTTTTTTATTTCCATCCACATATTTTGTTACCTCTTGAGTAAGATCTTGAATAGCATCCTCAGTGCTGACTCCCTCACGAAAGCCATACTGGGATTTAGATAACAAACCATACGTATTTAAGTACTTCATTATTCTAGTATTTATAATCTTTTCTAATATTTTAGAGACAACTGTTAAGACGAAAATAGGTCGATAGTTATTAACATCCTCTTTAGACCCACCTTTATGTACAGGATGTATAATGGAGCACTTGAGTTCTTGTGGAAAAATACCTTGAGCGAGTGATAGTGAACAAAGTCGTGTGATTATAGGAGTAAGTTCTTTTTTCGCCACTTTAATAAACTTGGTTGGGATATTGTCATAGCCCGAGGCAGTCTCTGATTTTAAGTTTGATATAATTGTTGCTACTTCTGATGGCTCGGGTTCTAGTATTCCAATTGTATTTGCTTGTGATGGAAGTCGATGAAAATATTGCTGTACAATATGAGGAGGTGTTGAGATTCCAATAGCTAAATATTTTCCAACGTTAACGAAATAATTGTTTAGAAAGCAAGCTGATTCAGTGGGTGTAGGTTTTAACTGTAACTCGATTATGAATTACATTAGTTTTTTTTAATATCTCAAGGACTCAATTTGGTTTGCTCAATATACTACATACTTATCTGGAGGATAGACGACCATTCATTTAGGCGAATTTGCGACAAAATGCGGTTAATATATTATATTTGGATTTAAGAGGACTGTATATAGAAGGAGGCTATTAATTTGCCTCTAGAACCAAACAAATAGATGCGAACAATGATTAATATTTTTTTTTTTATGGAAAAGGGTCATCTGGTGTTAAGTGATCACCGCCGCCCACATTCTCTTGCAACTCCAGAGGAAGGAATCAGGTGAAACAGCTCTTCGGAACACTTCCCAAGATAAATGCGGTAGAGGACACACAATGAAGCGATGTCTCTACGCAACGCCAAGTGATCCAGCCGTTCACAGAGCACTGGGTCCCCGACAATTCAAGCTGCTCTGTGTTGCAAGAGATCAAATGGATCGAGCTGATACTGGGGTGTGCCAGACCAGAGATGACAGCAATACTCCATGTGTGGCTGGACCTGCATTTTGTACAGCGCTAGAATGTGGGCCGGCATTATATATTATAACCTTATGCATTACCTTTACCGACGTACTGGCGAGGTCGAGGTTAATGGTTAATATGGCCGCCTGATTTTCTGGCTCCATGATGCCGAAACAGTGTTAGTCATAAGCGATATTCTTACATCAATCACTGTCACTCACTAGTGGTTAAATTGTCTTAATAATTAATTAAGTATCAAAGTAGAAAATAAGCCATTAGGCACAATGCGTGTGCGCAATTAGCGCATTGATTCGACCTTCATTCGCGATGACTCTCAGACGATTGAAGTAGGCATGTTGAAGGACGCTGGGAAAGGTGAGGGAAGAGGTATGATCGCAACTGTACTTATTAAATTAAATTAAAACGAGAGATGAGATGGAGAAAATGAAAGAGAGCGTGTTACCAATATCCATATCATAATAGTATTCATCATTAAAATATAATATAATTAAAGGATTAAAAAAAAACTGTTCAAACTTACGTGAATATTGTGTCGTATCAAAATTATATAATATGCTGAGTATAAAAACTTCAAACACTTATGGTACTGAACGTTTATTGTTCATTTATTGAACATTCGCGGAACAAACGTACATTTCACGTTAATATTGTTTTTTCCTGCGATATTTCCTTTGTGTGAACACCATTAACTGTCATTTGCATTGTACGGTAAATATATTACAAGCTGTATTTTTTGCCTTTGTTTTTTTCATCTTATATTTGCCCCATGCGTACTTGCGTTTTGTCTGTCTCTTACATAATAATAAATATGATACAAATGGTTGGTGGTTTTGGTGAAGTCCAATTTTGATGATTAAAACTCAAATTTTCCATACTTTGTGTTCTATCCAAATTATAATTTTTGGCATTCTGCTCAGGATTTCCAAAAACCTAGTAATTTGGAACCTGTTATTCATATTATGACTATTGACTATTGATTGTGTTGTCTCATTCTCTCAGCAATCTGTGTTAAATAAAATATATTCTTGTGATTTTAAAAATATATATGTATATAAAGAGAGTAGAAAAACACTATTACAGGTGAGAGACATTATAGTTTTCTACTTAGTACTGGACAAGCCAGCCAGGTACTCTAGACTAACGATGAAAATGCAAGTCATTCTTCGTCTTGTCCACTACAGACTCTAATGAGCGAGTCTTGATCGTTAAATAAATTGGATAAAGACGTTTGGGAGCTCTCAAGAGCAACTTCACAGTCTCCATTACCATTCATAATTAAATTTATTTCAAGTTATCTTAACGAGTCCTATATTCGGACCAAAGTCTTAGAAATGATTTGTAAAATCTTACATTATTATAATTCACTTATGTGATAGATTTATGTTAATTTCGCCTGAATGAAAATCGGATTGAATCCAATTAAAATTGTTTCAACTCTAAATATTAAGAAAATAATAGTCGGGTAGTAACTAGGATTTCACACAACAAATTAAATTATAAACCACATTGTATTCAATGATGTAATTATGCTTATTTTGATAAAAAATGATTAATAGTAAGCTTAGTGTATACAAATTAAATTTAAAAACAAAATTTATGAACGTTGCGGGATCCGAATCCATGACTTCTTGCGTTCCATGCGAGCGCTCTTCCACTGAGACAACCGTTCGAGTGACATAAAGTTCATAAATATTATATTTGTCTTTATTTAACTCTCTGATTGTGTCATCATCTACAGGATCTACTTTAGAGTGGTAACCGAGGTCACGGGTTCGAGTCATGCAACGATCATAAATTTTGTTTATAAATTTTATTTGTGTAATTTATCCCAGAAATGTGGGTTATTACTTAAAAAATAACAAATTGTTAAAGCTTAGTGTATAATTAGCGACTGCCACACAAATTTTACGTTTAAATTTTAGCATTCATTCCAAATTATTCCGCAATCACGGTTGGGCCGCAACAGAATTAAATAAAGTTATTCTAACATTATAGTTCTGGTAAAGGTACATTTGCGCGGTAATTGCTCGTGAGCCCCGTTATTATTGTTATTAGTTTAACCTGTATTCACAAATTGTATATACAAGAGTGCATCTGAAAAAGTATATAGTTTAGTGAACTTATAATAATATGATAATACTACTGAGAATTTTGAAAATGATTAATATCTTTCTAACAAAACTTTTGAGCACTTATATTTGTGAGTAGTGAATATGAATGAGGCTGTCATGCTTGGTTATGTAAGGCTTGTTCAGTCAATGTCGGTTCGAGACGACTATGGTAGCGTTATCAGTAAGACCAAAATTCGCGGAACATGCTAATTGCAACTAATGAATAGACTAAACATATCGGCTTAGTTTCACAATATATCAGTAGTGCCACCTAGCAGACAAACATAATAGATTATAGGAATTTATTTATTTATTTAGATAGTTACACCAATAACACATCATTATACAATTAAAATTTTAGCAAGTACACAAGGGATAGTACAATACGACATATCTTTACAGTTGTAAGCAACATTACCAGTAGTGTGAAAAGAATAACAAAAAAACCTTCTCAAGAGAGGACTCGATAGAAGACATAAGTTTCTCCCGGCACTTGGTGACGAGTTCCCTAGAGAGACCTGCATGGCCCATGTATACGGCATCGCCCGTGCTGTCGTCTGCATATCAACATTGCTATATGTTGGACACCTCCAATCCAATCATTGATATGCAGAAGAAACAGTGTGGGAGATAGTACACAGACTTGGGGCACTCCAGCGTTCACGTACTTGGGGTTCGAGCAATAACCGTCTATAACGACCTGTATGCTGCGCCCTGTGAGGAAGCTGGAGGTCCACTTGCATAAGCTCTCGGGAAGCCTAAATGATGGAAGTTTTGCAAGAATGATGAAATCTAAGCTCGCCTAATAGTTTTAGTCTGAACTGTACTTTATGCATAGAGCTCTGACACCGCTGGATAGTCGGCGGTGTTTTTCCGTTGTCGTCAATATCGAGTTAGAGGCAAAAAGAGCACACAGGAGATCGTCTCCATAAGGAAACACATGGCTGGCTGCGCCGTCTGGAGGTGGTGGTGGACGGCGTTTAATTTGGAGAGAATTTCCCTGATATTCCCAAAGTCCACGTCGAGCGTGGAACGGGGTACCATTGTGTTACTGCCTCGTTTGTCCTCGAACATACGGGGTTTTATGCCCTCCCCAGAATACGACAGGCAGCCCGAGTGAGAATGCTCGGGGAGGGATTCTCCGACTCTAGTAGAGCCGGTACCCTCCCGGGGTAAAATCTTTTTTAGTCCCGCTGTCATCTTCGGGTGGAGGGGGGGGGGGGTGTGGCCTCCAGTCCTCGACACAAACAAACCTATGCGAAACATTTAGTTGATCCAAAATATCATTAATAAAAGCGTTAAAAAGAACAGGACCAAGATGTGAGCCCTGAGGAAACCCTCGTGTCACAATGTTTGTCCTCAATGGACTCCTAAACTAATGAACGGATTTTAATGGTGATTACTTCATGGAGTGCAGTTTGGTCCAACTTGAGAGATAGGGTAGTTTTTATTTCGATTTGGGGCCCATAAATATTTTTATTTTCAATATTTGTTTTGTATCGACATATTTTCTATGAGAGAATTTAGTGACGCACGGTTTGACAGTTCCGCTGTGAAACTATTTCATTCTAACAACAGGGAGCATATTCACGAAATCATTTTTGATGCTTTGAAATATAAAATAGTTGTTTTTTTACTATCTACAGAACAACGTCTGTCGGGGCAGCTAGTTTTATATATATCGTTATTAAATTTGATTTCAAGGCATCTATCAGTGTCGTACCTCACCTCGAAGGATGGAGAAGAAGGAATGAGGCAGCTTTTCCTTTATTTTATATAATAACTCATCATGCCAAACTTTATCGGACGCAGGAATGCCTCTTACTTGTATTTATATATTATTATTGATATCAGATAAACATAGAACGCATAGGTGACTCACCTGATATTTAGCGTTCAAATCTATCCATAACATAGAAAATATAATTTTAGTACTTTCGCGTCACAAAACGACCTAAGATGTAATGTCGGTTTGAAGCTTAAGACTGAAAATTTGAAAAAAAAAAAAATTAACAAATTGTGATCAGCCATATCAATAAGTATTAACTGGATTTTGTAGTTACAAACCACAAACTTATGTGGATTTTAATACTACAAAAAAAAAAACTTGGAGATTTATTTGAAAACATTTAATTGGATTTCTTTAAGACAAAACCAGATCAATATAGAACTGATGACTGAATTAAGGGTTTTATGTAACCTCTACCATCAAATATTGGCTTTAATTATTATGTTTCACTTATGGTTTCAAACATTATTATATATATTTTATTAACGTGTGTTAACTCTGTGCATATACTTAGGTGCAAAAGAAGTGAAACTACACAGAACCTCCATTTAAAACATTTAAAAATGTACTTTTTCCTTATTTACTTTTACTTCACAAATCACGGAGCGTAAAGAAATTGTTGTTTCTTAAGTTTATTCTTACGTATTAATTAGCATATCCTTTATTGTACGTAATTTAAGTTTCATCTTTAAACAAAACCTGCTGAGATAGTTAAGCTTTTAACGTTTTCAAGCTTTGTGTAAGACCATTATAAAAAATGAGTTTGCCTGCTCTTATTATTATTATCTTTGTCTTTCTTTCGCTAAATAGTCTAGTCATCAATTTCAAAAACGTGTTAATTCTAGATACAGCTCCTAAAATATGATCAATTGCTTATTCGATTCGGTATGCCATCTAGAAAAATGTATCGAAAGCATGTATTAGCAAATGAAAAATTACAATTGCTATAACAAATTAAAATGAAAAAAAAATTTGATTTTTCGTAAATAACTCAAAAATATTAATTAAAACCTTATCTGAAAACGAAAACATTGGAATATGATAGTTTTTTTTTTGGAAAAGGAGGACATGCGAGCGTACGGGTCACCTGGTGTTAAGTGATTACAGGCGCCCACATGCACTTGCTACACCAGAGGAATCACAGGAACGTTGCCGACCTTTAAGGAAGGTGCACGCGCTCTTTTTAAAAGCACCCATGTCGTATTGTCCCGGAAAGACCTCATACGGAAGCTTATTTCACTGATTTGTAGTACGTGTATGAAAGTTCCTTGAAAACCGCACTGTGGAGGGACGGCACACAATCAGATGGGGGGGATGATATCCTAATTTGTGGCGTGTCTTGGTGGAATTGGCAGCAGGAATCAGGTGAAATAGCTCTTCGGGATAATCACACAATGGACGACGCAATGCTAAGTACTCTAGCGGTTCACAAAGTACTGGGTCTCCGACAATTCGAGCAGCTCTGCTTTGTACTCATTATAATATATACAGTAGTATTTATTTGTTTAACAACATTATAATAAGAATAGCAACACTTTACAACGGTTGTTAAGAAATTCCAGTTTCTAATGAATAGTTTGTTAAGTTGGTTGAAGCAAAAGGTACTCTTGGCAAACGACGAAAATGCAAGTCATTCTTCGCCTTGTCCAAGTCCACTAGAGACTCTAATGAAAGCGTCTTGATCGTTAAATAAATTGGATAAAGACGTTTGGAAGCTCTCAAGAGCAACTCCACGTCCCTCTTACTATTCATAATTAAATTTATTTCATGTTTATACTCTACAGTTTTGTAACTCAGACGAAGTCTTTTAATGGTCTGAAAAATCTATTGGTAATTGACTTGTACTTGAGATAAAAATCGTAACAATCGTTGAATTTTCTGTCCCAATAAACTTATCGACGATAACTCACCTTATCCGTACACGCTGTCTCGTGACGAAGTATAGCTTACCAGCGATAGAAGTTTGTATGGAAATTGCAATTCACGCATCCCAATATAAGGCGATTAGAATGACTAATCAGGTATATCGGGACAGCTTCAGATTATTGACAGCTAATTACTGACAGTAGAAGGTAGTAATTTATTTCTATCTGTAAATAGTAGTATATTGGGAACGGCCGTAAGTCAGTAGTGTATTCGATCAATTATTTTTGAAGTTTAATTAATGAATGAATATACTTTATTGGAATAAATAAATAAAGTAGCAATTTATTCAAAGCAGTTGTAGTAGCACAATTTGGCGACCTTATCGCTATTAAACAATTGTAAAAGTAGGAACACTTTACAATTAAAAACGATATGCACATGTGACACAATCGCCTCGCTCGATAGTTCTTCAATGACTGCCTGCTCGGCGCTCACCTGGCGACCGCTCTCGACCGCACTCGCACCGCACTCCGATTAACCTCGAAACAAGAAAACATACCGAATCATATTCGTACTCGCTTCTTACCTCGACGTTCTTGGACGACATATTTACATAATAGTTATGTATCTATATATATAAAAATGAATTGCTGTTCGTTAGTCTCGCTAAAACTCGAGAACGGCTGGACCAATTTGGCTAATTTTGGTTTTGAATTATTTGTAGAAGTCCAGAGAAGGTTTAAAAGGTGAATAAATGTGAAAATGCTCGGAATTAAATAAAAACAACAATTTTGTTTATCCTTTGATGTGTCGTCCCCCGTCGTTCAGAAATCAAATTGAATGAATATTTTAAAATGAATAACTAATTAGAATTTTCATTTCTTTCCAACTTTCTTAGTAGGTAAAATATAAACTTAATTTTAGCTCAAATAAAATTTGTAAATAAAATTTTTATCAACGATAGATCTTAAGATTTGTCATGAGAAATAAACATTTTTATACGTAATACGTGCTTAGTCATGTGTGTACGCGGACGAAGTCGCGGGTATCAGCTAGTACGTTATAAATAATTATTATAAAATATTAAAAACAAAGTTATTTCTACAATGTCCTATTAACAATCAACCAATACCTAATACAGTAGGAATTCACTGATATGCATCGCATATCAATTTCAGTCAGTTCTCGTATAATATCAATATTAGTTTCAGTAGCCTTTACGAAAATCCTCACAGAGATTCAATGAAGCAGTAATTAATACACAGAGATACAAACAGATGCCAATAACCAGCCATTTTGTTATTTTTTTAAAGTAATAATAACCCTCACTGCTGGAATTAATTACACACATTAACTTAAAAACAAAATTTGTGAACGGTGCGCGACTCGAACCCATGACTTCTCTGGTTTCGGGCGAGTGCTCTTCCACTGAGCCAAGTTGTGGTTCAGTAGAACCTGTAGATGAAGCCACAAACTGAGAGTTGAACAAGAAGAAGTTGTGGAAGTTGTGGGTTTGAGTCCCGCATCGTTCATACATTTTGTTTATGTAATAACCAGCCACTCAAACAGAAATTATAAAAAAATATGCATGATTTGATTACTAATTATTACTCTCTCAAACAATTAACAAAAATGTTAAGTAATGAATTAAATTAATGATGGCAACTCAGCTTAAAAGCATAACGAGTTGTTTAATTTTTCAAGTATTGCCCATTCATTCCTCTCACTCAGCTGACTTTTACGTTATTTTCGACCTTATAAAATTTATAATTAGGTGAATTTTTGTATACAATTTGACTAGGCTAACTATGTAGTAAGCTACAATTTAAAGTATGTCTACATTAACCGGTTTATTAATAATTAAACCCATATTGAAGCTATAAACCTATATTAATTTAAACGTGTTTTAAACGTATCGACGGTGGATAAAATTCCTTATTTAAAATCGTTTGATAAGCCTCCGATAACTAATACATCTCTATAGTACGCAATATTGCCATTTCGTGCAAATAAACATGATTTTAACTGTTTTAACTGATTATACGAGTAACTGTCTATGGAAACAGACATCTTTTCAATGTCAATGGCTTGTCAGTTGTCTGTTTGTGGGTTGGTCACTTGAAAATTTTCTCGCTTTAGGTTCATTTTCACGTGTAACAAGAGTTTTAGATTTGCCGCCAATTCACAAAAACAAATGACAAATGAATGCAATAATATACTACATTAGGTTACCAAACAGTTCTAAAATTGAAATTCATCAAAGTTTTCACTAACAATGTTTCTAACTGGCCAGATCTGAACATTTTCAGTGTTACCCACGTATTAACTCAGTTCCAATCAAAATGGTCTAATATTGTGTTAAAATCGAATCCAAAGTTCATAACGGTACAGTTACAATAAATTTTGACAGTTCATTACTGCTTCATCAATTTAAATTCAAGTAATAAAAATAAATTATATATTAAAGTATGTACTCGTATGTAGCAAGTAAAGTTGTACCGCCCGGGATCAATTCAGTTGTTGAATTTTTTTATGGCAGAGCCCTCCTCCTACTTATACTCGGGTCACATGATTTTAAGTTATCACCGCCGCCTATTCTGCTGCATACACTTGTATTCGCTTTTTTGAAGATATGTATATCGTCTGGATGTCCGACAATTTGAGGAGCTCTACGTTGTTACCGGTCAAATGGATGAAGCAGTTACTGAGGTGGACCACACCAGAGATCAGCACTCCAAATGTGGCTGGACCTGCGGTTTGTAGAGCGCTAGAGCGTGGGACGGCTTGAAGTAATGCCGTGCTCTATTTATGATGCCCAGCTTCTTTGAAGCCAATGTAGCTTAGCCTTTCAGCTGTGACCACGGAATTGGCAATTGCTCGAGATTTCGAAACCCTAGTGCTTGGATACTAGGCAAGGCATTAAGAGAAGTGTTTTTGAAGAGGGATAAGACTAAAGGCATTTTTAGTAGTTAAGATGCAAAATTGAACAGGGTTCATTTTACCCCACTTCGTGAACTTTCAAGAGAGGACTCGATTGAGAATAAAACTTTAATCCACGACTGGTTGAGAAATCCGTTATACTATCCATTCCGATGGCGAGAACAAATGTGTTGGCAAAGTCGCCTTTAACTAGAGCCCTTCGCCATATAAATGAACTCCACAACAAAGTGGACATTTTTGAGTGTACGTGGAGTGAACTCACAAGGGTATTGTTATATGTAGTATGTAATGGTAAATAGTAGTATGTTTAAGTTTTTTCTATTTCTGGTGTGATATATTATTTGTAATGTAATGTAGTTTGATTGTATGATTAGTTTTAGTTTGATTTGATTGTTGTTTGCTGTGTTTGTTATTCTTGTTTGTTTGTAACTGTCGCATTAGGTAATACCTGTAATGATAGTTGCTATGTGTCTGAAATAAATAAATAAAAAATAAAATTTCACAGGAGAGACTTGCATGGCTAGATAACATTACTGGAGATGTCATATACATGAGTCTATGACTTCTCCAGTAATGTTATCTTCATAGCAATGCATGTTGGAGGCGTCTCATATATCATGATAATATGGAGAAGGAACAATGTAGGACATAGTATACACCCTTGGGGCACTAAAGCATTCACGGGCTTTGCCCAAAGCAAAGAAGACAATTAATGAATGGAGTTTCGAGAGGAGCACCTTGCGCCGTACATTTCACTTCAAATCAAAACTATTTCTATCTTATCTCTTTATCTTGTAGATACAAATACCATATTATCCTCCTGTTATTATTGTGTGACACCTATCTACAATTTATCTGACTGAGCTTATCTTCCTGCTGAATGTTAATCTGAAATTGATTTCTCTTCGAGGTATTCGTAGAACAATATGACACGAATACTATCAAAGAAGGGCATTTTCCCTTCCTACCGGCCTCATTTTGAAACAACTAATGATTTTTTTATAATTTATGTATGACTAAAATTTTATTTAGTTACATACTAATAGGTAATAATTAGAATAATTATTTAAATATCTACGACTTTTTCTGATCGTCTATTCATAAAAGCCTCTTCCATCCTCTTCCATCCTCTTCCACTCTTTTGTATCTTTAACTCTCCAAGACATAGATAGCAGTCTGGGATGGATTTGCTTCATTTGTCTGTACCTTCCTCAAAGTCAAAGTTGTTAAAAACATACATGAACTCAAATATAAGTGATATCATATAGTCAAATTAAACTTTTAGAGCATAGAAAATTTATCGAAATTGGTGTAATTTTGCGGAAAACCCACAATTATCCAGATGTTGTAAACCTTCTTGAGTGTAAATTACAGAGTCTCGAGCCGGAAGTTGGCGAGTCATCATCTCCTGAGGATGCCTCGTGTAGAGGTGAAACATGTGTCGAATTGATTGATAATTAAAACGTTAAGAAAACTTGGTACGTCTAAGTTACACGTGTAATGTTTATGAATATAAATAATTTGGAAGCCAAAGGTCCATAAACCTCGAATCAAAAACCATATTGAGGTGACATAATGACTATTCAGAAACTTTACTAATATGCGACCAACCTCTGTCATCTCGTGAAATAATGGCGGTAATATTTGAAAAGTTCTCGAGCCAGGAGATCGTTTAGAGTGTCAATTTTTTCTGGGTATAATAACTGAAGCATCATATTTTATGTGTATGGGCGTAAAATTTGTGTGAGATGTGTTTTATTCAAAGAGAAGAATAGCGTTTGATTTTGTAATTCAAAAAATATTTGAGTATTTAAAGATTATAGCTTTTTACTGTATAATTATGCTTTGTATAAATCACAGATATACTAGGGTATTGTTTGTAGAACTTACATAGGTTTAGGTTTGCTTATAAGATTAAAATGAAATGAAATGAAATTATTTTATTTGAAATAAATATTGTATTTAAGATGTTAACATAATATTATTAATAATCCAATTTGTTTCGTCAAGTGACATGCAAATTATGTGATCGAGTTGTCTACATGATCATTATTGACCCATTAAGAATATCTACTTCCCTTTTTTTGTAAATTTCGCTAATTAGGTAACTTATTATGCTAAAAGTACCAACACTCTACGGTCATACTGAAACATGTCGGGTTTCACAATTGGCATTATTAATATTTATAAAAATAAAATATAAAGATGAAGATAATAATACTATCTTCGCGCCTCAATAAGGCTACTGGAAACCCAAGCGCTGGCAGGTATTTCGGTCAACGGATCAGCCTTGCTATCCAACGCGGTAATGCTGCCAGTATTCTTGGTACGCTTCTACGTAATGATAGTTTTAATTTTATATAGTCGTAGTATTGTAAATATAGTTATAAGATTTGTTTTATTTAATATAAGATAAAGATTAAAGATATAATCTGAAGATAAAATTTAAAGATATAATCTTCTTCAACCTTGATCTACCCAATACTGACTAAAGGTCTCTTCATTATATTCATTTTGTGCGGTTCTGAGTTTTCCGCATCCAGTCCTTAGCAGCCGCTCGCACCAAATCGTCCGTCCATCTTGCTGGCTGTCATTCCTGAACCCCTTTCGTGGAAAGATATTATCATATAAGATGTTAATAGTTGAATCATTCATTTAGTACCTATAATTATATATATATTTATCCTGTGAATGGTACTATTGTGAAATATATCGGACATAGTATAAATTGGGATATCATCCACACCATTTAGATGTGTAGCGTTTAACCTAGTACCCCGTTGTAACCAAGCTTTGGAATGAGCTTACGTGTGCAGTGTTTCCATGTTTCAAAAAACACTTCGAGTACACTTTTCTTAAACGCTGGCAATGTTCCTGGGATTCCTCTCGTTTGTCCTCGTCTTATATAAAAAATGCACCAACATGTATTTTAAACAAGAAGGTAATGTCTTCGTATAAATTAAGGATATTAAATGGGATAAATCAGGATACGGACTTTCGTATCAAACCACATTTTGAATGGCTAACTCTAAGCTTACAGGCGCTCTGTATTCTCGGGGGCTTCACGAAACTATTTCTCCGTTTACGTCAAAGTTTGCCTGCAAATTGTGCTCAGGACGAACACATCGAAAACAATCACAGCTATTTTGCCAGATATTTTAGCATTATGGTATAATATGTGTGAACATTATGACTTGTCTGCCCATAAAATATATTGCTTAAGCATATAAACTTAATTTATTTGAATTCTTGAAACATTGGAAATCTTCAATCATGTTAACACCAGGAACAGACATAAACTTATGATGCCTACTACTCGGCTAAGTCGAGTTAGTAAGTCTTTTGTGGGGCGATGTATATGCTTTTATAACAAGATCCCAGAAAATGTTCAAAACAAAAGTATAACGTTATTCAAAAGAATTGTTAAAAAGCGTTTGTGTGGTAAAGGTTACTATAACATAAATGACTTTCTTAATGATACCACAGATTGGGAATGGAGTGACCGCCCTCAGGCTATTAAATAATAAGTTTAATTGTACAATATTACTTTGTAAACATATTTATTCTATGAAAAAAAAAGCCCGCTGAGTTTGTTGCGCCCATTCTTCTCAGGTCTGAGGCATTCATTTTGGAATGGGTTGTAGTTTTTGACTTTCAATAAGTGATGTCACATCCTGTTTTGAATAAAAATATTTGAATTTGAATTTGAATTTTCCTCCAATTTACATATTCTCCTTGACTTTATTATTCATTATCATCATCAACATTTTAGCCAGAATACGTCCACAGCTGGACAAAAGCCTCCCCAAAGATCTCGCCCTGGAATCAAAAGATCCCTCATCCAACCTTGTTACCAGTAGACCTCTTTTGCACAGGATGCCGGTTAGATTATGGATACCACGACGGTACCTATTTCTGCCGTGAAGTAGTAATGTGTAAACAGTACTGTCTTTCGGTCTGAAAGGCGCCGTAGCTAGTGAAATTACTGGGCAAATGAGACTTAACATCTTATGTCTCAAGGTGACGAGCGCAATTGTAGTTCCTCTCAGAATTTTTGTTTTTTCAAGAATCCTGAGCGGCACTGCATTGTAATGAGCAAGGAGTATCGATTACCATCAGCTGAACGTCCTGATCGTCTCGTCCCTTATTTTCATAAAAAAAAAACAAATCTATTAACCTTAACACTACCGGTCTAACTTTAATTTATTTGTATTCCTTAAAAATTTGGAATGCTTTTATTTTATTAAAATCCAGAAGCATCTACTAATTAATAAAACTAGAATTACTACAATTGCCTTTCAAAAAGTGAGTATGTTGCCATCGGTAATTTTCAAGATACTCAAAAGCTATTTACCATTCGAAAATATACTAAAACAACCTCTGTCGAAGACCATAAAAGATCACAATGGTCGCGTGCTGCTGGAACAAAAAGGCTGTTAAAGCTATTAAAACATAAATAAAAATCCGCAAGAAATAAAGATAGGTCTGCTTCGCGTATCAATAAAGGAGACCTGAGTCTTGGTGCTCCTCGTTGATACACAAGACATGCCCTAAATCCATTCTTACAGTCAAAGAGAGTGGCTCCATCAAAATGTTTATAATCCCTGCGTATTAATAAAAAATATATTGATCGCAGACTTGCAGCACTGAAACATGGACCAATACTTCAAAAACCGTCCTTAAAACATGAGGCATTTCTTTCCTGTACAGAAAACTGTAAAATAAACTTTTCAGCGCAGTTTTAAGCTCAAAACGTAGATAATTTATAAGTTTAGATAGAGCCCCTTGCTGCTAGACAACGGATGAAAACAGGCCAGGCTTATTACTATAGTGTGCGTGACAAGCTACGTCTTACACTCGCGATTTGTATGTACTCGTATATATGTGTAAGTGTGCGTGCCTTGCTCAAAACAGAGTTTAACAGTTAACTACATTATTTTTTCGAAATTATCACAGTTGTCTGCGAAAATGCGTCGACCCGTTTTAAGGGCTTGCAACGCACTCATGATTATTATTGTAATGAAAAACAGCATAATAGTTAGTGATCACTTTGTTCAAAAAATAACATAATTGTTCAAACCGCATAGTTCTAGAAAACAGTGGGTGATATATTAATAACATCTATACTACAATTTAGGGTAATCTGAAAATAATAAGAAGAGCAGGACGTTCAGCTGATGGTAATAATTCTGAGCGGCACTACAATTGCGCTCGTCACCTTGAGACATAAGTTGTCAAGTCTCATTTGCCCAGTAATTTCACTAGCTACGGCGCCCTTCAGACCGAAACACAGTACCTAATGCTTACACATTACTGCTTTACGGTAGAAATAGGCGCCGTTGTAGTACCCATAATCTGGCTGGCATCGTGTGCAAAGGAGCCTCCCACTGGTAAAATTATATCGTCTAATGCATAAATAAGTGAGCGATACAATCCAATCATAATATTGAATCAGTAGAAGTCAGGATTTACACAAGAGTCACCTCTAATGTAAATTGCCTAGTGAATAGCCACAGCAATGGGTACTCGTATCTCAATGGACCATAAACAACACCAGCGTGAATACAAATCGCATATTAGAGCGTTCATCGTGAATGGCTTTAATGATATTATCTGTGCTATCGGTAAAAGGCCAAGCGAATTATTCTCTCATTAGTTTTATCATGTAATTACTAGAGCCGGTGCTTTCTATTCAGACAAAGATCAAAATTAATGAGGTCAAAATGAAACAAAAATGTATATATAAATGATTTTATAATATGCAGCATAAAAATTACAATCAAATTTGTTAACGCATATTAACGATTTATTAATTACTATTTTATTTTTTATGAAAATAAGGGATGACACGAAATGGGCGTTCAGCTGATGGTAATTGATACGCCCTACCTATTCCATTTCAGTGTCATTTCATACATTCATGTCAGGATTCTTGGAAAACCCAAAAATTCTGAGCGGCACTACAACTGCGCTCGCCACCTTGAGACATAAGATGTTAAGTCTCATTTGCCTAGTAATTTCACTAACTACAGCTGCCTTTAGACCGAAATACAGTAATGCTTACACATTACTCTGGATTCTTGAACAAACTCAAAAATTCTGAGCGGCGTTTAGATAGACTATGATAACTATGAAAAAGTAGAAAAAAATTGACTTTAAAACCTGTATATTGAGCAATTCACGCACACTAACACAAAGTGACATAAAAATCACGCAAACTAAACTAATATTCCTGGCCTGTTTTTATCGGTTTTCTAGCAGCAAGAGAACTAATCTAGACTTCTAAATTATCTAAACTTTATGCCTTTATGTTCACTTTACAACATTATTTATAGAATTGTCTTAAAAACCAACGAAAAATTAACGCAAGCAAATTATCATAGGCTTAAAGTTCATTAAATTTTCATAACATAATTTAATATGTGAAGTTGATATCCATCGTAACAATATTAGTAGGGATGAGCTAAACAGTTTTTCCTCCCCTCAAATTACCTTCATTAGCTAATCCCCAAGAGAGCATTACGTTACCTGCATCGTCTCTTATTTATGCTAACGTTGATATTTAAATAAATTTACTCATTTACAAGATGTGATATTTTACCCACTTCATGTAATGTCAGAGGAAAATGTATAAGATTTCAGAACGCGTAAGCCGCTAATAAGGATTATTAAAGAGCTGTGTATTATTTTATGGTTACGGTTATAATTTTCTGAGTTCCTTACTTTTGTGTCCATGTTATAAATGTTATTGATTCAACTTACAATTATACCAGTACCTATTGCCATAGTCTATGCTTTCGAGAGCTAAAATTTTAATACGTTAAAACATAACGTTATGGTAAACCAGTGGGAGGCTAGTCTAGTCGTTAGTCCTCCCCTTTTATAAAAAAAATGTGTGTGTGTACTTATGTATGCATACAAGAAGTTATACTTCTTTGGTCTAACGAAGCAAAAATCATTAAAATGATTTATTCCTCGTGCTTTTCTACGTTTTTAGAAAGAACAATTTTGTTAAAATCTTGCAAAGATGGCTTTGACAACTAATTATTAAATAATGAATACGGCTGTATTGGCTTGAACCCTTAGCCTGTCCTAATAATGGTCGAAGAAACCAAAAAACTAATAACGAATGACGCAAATATTAGAAAATTTTAGGAACCAACTTCAACCTGTTACTTTTGTTTTACAGTGATGCGCGCACATCTTAAAATTTCACTCTTGTAGTGTGTGTATCATTTTTATACACCTATGCACACATTCATCGCTCCAACTAATATATAAGTAGTTGCATTGCATAATAAAAGGGCTTATTATCGCAGTCAGACTATAATCATTTCAATACCCGAACCTTCAACATCACACTCTCATCATTTGTTCATAACGCGCCTAAAGAAGTATAACTTCAAAGATAAGATTTCAAGTTATCATATAATTATACTAATCTTATACACAGAAGATGTTAAATATTCAAAGAGCTAAAGTTTGATATAAAATTGATATTATTGTTATAAATGAAGCGAACAATGCCAATATATTTTCTGACACTTCACTTTTCAGGTAATTGTGGTTGAAAGTTTTGGAACGTGTGCTCAATACAGATGAAGCAAATTGTGGTTGACGGCTTACTGTAATGTTATTTTGCGTCATCGTTTATTTTTCACTATCGATAACTAATAAAGAAGCCATTTAAAGGAATAATTGGTTTTTCTCATCGATATTTTTAGAATTTTATAACTAGGTGAACTCATTCCTTTTACCTTTTAAAGGTCCTCTTTTATTTTACGATAAGAAGTAATAATATGATAGGGATTGCTTGTAAGTAATTCTAGTAGGCTTCTTATGATACATAATAGCTTTAAGGGTAAATGTATACACTTTTATAATAAAGTCCCAGCCACTGTTCAGGCATTATCTATAAATAAATTTAAAAGTTTTATTAAAAATGGCTCTGTCGTAAATCCTACCAATCCACAGCTGAATATCTAAGTGATTGGATAGCCTAGGACTCGATCATGATTATTTTATAGCAATAGCAATGACAGTACAATATTGTATATTTTAATATAAATAGCGCAAAAAAAGAATGCGGGGAGAACTTCTCAGAGCGCCACTTGTTTCCGAACTGGTAGTAGTATCTAGTATATTAGAAATGACATCAAAAAGAATTCTAAAGGAATCAATTTGCAGAAAATAAATGCCTTTTATGCCTTCTTATGCCTTCTTATGCCTTCACGAGCTAAACTATCATCTGGTGGTGAGGAACAAAGCCTGAAAGGGAGATGAACATCTCTAACGGAGATGGAGCGAGATAGAATAGAAAAGTGAACTGTAACTGTATCCAATTTTGATCAACAAGTCGTAAAGAGTTAGCTATACTTGGCTTTAGCTCCCTATTATTGTGAATACTAAACAAACTAACCTTCGACAAATAAAAATCGGTTACCAGCCTAGCGAAACTCTAATAAAAAACGCGCTTCACTCGATTGTATGAAACGTCCAGTTATTGATAGATTGACTCATGATGACTATAATCTTCTAAAAAACGGAGATAGCCGAAATCCACTACGTCTTAGGCAACTAAAGCCGAATAATACTTCGTCACCAATCGCCATACTGTAATTACTAATATTTCAAACTTATGTCAAATCACTGCACGTTTCATACTTAATTAAATTTGAATTTTCACTTAGGCAGCCTCTTATTACGTTGTATTTACATCCTCTTTGCTGGTCACGTATGCTATACAAAACAATTTTCTAACCAGTGGGCTATTTATCTAGTAGATTCTAGTTATTGTAATAATTTCATATATAGTAAAATAAAACTCAATCACAAACCGGGTGTCTGTTAAAAATAGCACACTCACTGCGCCCACACGGTTCTGACTAACGATGGATAAAAATTTCATCACCATCAATCTCTGCTCGGCACGGCGAGGTTACAAACACTAAACTAATTGCAATTTTTGCTTTCACACAACATTTTGTTTAGCTTTTACTTTTGCACGTGAATGTAAAAATAGTAATAGCATATTATAGTCTAGGTACCTGTCAAGTTAAACTTATGAATTTGTGATGAGAGACGCGATCTAAAGATCAAGGTCTCTGCATTTTGTGTACATACATGTATTATGTAATTTGGGTTATTGCAATAGTATCTGAGAATGATAACAAATAGCAAACTATATTGACGAACCCTATAGCCCAGTTAGTGACCCTGTCCACTAAGCTAGAGGTCCCGGTTTCGAATCCCGGATGGTGCAATCATTTATATGATGAATATGAATGTTTGTTTCCGAGTCATGGATTCCGAGCATTCATTTGTATTTATGTATGTTTAAGTAAGTTTATTGTATTTAGTATATCGTTGTCTTGCGCCGTTGCATAGCCTATGCCTAGCTTAGGGCAAGATAATTTGTGTAAGAGTGTGTCAATATTATGTTATGATAATAATTATACTAGCTGACCCAGCAAACGTTGTATTGTCGATATTAAAATCGCGATACAAAAGTAACTGTTGTTCGTAGATGGGTTGATGAAGTTGTATGTATCCTTTAATGCTGACTCATAATCAAACAAATTAAAAAAAAAACTAAATAAAAAAAAATTTGGCGTGGACCACCCCTAACATTTAGGGGGATGAAAATAGATGTTGACCGATTCTCAGACCTACCCAATATGCACTCAAAATTTCATGAGAATGGGTCAAGCCGTTTCGAAGGAGTTTAACTACAAACACCGCGACATGAGAATATTATATATTAGATTCAGCGTTGGAAAATAGCAGTACCGAATCTATAATAATCTGAATAATATAGTAATGTTAATCTATTATATAAAATTAATATATCTAAATGATCTCAAACAATAATGGCAATGGAATGTAAGTATCTGTGCGAAATCTAAATAGAAACGAAGAGATCTGATCACCATAGCTCGACGGACAGATAGCCGTTGGAGCAGTAAGATCCTCGAATGGCAACCACGTACTGGAAGGCGCAGTGATGGTAGGCCACACACAAGATGGACTGATGATCTGGTCAAGATCGCCGGAATAAGAGGACGAGCGCAATACCGATCGTCGTGGAGATCTTTGGGGATACCTTTGTCCAGGAGTGTCTTTCTTTCGGCTGGTAAATAACTTCAGAATTGATTATATCCAATGATTGTTCTGCTAGCAGCAAGTTTGATGTCATATGGTGTATAGCTCCCATCTATCTTCATTCATATTTTATCGACGTGCAACGTAAAGCTGAAAGATTCAGGACACTGACAATCACTAGGTTTGCTTGGAGACATCGCTTTATTTGCGTCTTCAACAAGCGGAGAGTTCCAACCCCGATGAACACGGACCCAGCAACCCATCAAGGCATATACTCTTCTCTTACCTCTTACTATTCTGGACCTGCAGCTCCGTAAGGTCTACTGCTGACAAAACCACGAGTAGAACACTCGCCACCAACTCTTAAAGCTTGGGTACCAAGTAGACCCACTCACGCCAAAATATTAATAACCTGAATCCAATATTCAAATGTTATGAGCCTTCTAGAGTGTTCTTCCTCTGAGATTCGCCTCTACACGAGGCATCCACGGGAGATGTTGACTTGCCGAATTCTGGTACGAGACTGACTTAAAATACGTATCGAATTGATTGAATACGAATCTTACCGGAATTTACACTCAAGAAGAATTAATTATTAGGAGAAACATTTGTATAATTATGGATGTCCGCAAATTAACGCCTAACTTATTATAAATTATATCGAATCCAATAAGCAACGCCCATATCCACTCCCAATGAAATGGATATTTCCATGCCCCGAGAAAAAGAATGACTTGAGGTAAACAGGAGATCACCCCCAAGACAATAGCGAGAAGTTATCGCCGATCATCTTCTACCAAATCTATATCGGGCAATGTTCCGAAGAGCTACTTGGCATAATTCATGCTGGCTTATTCCAGCATCATGCTGTTCAACGATCTTAAGGTCTTTCAGCGTTCCTAATAGGAACCTGAGGTGTTATCAGATAACGTGGCCAGTGCACGTTTCCATCAGAAAATTCCTTTTTACTCTCCCTTCCATAGAAAAGCATTTCTACAAAATCGTCTAGTGCGCACACTCACCTATTGTAAATCTGCCATGTTTTACAATAAAATATCAGAAAGGATTTATCGTAGGACGTGCACAAAGGGTTGATTTATATCATTCCGCATCCAATTCCATTTTCCTATAACAAATTATTGTAACGGTTAAGGTTTTGCCTAACTTGCGAAAGTGTGTTTCGGTGAATTTATATTCGTTTCGTGTTACAGATTGGCTAATTGTGATTTAAATTCAAAAGTTATCAGTGAAATTGAACGAATAAATATTTATTGTTTCGGTAAAACACCACGAAGGGAAATTTAATAGGATTTTATATCAAGCTTGATATTGTATGACTAGAAAATTAAGATATGCAACTAAAAGTAAAATGTTCATGTTAGGTTGTGCAGCGATTATGTATAACTACATACTTTAATATCATACGAAAGCCGATAAAGTATTTTTTTTATATTTAGTGAGTTAAATAAAACTTGTATGTACTAGAAAATAAAGGATTGTGTGGTTTTATGAAACCACGATAAAAATGAAACTTTTTTTCACATTATAGACATTTAACTAAAATTTTTTGGAATAATATTCCATTAAGGGCGAACTATAGGCGCCGCCCGACCGTTACACGACATGCAACACTCAGACGAAAAAGTTTAAGACGATGTTATAAAAGTTTCACTTAAAATAAGAATACTGAGCGGTAAAAGAGCGAATTTCCAGCGATCCATTGCTCTGTGAACGGCTGGATCACCTAGCGTTGCGTATACATCGCTTCATTGTGTGTCTTCTACACCATTTATCACGGGAAGAGCTATTTCACCCTAATTCCTACCGCCGAATTCCATATTCGCACGACACGCCACCAATTAGGGATGTGTGGCGTCTACATTGCGGTCTTTCAGGAACTTTCATCAACGTTCAACACTTGTACGTACGTACTCATTTTGCGAGTTTATGAGCTCAATTTATCCGGGACGATAGACCATGAGTACCTTCAAAAAAAGGCGCGTACACCTTTCTAAAGGACCGGCAACGCTCTCATGATTGCTCTGGTGTTGCAAGAGAATGTGGTCGGTGTCGACCTATACTCTGGTTTGACTTCATCTTCCATAAAAACAAAAAAAAGTAAGAGTAAAGTTTGAGAACAATTTTACCCTCGCACCTATCATAAAAATTTCTCGAAGACAGTCTTCGAGTCAATTATGAACGTCGCAGCGTAATACAAACACAGATAGTCTTTCCTTATTAAAACTATATTGAATGAATACAGAAATAAAGTTGCAAACTCGTGACGTCAAAGTCGATGATTGAACAAAAATAGCACCAATTATAACTTTCGGATGACACAAAGTATTTTGTCATAGACTATATTTATAAAATTGAATGAATGTTAAAGATGAATACTGCTTGAGGCTGTAATATCTGTTTGCAATGTATCTATTTGACCAATTCATTTAATAAAAAATATTTACAATTGAAAACATTTAGTAAAAGTAGAAAGTTAACAATTTAGTTGATTAACCAATTAACTGACATCATTTTAACAATAAATTTTCAATACAGACAAATTTACTTCCAACCTAATGACATAGCAGAGCATTATTGTATGAATATTTTGTCATTTAACCATAAATTAATGGCTCTGCATAAAGGCTTTCCGGAATTTTTATCCCTCATTAATCAATTATCCCCTTTATAATTATTACCAACCAATATAATTAATTAATAGATCACAGGGGATGATTACGTCATCCTGTTATAAATCATGAAACGTAACTAAAATAGGCTTGTATGAGTGAACATTATTTGTGTTATTACAAAAAAGTTTAACACGTGTTGAACACAAGTTAAAAAAGTTCTATAACAAATCTGTGCACATGTCGTTATTGTTTGGTCACTAACGTTGTTATAGCTAGGTCACTATTTGACAAAACACGTGTCTAAGCCATATCTTAATTCACCATCATCATTTCAGCCGGAAGACGTCCAATGCTCAACAAATGCCTTCCCCAAATATCGCCATGACGATGGGTCCTGCGCTGCCCTCATCCATTCTACTCCGGCGATCTTGACCAGATCGTCGGTCCATCTTGTGGGGGGCCTACCAATACTACGCCTTCCGGTACGTGTTTATTCTAGGACCTTACTGCTCCAACGGCCATCTGTTCGCCGAGCTATGTGCCCTGCCCACCGCCACTTCAGTTTCGCAATCATCTGGGCTATGTCGGTGACTTTGTTTCTCCTACGGATCTCCTCGTTTCTGATTCGATCTGACAGGGAAACTCCGAGCACAGCCCCCTCCATTGCTCACTGAGCAACAGTGAGCTTCCTCATAGTTAGCGACCAAGTCTGTGTTCCGTATGTCATCACTGGCAACACACATTGTTTAAAAACCTTCGTCTTCAGACACTGTGGTATTTTGGACGAGATGATTTTACGGAGCTTCCCGAACGCTGCCCATCCGAGTTGGATTTGGCGAGTGGCCTCTTTCCCGAAATTGGACCTGCCCAACTGGATTATTTGTCCAAGGTAGACGTACTCGTCAACAATTTCGAGAGTACAGTTCCCAACTGTTATGGGAGTAGGTGCGACATGGACATTTGACATGATCTCCGTCTTGTTCATGTTCATTTTGAGACCTACTCCTTGGGAAACTGTATTGAGGCCATCGAGCATATGGCTTAAGTCTTCCATGGTCTCTGCCATGATTACGATAATATCATCTGCGAATCGAAAGTGAGTGATGTATTTGACATTGATATTGATGCCCAGCCCGTTCCAGTCCAGAAGCTTAAAGACATCTTCCAATGCAGCGGTGAACAGCTTCGGCGATATAACATCGCCTTGTCTGACTCCCCGCTGTAGTCGGATAGGTTTCGAGAACTAACCCTGGAGACGGACTGACATGGTATCGATAATCAGTATCGATAATCAATATGGCACCTCTGAAAAGACTGAAGCACTGCCCAGATCTCGATCGAATCATAGGCTTTCTGGTTATACTCCTCCGTCTTCTGTATAACTTGCCGCAGCGTATGTATGTGGTCTATGGTACGTAAGCCTTTTTGGAATCCGGCTTGTTTGGGAGGCTTGAAGTCGCACCTGCGAACGATACGATTCGTGATAATGTTTATGTATTCACACACAATGGGGCAATATTTTCTCAACCTGTTAACATTACAATTTTTGAAAAGTTGTGTATGTCGTATAGAGTCTAATTACCTCTTGTTTGCAGAAATATTAAATTTAAATGTTAACAGTTTATATATTATATACCTATATATATAGGTTATAATATATTTTATGTATATGTAGAAGGGCTTGGTAATTTAAACGCACTTAAAATTGAAATATTTGTTCTTTACAGTTATCACTAATAATTATTATGATAAGTACTAATACTCAATACAATTTGGGAAGCGATACCCCTTAGAATTCACAATGAGTAATGTTCTCTCGAACTACCGTAATGATGCTACCAACTGTTAGTTGGCACTACTGTAGTGTCAACTAACTTACACAAATCAAGTTAACTAAAGATCTGAATATAATATGCTATTATAGTTATTTCTAATTATAGTGATAATTATATAAAATAACATTAGTAACACAGCAAGTAGTTAAATAAATGTTATAATTAATTGGAATGTCTTATGGTAGTTCATGACGTTGGGAGCGCTTTATACCACATCAAGTAATCAATATTATAATATTGCTGACATATTGTTGTGTTAACTGTTAACTATTATTAATTCTTAATTGTTATTATTACCAAACTATTACTGGTTCTGAATTATATATTATATTTGTATTTTTTGTTATATTTATTTTGTAGGCAGGCTCCTCCTCTCTCACTCTAACCAATTGTTACTTTTATATGATTAAGTAATAATACCTATAATAATGTAATAAACTAAACTTTTCTCAAGTTAAACAATTTCAATATTAAATACTTCAACTTGTATTAGTATTTGGTATCACTTCTGTCGGGCTTCCCGATACACAGACTTTTTTTTTTATTACAGTACATACTTTTGCAGTCTGTATTTATTTTAAGCACACATCGTTACCCGGAGTCTTGTCACTAGTAATATTATCACCCCAGCATAACTCTCTAAGAATAAAGCGATTCACTCGATTATATAAAACGTGCAGTCATTGATAGATGGACAGATGACGGCTATAATCTTGTAAAAAACGGAGTTTGCCGAAATCTGTTCTGTGTCAAATCAACTGTTCGCTTTCAAACTCAGGCGGATTATAACACGTCACCAATCGCCATACTGTAATAACAACTATTTCAAACTTATGTCAATTGACTGCACGTTTCATACTAAAGTAAATTTCAATTTTAACTAGACAGTCCCGCCTCTTATTACGTAGTATTGACATCCTCTTTGATATAATAATCTTTTAAATAATCTGCGTTATGATAATAAACAAACTTTATATATATAAATATTTATATGTGTGTGTGTGTGTGTGTGTGCGTATTTCATGCCTATTTTCGATCAATTCCTCAAATGTATCGCATAACACCCCGATTTTGAGAATTTGTAGAGAATTTTATGAAGTGTGTGCTGATTTTGATACATTCCTTACAAATATACACTTGTTTAAAAATAATCTTTATAAAACTAGCTAGTTTACGTACAATAATTTAATTAACTTAAAATTCATTATTATGTAATTTCTGTTGTGCCCACTTATTATTTTTCTTTACTGTATTTAGTGAATGATGTGTACAATTTTAATTGGATCTCAGGATCATAAAAAATATATTGTACTTGTTATAAGAAGATAGTTTTATCCTGTTATCTTGTATTGTACCTAATTGTAAATAAATAAATATATGTCGAAACGATAAAGATTGTGTAAAGAAGGGTGTAAATCTTATTGGACATTGCTTGACATGGTGTTACAAGCAGTTAATCCTCTGATCCGGGTCGCTGTGAACTTCCACGTTCGAAATGTTCATGTAAATCTAAACTAGTCAACTGTTCGGTATAGCAACAGATTTTGTGAATTTGAATTCCTAAATTAAAATGTCAATTTGGATACATGAGCTATTTTCATAGCATTCTTTTTTAATCCTATTTATTTATAGAGGGTGTGAAGCCAGTTAACATGCCACCCTCATAATGCGACAATTAAAGTTACGCCTATTGCTTGTGGGAGGCTCCTTAGCTCAGGATGCAGGCTAGATAATGGGTACCACAACGGCGCCTATTTCTGCCGTGAAGCAGTAATGTGTAAACATTATTGTGTTTCGGTATGAAGGGCGCCGTAGCTCAGAATTTTTGGATTTTTCAAGGATCTTGAGCGGCATTGCATTGTTATGGGCAGGGCGTATCCAATCACCATAAGCTGAACGTCCTGCTCGTCTCGTCCCTTATTTTCATAAAAAAAACTTTGGGAGTACAGACTTCGCCATTTATGTGACGTTCACTGAAACCACTACACAAAAAATTACATATTATTTCAATGTTACTAGGTGAATACAAAGCTATTTCGAAGCGAAACCAAAAAATGATGAAATACAGTTGTGCTTGATATGAAAAAGTATAAAATATAAATATTTTTATGAACTAAATGATTTTTACACCCGCAAGCTGTTTTTACTATAATGTAGTGTTTTAGGAAAATCCAGTAGCATATAATGTAGTATCTACTTTTCTATTAATTGCGAACTTGCAGCGCACGTCTTTTTTTTAAATTTATATTGTAAGATCACTGCGAACATTTAAGTTATGACAAAAATAAGAACAAAACTTACACATCACCTACTTAAAAGAAACCATTTATGATATCTTGAATTGATTCAGTTTATCACCGCTGTTACAACCTCGAAATTTACGGCGACAGATACTGTCGATTTCAAGAATTCGTATAATAAGTGACATCTATGATATACAATAACGTCCCTTATAATTCCCTTAAAGAAAAATATTCATTAAATCACTTTCCAACAGTAGTGGACTATTTTACTTCTTGACAACAATAAATTCATTTTCTTAATTTCTTCAAAGGGCCTTTTAAACAGAACAGGATGTATATAATCACTTAAATAATTATATTTTAAATCGTTTTAGTTCAATTCTGTTGCAGTGTAAGTTAAACTTGATAAAAGTAGTGAAATTTCAGTATGAGCTCTTTTGAATATTTATGACTCACGGATATTGTAAGTCGACACAAGTTTACCGCAGTGCATAAGCGTTAGTCGAGCCGCTATTGTTTGTATACATTTATATATTATATCTATAGCTTCAGTGAAATGCGATTCAACACAAACTTTCTAGTTTTGCATATTTATGAGAAAATTCGAAAGACTCTTGACTGCAAATAAAAATAGCAGCGCGACTGTTTCAACAAATTTGAATTGCAAAAGATAAAAAAGTCAAATTTTCTAAAGTTACGAACTGTATATATATCTTCTTAAAATATATAAATACAGATGTTTGTTTCCAGTGAACCCCTAAAGTAAGGAAGGGATTTTAATGGGCATTACATCATGGAGTGCAGTTAAGTCCAACTTGAGAGATATTTGAGAGATAGGATAGTTTTTATTTCGATTTGGGACCTATAATTATTTTTATTTCCAGTATTTGTTTTGTGTGGACATATTTTCTATGACATCATAAGCTGCAGTCTATGTTAAAGTCAACGTTTCTGTTAACGTAAAATTTGACTTAAGCCTTATCTATAACAGCTAGCCTTTTTTTATCAAGCAAGAGTCAGGATGTCAGGTGAATTGTAGATGACAGTTTTTTTGTAACAAAAGTTTACAAACATAGATTTTAAAGATAAATAATTATAAACTAATATCAGAAATAAATAAATTATTTATGAAATATGGTTGAATTACAATTTATTTAATGAACTATTTCACCTGATTCCTGCCGCAGAATTCCACCTTCGCATGACACGCACAAGTTAGGAGGTCCTACACAGTGCGGTTTTCAAGGAGCTTTCTTTCACGTACTACAAAGCTGTGACGCTATGACATACGTACCTTCAAAAAAAGCGCGTATACCTTCCTTAAAGGCCAGCAAAGCTCCTGTGATTCCTCTGGTTTTGTAAGAGAATGTGGGCGGCGGTGAACACTTAACACCAGGTGACCGGCACACTCGTTTGTCCTCTTTTTCCAAAAAAAAAAAAGTATCGATAAAATCATCTTAATTTCGTCATGAATTGGACAGAACATAGTCTGTCTGGTCAGCTAGTATAAATGATATAAGAAAAACATAAACAAAAATAAACAGATGAAGTAACATAACAAGCATGTCAATGAAGGAAGGCAATAAATAAAACGATGAAATATTGCCTTGAGGGGTAATTTGTAAGCCATCCTATTTTGGCTGCATAAGTATACGGGGATCTTCTAAAGTTACCTTTTACACGTTCCATGTGATTTGTGGCATCCTGGGAGCCACTAACATGATTTCTGCTTGTGTATTGTACAAAACATGTAGATTATGTTCAATATAGTAATGTGTTATACTTTTAGAATTTTTTAGATGGTTTTTTGAGAAGGGCAGTAATGGCCAAGTCGGAAACTACGATACTTAGAGGAAAGTCGTGAAAAGAGTTATGCCCTCAATTTATAATAAAAACCAATAAACTGCATATTTAGTTTTTTTTAAATTTCTTGAACTTCTTAAAAAAAATATAAATCCTGTATTATTGAACCAATGGTTTCTGTTGCTGATAAACTTTGGAAAGATATTTATTACTAAAAATGAAAGCAAATAGAAAAAAAATACAAATTGCTTTTCATATCTCACTTTTATCTAACTAATAATTTGTTCAAAATGGTTTCCGTTCACTCCAAATCCATAAGTTTATACGTCTCTCTAATGACCTTACTGAATTTTATACCATGGCAGGATCTTTGATAGAATATCAATAAAAATGGTAAGATTTCTAACAAAAACTTTGAATAAGAGGTGAGTTTTCTTCCTTGCCAAAATAATAAAATAAAAAATTTGGTATTTAAATTCATTTTTAGTAATACAAATCATTGATCCTTGTCAATCACAGATCCAATAATACAAGATTTTTTTTTTTTGAAAAATCATTCTGCAGTTGATGGTTTCTTAGTATACTTAAGTATTATCAATAACAGACAAATAAAGTAGAGAAAACTATAAAAAATAATTTGGATCTTAAAATAAAATAATATGAACTTTTAAGCAAAGAAATCATTTGCAAAAATAATTATGCATTAAAAAAAGGCATATTACCTTATTTAAGGGTTGACAACACACCTGTGATTCCTCTGATGTTGCAAGAGAATGTGGGCGGCGGTGATCACTTATCATCAGGTGATCCGTACGCACATTTGTCCTCCTTTTCCATAAAAAAACCTTGTATAAAAACGTTGGCGCGAAATATACTCACCGTGGTTGCTTCAACCGATTATAAGAAAATATCATTAAATGCGTTAAGTGGCTTGTGCATAAGAAATTTAGAATTGTGCATAAGGCATATTCTGCATTTCTCCTAAAGATTATTTTTTAAATTTACATAAGAGACTAGACGAGCAGGACGTTCAGCTGATGGTAATTGATACGCCCTGCCCATTACAATGCAGTGCCACTCAGAATTCTTGAAAAACCCAAAATTCTGAGCGGCAACACAATTGGGCTCGTCACCTTGAGACGATAAGATGTTTAGTCTCATTGGCCCAGAAATTTCACTATCTACGGCGCCCTTTAGACGGAAACACAGTTATGCTTACACATTACTGCTTCACTTCAGAAATAGGCGCAGGTGTGGTACCCATAATCTAGCCGGCATCATGTGCAAAGGAGCCTCCTACTGTTAAAATATCTATACTGTGAAAGAAATCAGTATCTTAACATTAACTTCAATATTATTAAGTTCTCGATTATAAACTATTTACGCCACAGAACCTCCATTTACTAGCCTGAATCAAGGACAATCATCATTCCCTCAAATTTTGGGGAAAACAAAGACCCGCCCCGTGACGCTGTTGCAAGCAATAACATTATAAACAAGAATTATAATAATAATAGTATTGACAACTCTTACACAAATGATCTTGCCCCAAACTAGGCATAGCCTATAATATGAGTACAACACTATTGTCCCAAACTATTCAAAGCCTACTAACCTACCAAAGCCTAGTACTATGGATACAAAACAACAATTAATATAAAACAGTATACTTACTTAAACATATATAAATTACATATAAACATCCATGACTCGGAAACAAACATCCATATTCATCATATAAATGTTTGCACCTACCAGGATTCGAACCCGGGACCTCTAGCTCAGGAGGCAGGGTCACTAACCACTGGGCTATATGGGTCGTCATTCATAAAGGCAAGGCATTATTATAGACCAATCAATATATTATGCCTTGAATTTGATTATATCTGTATATAGGTACTAGAGGAAGAACCAAACAATGTGCAAAGAATGGCTGATTTTTTTTTTTTTTTTTATGGAATAGGAGGACAAACGAGCGTACGGGTCACCTGGTGTTAAGAGATCACCGCCGCCCACATTCTCTTGCAACACCAGAGGAATCACAAGAGCGTTGCCGGCCTTTAAGGAAGGTGTACGCGCTTTTTTTGAAGGTACCCATGTCGTATTGTCCCGGAAACACCGCACAAGGAAGCTCATTCCATAGCTTTGTAGTACGAGGGAGAAAGCTCCTTGAAAACCGCACTGTAGAGGACCGCCACACATCCAGATGGTGGGGATGAAATCCTAACTTGTGGCGTGTCGTGCGAAGGTGGAATCCGGCGGCAGGAATCAGGTTAAACACCTCTTCGGAACACTCCCCGTGATAGATGCGGTAGAAGACACACAATGAAGCGACGTCTCTACGCAACGCCAAGAGATCCAGCCGTTCGCACGCGGTCAAATGGATCGAGCAGATACTGGGGTGCGCCAGACCAGAGATGACAGCAATACTCCATGTGTGGCCGGACCTGCGCTTTGTAGAGCGCTAGAATGTGGGCCGGCTTGAAGTATTGCCGTGCTCTATTGATGACGCCCAGCTTCTTCGAAGCCAATTTGGCTTTGCCCTACAGATGGCCACGGAATTGGCAATCGCTCGAGATTTATATTATAATGTCTAATGAATGAATGAATATCTTAATGCTTTAAGGAACTGCCTCAAACCATAATTAAGTACTTGACGTCAATTAAAATAAAATGTACCTAATATTTACTCCCGTGGTGAAACACATTCCTAAGAACACCCTGCCAACCTATTGACAGTAGGATGGAAAACAAATTGTTGAAACTGAAAAGAAATTGGAAGTAAAGAAAATAAAACTAACATTATGACAGTTTTAAGATTCTACATATTATATGTACTTTACTTTAATCCATGTTACTATAGAATCACCTATGCATCATCAGCAAAAATACTCCAACGATTCGGAATATTCAAGTGAAACGTCAATAAAATAACCTAAAAAAATCAAAAGAATTTAAAGAAAATAAAACGTTAAAAAAATTCTCAATAAATGCATTTAAATCACCTCCAAAAACAGAAAAGAACAGGAGGGAGGAGAACTATATTCGCAAATTGGTCCCATTTTAAAAAGACCTTAGATCTGATGTTGGAATATATGAAGAATTGAGGGAACTCAAAATTTGAAGCAAAAAAATACCGTTCTTGATATTAGTAAAAGAAAAATTCAAAGGACTGAAAATGTTACCACTAATCTGATCCGGAGATGAGCCGTACTATATCTGAAGACAAACAAACTTTTTTTTAAATCTTTATGGAATTTTCCCTCGTAACAAGTACTAGTTTTTCGTTCTACTTGTAGTATATTAAAAAATACTGCCGTATGGAGTAATAAAAAGGCTCATATGAAGAAATGTGGCCATAATCAATTGGGAAGGAAATTGGCTCAATCCTCGGAGTGCTTGCTTTTAATTTATAAGCTAACTTGGCATGAGTTTTCTTCCATTTGACCTAATTCGAATAAACTGAGCATTCAAATTGTCTGATGTTGTAATTTGGTCCAACATTCAAAAATGTTTTTGTTCCATACAGAGCTGTGAGTTCGTCTCTTCAATTCAAGCTGAGGCCAAAGTAGTTAAAATATCTAAAAGTAGAACGATTTATAAAATCTCTATGTTATTAAATAATTATTATTTTGTGTAAATTTGCCTTTAAATTTATTATATTTTTTATAGGTATTTTGTAGGTAAGTGTCCATGTTTTAAATCAATAGGTTAGTGACTTTTTAATAAAAAACCACAGAAGTTTACGTGTGGCTAAAAAAGATCGATAGATGATTTATTTGTAGATGTTATAAATACTATATTTCTACACAGATTTTGCACTAAACCTATATTGTGAATTGCTAGCTAGTACATTGCTAGTAGGGAAGACGTTCTACGTACTCGGCGCTGCGCACTCTTGTACTTTGCTGTACGGTTTTTCACCGATACTTGTAATTTTGACGTGGTTTATTGCAATTCTCTAGTGTATCACGGCCTTATAATATTAATTCTAGTTTTTAAAATTGTGTGTATTTTTAAGGTCACTATGTTTTAAGTAAGAAAATGCTTACGGCTACTACGCGTATTGTTTTATAGATAGATTGTTTCCTTTATAAATCAAATATTGTAAAATAAATTTCTAAAATCGTAAATTTTTAATTGAATATTATTGTAAAAAAAATCAAAATGTGAAATAATTTATCAAAACAGATACTTATTTGAATATTGGTTTACGCAATGTGCGATACGAACGTGGTTTATTATATTATAATAGAATCTGATTACTTCCTACAAGTATATGTACGTAAACAAACCATGAAAGTTTCCGACAAAAAATATATGGACACAATTGGACGTAACTTAATACGGCACCTTTATTTTAAAGTGGTCAAGTAAATACAGCCTAATGATCCGTTACGTACCCGAGGCTCTTTTGAACCATGGACAGCCTTTTAACTCTTTTCGTACTCAACATTGTTTCGTTCACAAACGAGGTGGCTTCGTGAGTGGGATACACAATCCCCTTTGAGAGTAGGGTAAACACTTTGTATTTCCTTATACGAATCAATCAAACTTTCACTGTTTACATTTCGTCAAATATTCATTATTGCTTACAATATTGATTTAGTCTTTTATGGTTTTTTTTTATGAAAATGAGGGACGAGACGAGCAGGACCTTCAGCTGATGGTAATTTATATGCTCTACTCATTACAATGCAGTGGCTCTCAGGATTCTTAAAAAAAATCTGAATGGGACTACAATTGCTCTCGTCACTTTGAGACATACGATGTCAAGTCTCATTTTCCCAGTAATTTCACTAGCTACGGCGCCCTTCGGACCGAAACAATAATGTTTACACATTACTGCTTCACGGTAGAAATATGCACCGTTGTGGTACTCATAATCTAGACAGCATACTGTGCAAAGCTGAGCCGCGCACTGATAAAAACACTCCCACTTTGGTTCAACAAATTATTTCAATTATGATTATTTTTAGCTCCGAAAAGATAGTTGTTTTGTTTTTATGAGAAAAAGCGACGAGACGAGAGAGCAAAACATTTACCTAATGGTAAGTCTTGCCCGTATGTCACCGACATAGCCCAAATGATTGCGAAATTGAAGTGGCAGTGGACAGGGCACATAGTTCGATGGATAGATGGCCGGTGAGGCAGAAAAGTCCTCGAATGGCGACCACACAAGATGGACCGATGATCTGGTCAAGTACGCCGGAATACGTTGGACGAGGGCAACGCATGATCGATCGTCGTGGAGATATTTGGGGGAGGCTTTTGTCTAGCAGTGGACGTCTTCCGGCAAACTATAATAAATTTGCATGTCATTAATTAAATATATATTCTGCCGTCATATGAATATAAAAAGACGCATGTAACATTTTTCCCAAAATTGAGTTCACATAACATACATTCCGAATCAGTTAATAAGGCACATCTACTGATATTTTTCATTTTTGTCTATTACAACTAGAAGTCTGTTAAATCACTGTGAAATAGGGCACGTCGACTGTATAATTATAAACAGATGTAACAGGATTATTTTTACTGTTTTTAAATACTTTGGCTTAAACTTCAAGCTACAGAAATTTTTATTGAATGCTACAATTTAGAAAGCAAGACTCCAGACATTGTTCATCTGGCAATCTAGCCCAATGGTTGTATCACTTAGCTAATCGTCCTACGACGCATCATTCATAAATTTTCGATGGAAATTAATACATATGAATTTACTCAAGATGTCGCTTATCCAAATCTAAACAACTATTATTATTTTTGTGTATTTTTTCCCTTCCACTATAATATATACAAATATATAAAGAATATTTTAAAGTCCCAAAATGATCATCATCATTTATGAAGAAGGAGGAATATGTCCACTGCTGGACAAAAACCTCCCCCAAAGATCAACATGACGATCGGTCCTGCGCTGCCCTCATCCGACTTGCGACATTCCGGCGATCTTGACCAGATCGTCGGTCCATCTTTTGGGGTCTACCAACACTACGTCATCCGATACGTAGTCGCCATTCGAGAACTTTATCCAAAATAATATTAATCTTAAAATTTGTTGCCAAAATTATTTTCGATGTACAACACGTAACTTTTAACTAGGTCCTCGAGGAACGGTTAAATATTATGACCTCTAATGAGAGCCACAATTTATCACGCGAATATTACGAGTGAACATAATAACCTGACGCCGTTTTGTATAAAGGCGTTTTCTTATTTACATTCGGTATACAAATTGCGCAAATGTGAGCGTGAAATAAAATTTTCATCGCCTTTGTTTTCTCGGGGACTAGACTTTTCTCACATTATGTAAATTTTGGTTACGTATATTAGAAAACAAATTTGTGAGCGTATATTTCACTCCGCACCGTATGCAATTTTATTAAAAACATTCGTATGAATTTGTCACCAAGTAAAGGTATATGAAATAAATATTTGATAGTAAAATATATATTGTCGTCAAAACCATCGAGCCAAGAAGCGAGTACGAAGATGATTCGGTATTCGTCTTGGCTCGAGTGTAGTCTGCGTGCGGTGCGAGTGCTCACGAGAGTGGGCGCCGGGCGAGCGCCGAGCGGGCAGTCAGGGAAGAACTATCGAGCGAGGCGGTTGTGTTGCACGCGCATGCCGGGAACACCATGTTCTTTTTATAGCTGTGAAGTAGAGTAAAACCTTTGTGAAGAGAAAAATTTATTGCTAATAATTACTGAGTGGTAGTAAGTCTGTGTTATACTTGCTGTTCATGTGACCGGCCTTCATAAATATAATAATATAAAAGTGAATAAAGCTGTTATTATAAAGCATAATTAAAAATAATAAAATTAAAAGAAGAATAGATATCAAGGCGTTTTATATCTATGTTATATGCTTTTCGAACGGATTTGTTATTGTACAGTATTGAATACAAAACTTATTAATTTTTTTGCTAAAATAATTGTTTTGATATCATTAATGGTCTGATTTACATTATTTAATAGAAACTAATTAGACTATCACTTAGTTTAAAGTGCTACAGAAAAATGCAATGAAAACCTTAGCAGCCGTCGTCCACTACAGGTTCTAATGAGGTGCCTTCATCGTTAAGTAAATTGGAGGAAATACTGTTTAAAGTCATCTCTAAAGAACAACTTGACATTTTCACTGTGACTATTAATTTACGGAATTAAAAGAATTTGCTCAACTTCCCTTTATCATGAAAGGCGATATTTGAGTTTATTTAATTTATTTAACACGAGCTGTGCCTGCGACTTCGCCAGAGAAGATTTCTCTGTACAAACACAAAATATGACAGTGGACTTGCTTCATATAAAATCAAACCGCATTCAATTTTTTTCTTATACTACTTTGTCAAAAAACTACCCGGACAAGATCAATTATACAAAAAATGTTTATTTAATTATTTATAGAAAAAGGCTTGCCAACTAGATAAGCAATTTATATTTTGACTTATAAAGTAAAATATCTTATATTTCATACTTATATATCTAACTTATAGGTATGCAAAGCGTCGCCTTAATTTATCATCGTTAGTTAAGTAGTACTACTACTATTGTATGTTTACTATTACTTTTTTTTTCAATCTGGGAACATAATAATATAGTAAATATAATGTTACCCCACTTGCATTACAATCTAGCCTTTATTTAGACTAATAAGTAATTCTACTTTAACTTAAACTGCTAGATACATTAAAGTAAGAATCCATCAGCTCATTTCTTAATGTCCAATTAAGGGGAAGTCACTTTTTTCATGTGCCTTTTATAATATCACTATTTTTATATTGTATTACACTAATTCACTAGCACTACACTAACTCAAAAGGTTTTGTTCGTTTTAGTCTTCTTACTATATCAGTTTGTCTAGGAGCTGGATTGCCTCGACGTTCACGTGATGGTGAAGTCTATGTTGATGAGCTTCGGCATGTTTTTGGATAACTTTGTCAACAAACTCAATGCTAAGATCCTGATGGAGTTCGCTGTTTCGAATGTACCAAGGTGCGTTCACAATAATTTCCCTCAATACTTTTTTCTGGAAGCGTTTTATGATTTGAATATTTTTTGTTTGGTGCAGCCCCACAGCTGGATCCCAAAAGTCCATACAGGTATTAGAACTTGCTTGTACAATAAAACTTTATTTTGTACTCATATCTAAGATGTGTCTTCCTAGGAGATTTTTAGTACAGTAGTAGTACATATTTTTAAAACGAAGTTCTAATTGTTCTCTTTTTTTCTTGATGTGAGCCTTCCAGCGGAGCTTTGCATCAAGAGGTACTATTTTCTTATAAATGTAAACTGGTTCGTAATCTGGTTTCTTATTACTAAAGTTTACATGAACTGATTTTCTTTCATAAAGTATTATTCTCCATTTTTTTATCCACTTAGCTACTATGTTTACCGCTATTTGAACTTTATCTGCTGCCTCTTTATGGTTACAACCCACACCCATTAGAGCAGTATCATCAGCAAAGGTAGCAAAAGCGTTATTTTCTATTTCAGGAATGTCATTTGAGTATAGTAGGTACAGGACCGGACCTAATACACTTCCCTGAGGCACTCCAGCTTTTATTTCCTTAATTTCTGAACAGACATCCTCTTATCGAATCCTAAAATATGTATTGGAAATATAAGATTCAAGAATATCTGCAAATGATTTTGGTAAAGCCATTCTTAGCTTGTAAATAAGGCCTTGCCAAAAATTAATGCCAAACTTTATCGAAAGCTTGCGCCACATCCAGAAATAATATTATTTCTATTACTAAAATTGTAAGTTTTATAACATCCAAATTACAAGAGTTCAAAAGCGTATTTTTATAAAATTGCCAAATGTATTAAAAAATTATATCTATACTACTATTACTATGGAATTTACTGTTATATAATTTTGAAATAAGTTGGATAGGTGAATTTGAATGTATTTTTCCACAAATCTGGCTTTTTTCGTCAAATTGTCTCATAAATGCCACATAACGCTCAAATAATATATTATATACTTTATATACCATTTGGCCTAGCTGTAAGAATTCCGAGTGCAAAACACTGCTATACAGAAAAACAGTCATCATGTCTTTTGATCGATTTTAGTTGTGTGTAATAATATTTATTTGAATGGATAAACAGCAAAATTAGCACTTTGACGAAACGTCCGGTGTAGGAATTCAGCCCCTAGTATCAACCCAAACAGCTCCTTTGAGCACTCCACGCGATAAATGCAGAGAGAACCCATATGATAATATTATATGCAGAAGAAGACACAATGAAACGAACGCCAAATGATTAAGTTATTCCGAGATTACTGGCTCACTGATGATTCGAGGAGCTCTGTGTTGCATGCGGTCAAATGGTTGAAGGTGATATTATGTGTCCGCGACGGGTCTTATAAAGGCACTGGTCGACTAACCGAATCTCTATTTAATAATTCGATCACTTATACGATCTGAGTCGTTAATTTTTTTTTATGGAATAGGAGGACAAACGAGCGCACCTGTTGTTAAGTGATCACCGCTGCCCACAATCTCTTGCAACACCAGAGGAATCACAGGAGCGTTGCCGGCCTTTAAGGAATGTGTACGCGCTTTTTTTGAAGGTACCTATGTCGTATCGTCCCGGAAACACCGCACAAGGAAGCTCATTCCACAGCTTTGTAGTACGTGGAAGAAAGCTCCTTGAAAACCGCACTGTGGAGGACCGCCACACATCCAGATGGTGAGGATGATATCCTAACTTGTGGCGTGTCGTGCGGAGGTGGAATATTTTACTGAAATGTTACAAGTATAATTATAATATATAATGTACATGTAAACGTATATATTTTAAGTAAATTATATCTATAACTAGCTGACCCGACAGACGTTGTACTGTTGGTAAATAAAATACTGTTTTTTATGTATTTGCCAATAATTTTTCATAACATCAAGAATTATTTCGTAATGTATGCTCCTTGTTGTTATAATGAAACAGCAGAACTTTCAAACCATGCGTCAATAAATTTTCTCACAGAAAATATGTCCATACAAAACAAATATAGGAAATATTAAATATTATGGGTCCGAAATCGAAATAAATAGTATCCTATCTCTCAAGTTGCACCTAACTGAACTCCATGAATTAATCCCCATTTAAATCCGTTCATTAGCTGTTTAGGAGTCCAACGCGGACAAATAACGTGTCACGTAATATATATACAATATGGAAACAGCTTATATGAAATAAATGAAAATAAAAGTCATACTGGTCCACAGAAGTATAGTTAAATTAATAATTAAATTTAAATCCCTAAATTATAAAAAAGAAATTTTCAAAGAAACTAATTATCAAAATTGAATTAGAAAAAAAAACAGTCTGTTTAGACTACGTACTTTGACCCCGAGGAGCGACAACGTAGCTCACGACGGCGGATTGGCTGTTACTTCTCTTCTCGTAAACAAGCTCTTAAAAATAACATAACTATCGAAGAAATGAAAATTGATTGAAACATTTCACTTGAACTTTAAGGAAGTTAAATTAATAAATACAACTTTAACTTTTTCTTCAGACATCGTACACACATTCCGAAAGCTCACGTTAAACTGAATAACAAATAACAAATACTTAAATAAAATAGCGAAAATAAATAAAGGCGATAAACTAGAATTGTGAGGTATTTAACCTCACAATTCTAGTTTATCGATACTTTATTTACAATTACTAACCAACAATCTAAACAAGGCATTAAAAACTAGTAGTTTTGTGTTATTCGAATGTTTTAATATTTTTAGCAATTAATAAATTAATGAATGGATAAGCTTTGTAAAAAAATAGTTTATTTTTGTAAGTTCAATACTTACGAAACCCCTATTTTCTGAGTGATTTCCTGAGCAGCGAACAACTGGGAGACTCCTTTGCACAGGATACCGGCTGGATTATGGATACCACAACAGCGCCTATTTCTGCCGTGAAGCAGTAATGTGTTAGCATTACTGTGTTTCGGTCTGAAGGGCGCTGTAGCTAGTGAAATTACTGGGCAAATGAGATGTAACATCTTGTCTCAAGGTGACGAGCGCAGTTGTAGTGCCGCTCAGAATTTTTGGGGTTTTCCAATCCTGAGCGGCACTGCATTGTAATGGGCAGGACATATCCATTACCATCAGCTGTGCGTCCTGCTTGTCTCGTCCCTTATTTTCATAAAAAAAAATTAAATAAAGTAAGTTCTTTCAAATTACAAACAAGCAATAAATTGTTATTGTTTAGTTCTTCCTTATTCATGATCATTATCTCTAAACTACTTCATAATTTATAAAAATAACAATTCTGATGCTGTTTACTTTTAAATACCTAGGTAGGTGTAGTATTTTTACAATAATAATTACAGAACAATTTCAAAATAGACCTAAACATCTTATTATTTATCGGTTACAACTCACTTTAAAGAAAGCTAAGTATCGATAGAAGATGTCCTTCTCTACCTTTGAATAGCGCCGCAGTCAAAGAGACACCGCCGGCACGTGTATCTCTTTGACGGCCGCGGGCGGCGCAATTCAAAGGCAGCTAGGCAAATCGGCAACGCCGCCTATATTGAAATATTAAAGTTCATTGAATCATTGACCCAGTAACACAAATCTTACAGGACGTTTAAATTAGTTCAAAATGAAAAGCCTACTTTTTGACAAAACCACTGTACGGATTTCGTTAATTTTTGGTATATCGTCAGCTAATATAACTAACTATAAGCTAACAAGTATGTACCTACATTTATTTTATATAAGCTGTTTCCATACTGTGTATTAAAGATTTACTTATTTTATCAGTAATTCTTGACTTGTACAATGTATCAGTGGTAATTTAACTGTGTGTTGTTCTGTGAAATTATTTTTTAACGTAAAAATAATTCGTGCCAAAAATGTATTACATAGATCCCGACAGAGAGATTTTTTAAATTTTTTAATTAGTAATTTTTATCTAAGTGATTTATGGTTGATTAACAAATTTCAAATTATTTCACTAACGGCCGTTCCCAATATTCAGTTTATCTCTTATTTGAGATAAAAATCGTATCAATCGTTGATCTTTCTGTCCCAATAAACTTATCGACGGTAAGAAACCTTATCCGTACACGCTGTCTGTCAGTGGGACGACCGCGACGTATAGCTTACCAGCGATCGAAGTTTGTATGGAAATTGCAATTCACGCGTCCCAATATAAGACGATAAGTAACACTTATCGGGTATATTGGGACAGCATAAGATTATTGACAGCTAATTACTGACAGTAGGAGATAGTAATTTATCATCTGTCTACAGACAGTATATTGGAAACGGCCGTTAAGGAAACTGCAGATTATACAGTGATAGTTATCGGTAGCCTAACAATTTCAATCGCAGAATATTTTAAATTCTAACTTTTAATGATGCTCGCACACTCCTTAGAACATCTAACATAAGTGCAAAACATTCGATAGAAATATCTGTTGAATTCCTTTCTAAACCAGGCTGCTCACCAGAGCCACACGCAGGCTATAATTTACTTCGCCATAACTTTTGTATGACTTTTACTTCGACGCAATATTATGTCACACACCAGACGGACATTTTTGTTTTGTATTCAATCATGTCAACACATCATCTTCAGACCATCAAACGAACAGTGTTTAATTAAGGAGAAAAAACTGTGTGATTAGTTTTACCTACTTATTAAAGACGGTACAATAATTAATGGATATTTTTTTATATTTCCAAGAGTTGGACTGACAAAGAAAGTTTCAAGTTTTTTTTTGTCGAATTTCTCATAAAAAATATTATTAGATTTTAAAATTTATGTGAAATTCAAATATTTACTTTCATCCTGTTACAATTTAAAATATTTTTTTTTAATTTACGATACTAGATGTTCAACCGTTACAATAATAATTTCGTTTTTCTTTGTTCTTGTAATATATAAAGTCACAGCAGAACTTTTAAGTGTGCGTCAAAATTAATGTATCTCGTAGAATAAATTATTTATTTATACAACAATAAAAATTGAAATAAAAAAAAATTAAGGGTTGTGAATAAAAAAAAAAGGATCTTATCTCTAAAGTTGAATCAAACTGCACACAGTAAGCAAAATTTGATTAAAATGGGTTCAGTTGTTAGGAGTTTATAGTGGACAAACGATGTGGCATGAATTTTTTATATAATTTAAAGATAATTTATTTGGCACATTTTCAAATGTTTTTTTATGATAATAAGGGGCGAGACGAGCAGGACGTTCAGGTGATGGTAATTGATACGTCCTGCCCATTACAATGCAGTGCCACTCAGTATTCTTGAAAAACCCAAAAATTCTGAGCGGCACTACAACTGCGCTCGGAAGATGTTAAGTCTCATTTGCCCAGTAATTTCACTAGCTACGGCGCCCTTCAGACCCAAACACAGTAATGCTTATACATTACTAATTCACGTCAGCAATAGGCGTCGTACCCATAATCTAGCCGGCATCAAGGTGCCTCCCACTGGTGTGTGATGCTAAAGTGAGCATAACACAGTTGAATGTAGTGTGCGACCTGGCTAAATGGATTTTAAATTGAATCTATACCAATCCACAACAGGATAGTACGAGTATAATCCTTTAATCTGCACATTGCTTCACTCTAAACGATCACAGAGTTATCCGTTTCGTTAGTGATACTGGTGAACAAGTTGTACTGACTCGCTCACGCGGTCTCCATTCGCCATTTTTTATTGTTAATACACTAAGTTAGAGGGCTTAGATGAATTAGATTATTAATTTCTTTAATTTAATTATTTTAAAGTTATCATATATTTCAATTTATAAAAGGCTCGAATAATGCCTTTATTTATTTACGGTATGTGTGGATGGATGCATTTACAGTACTCAATAACTCTTGTGTTTTTAATTAGTAATTTACTTTTAACCTACTCGTGTAAACCATTATATAAATTATTTTAGTTGCATCACTTTGCATATATTGTTATTGAAATAATTTGTAAATTGCATTAAAATTGCATTCGTATAAATAACATATTTAACAAAAAAATAACTGACAAATTTTGAACAAAATCACAATGATATTCATAGTTTCCTTTTTCTACTGAAACAAAATCTTTTATATTTTATTAGGAATATTATATTACAATAATGTGAATTAATTTAAGAACAATAATTAATAGTAACATATTCTCCTGGCCAAAGTAAAACATCTAAATGTACCATGGCCACTGACCAAGGTACAAGTAATTGACAGTGACCGAGGTACAACACTACTCCAACTTCAACAAAACCGTGGATTTTAGATAATTTGGGTTACTTATCTCGTAACTTTATGGTTGTTTCAATACCAGTTAAAGAAAAGAATCAATGGCATATAGAAGTTCAGTGACAATTGTAAAACTACTTACTTTTTTCCCAAAAAACATTTTAACGTCGATAACACTAAACACCGGCTTAACGGCGGTAAGCGACTACTTTCAAATTGAATTTTCAGTAGTGACGTACAGAATACACTAGATAATAGAATTTAACATCGCGGGAATTTTTGAAACCACCCTAATGGCGTTACACATAGTGCCAAGGTACCTCAGGTTTCTCTAAACCTTAATTTAAATTTATTTTAGTTCTATTACGTTAAAGTTACCCAAAATCGTCAGCGGTGGAGTAATTAGGTGTATAACTGCTAATTCCTTACTCACCACCTACAGTTTGCCACCACAATTCCATCCAGAAGCCAAGTTTCACATAAGACAATAACATCATACTATGATAAAAGTAAGTTTTGTTTAAATTCACAAGATACTAGCTTTTACCCGCGACTTCGTTCGCCTGCAAAGTTACTTTGGGCAGCACTTTTTATTTTTTAATATACTCGCTTTGCAAATAATACACATACAAACTGCTGTAGTTCATAATAAATTTTTATAATTAATGACGAACTTTCAAACAATATTCCACCCCTATTTCAACCCCGTCATGCCTTTTATTCGCGATAGAAGTTAGCCTATGTTCTTTGCCAAGCTCTTGTCTAGCTCTGTACTAAATTAAAACTGGTTCAGTGGTTTAGGCGTGAAAGCGTAACAAAAAAACTTACATTCACATTATAATATTAGTATCGATACTTTATGTTATATATAATACTTTATGTAATACTAACCGTTCCTGCCCGCTTCGCTGAGCGAATTCTAAAAGGAAATAAATTAAGTTTTATTCATCTTATTACAAATACAATAAAAAAATAAGTATCCATAAACTATCTAGGATAAATTTCCTATCGATTGGTGGTAGTTTCATGTCTTTACAATCAGTGGTTTAGGCGTGAAAGAGTCTCAAACAAGGATTTTCAATTTAATATATTTATATCTGTAACTTCTTAAGCTTTCTTGACTAATTTTGCTACAGTACAAGCCTCAGTGGTTTTAATTGTAGAGAAAACTATTGTAAAATTTGTATTTTATGAACACAAATATATAAGAACAGTGATCACAAAAATATATATATATATATATTCCTAAAAATACTGCAGAAATATTAAACTATGAGTTACACGATCTTTTGCACAAAGTCTTAGCAATTTCAACTGATCAATAATAATTTATGATCAGATATCCAATTGCATACCTGTATAAGTTTAAAAACATCATACTCATCTAACACGAACCTGTCTAACGATGTATAAAATTTCCATTGTCATCAATCTCTGACGCCTCGACGAGGATTCACAAACTCTTCACTAATTGCAATTTGAACAAAAAACTGAAAAGCGAAGTCATCCCGCGCTGCAGTTTTAACACTCCGTGTTTTAAAAAAAGTAGCTGTTGTAACGTAATGGGGCAAGCCAGGAAGGTACGAGATGGAAACAGACATTTCATTATTGTTTTGTTCAAGTTCTCTTAATGAATCAAAAAGTTAATGACGATTTAAAAACGCTTTGGTAGTTTTATCAATAATCTTTTTTTTTGTCACGTTATAAGTCTTATTTTAAAATAAAGTGAGGATTGCTCATTATTCCATCCACTTCAAAAACAGGAAAGAGGTCTTCAGGTCTTCAATTCGACTGTTTAATTTTTGTATGTTTACCACATATCTCTAACGTTTATTATTATAACTTTAGTGATTGAAAAGGCCGGCAATGATCCTGTGATACCTCTGGTGTTGCAAGATAATGTGGGCGGCGGTGATCGCTTAGCACCAGTTGACTCGTACGAACGTTTTTTTTTTATGGAATAGGAGGACAAACGAGCGTACGGGTCACCTGTTGTTAAGTGATCACCGCCGCCCACAATCTCTTTCAACACCAGAGGAATCAAAGGAGCGTTGCCGGCCTTTAAGGAAGGTGTACGCGCTTTTTTTGAAGGTACCCATGTCGTATCGTCCCGGAAACACCGCACAAGGAAGTTCATTCCACAGCTTTGTATTACGTGGAAGAAAGCTCCTTGAAAATCGCACTTCGGTGGACCGCCACACATCCAGATGGTGGGGATGATATCCTAACTTGTGGCGTATCGTGCGAAGGTGGAATTTGGCGGCAGGAATCAGGTTAAACAGTTCTTCCGAACAGTCCCCGTGATAAATGTGGTAGAAAAGCGTTTGTCCTCCTTTTCTATAAAAAAAGGCATTATTCTCCCGAAATGGTCTCATTGTAAAAAAATCTTATCTGATGATGGAATTTAAGAGGAATTGAGGAGGAACTCTTTAAAATTTTAGAAAAACAAATAGTGATTGCGGCTATCTTAGCAATAAGCAACATTTAGTGAAGTGAAAATGATGATGGAGACCACAAATGTGCTCCGCAATTATCTAAAAGCTATCATTCCCCATGAGGTTTCAACAAATTTAAGTGACTGTAACCAATCAAATTCAAAGGGAATAAAGAAAGTACCAACAAATTGATCTGGTGAATCTGGAAGGTGAACATTAGTAATGACAGAAGGTAGTATTTAAAGAAAATGAGCATAGCAATATATGGAAACCAGCCACCATAATAAAAATAAGACTATCAAAGATAGCATGGGAAATCATAATACCCAAAATACATGGTTTATCAAAGCAGAGCAGGGCCAGGATCTAGTAACTGGCAGTATTAATACACAACCGATGTGGTCTCAAGTTGCTGCACCCGAACAACTAGCAGTCCAACCAACATCTGTCATGAATCCTACTGCTCCAGTTAAATTGAGAAGGTCTAACAGGGATGTAAGACCTCCATCATATCCAATGGATTATATTTAAATTTCGGGAATCAAGGAAGTGACACAACATTACTATTTAAAAATATATTTATTGCTTTTCGAAGTATTCTCCGCGAAATTTGACACATTTTTCCATACGATGGAACCAATCATTGAAGCAACCATTCCATTCGGAAATTGGGGTCTCCAAATGGCCGTTTTGTAGGCGTCCACAGCTTCTTCAGGTGATGAAAATCTCTGACACGCAATTTATTCTTTATTTTAGGGAAACTATCGAAATCATTGAAAACGACCTGTGGTTAACAAATGCTAGCATACCATTCTGCATTAACCGTTCTTTGTCCCTCAAGAGGAATAGTGGCAACATGGCCGGTTTTGGAGACAAACGTGGCCACCATTTTTTTTGCAACACTCCACATGCAAAATTATTTGGATTTGACTCATGCCAATGTCTAAAGTTGCCTGAATTTCGCGGTATGTCAGTATGTCGATCTTCCTCAATCAGCTTACGCACAGCATCAACGTTTTCTTTCCGGTCAACACACTGTTTTTGTGTTAAACCACTTCGAAAGTCATAATAAATCATCTCTCTAGAATTTTCAGTCAATTCCATTTTCTCAACGACTAAACAAGTTTGATAAGACCTTGTGACAAGACCGAGAATCTTTTTTTAAATAAATAAATATTATTCGATTTTTAAAAACAAGGAGTTTTCAATTAAAAAGATTTTAATATGACAGGAACAGTGGAAATATTCCATTCCCGATACTTTTAGTGCAGCCTATGTAACAGACATAAATAATATTACATTAATAATAATAGCGCATTCCAATAATTATTGTGTGTACATTTAAACATTTTGTATTAGGTAAATACCTACTTTTAATAAGAATAAAGAGGGGGAAGTAACATATCTATGTTAGTCATAATAATTATAATATAATCTGTGACCAGATGATGGTCTATGTTTCTGTGTATTAGAATCATAACATGGCGACTTAAAAAAGTAATATTAAACCAAGTAAGTATGGATAACAAAACTCGTTAATAGAACTATATATCCTAGCCGTATCTAGCACTCACTCTCTTTCTATATTTAAATTGCATTTACATTTATTCTATTGTAAAATATGTAGACTTCCCTTGCCTTAATTTGTAAATAAATTGCCGGAAATTGCTGGCAACTTAGAATCGAAGGAGAAAATATTTGAAAATTGTTTCGTGTAAATCTTACTCATAGATGGGCAGGAGCGGTTGATTCTAAGCTCTCGTAGCAGTTAGTCTGGACTAATTTAGATCTACTATGGCGATCAGCGTTTCTAGCCCAGCTGCCTATCTTTGGGTTTCCTGAGAATTTGAAGTATAAGAAAGCAAATTAGTCATTAACTGTTTCCTGATTGGAGAACCAAGGTTGATTTCAAGTGCATTTTCCGACTAAAGTGACTACGTGCTATCTCCTTCACTGTTTCTTCTACGAATCAATGATATGCTACACATAAGCAGCATTCCATGCTATCCAGATGATAGCTCGGGGTATATTTCGAACACCAGTTAGCGTTGACAAAATATCTCAATAGCGAAATTTAGTTGTTAGTGCAGTTCATCCCTAAGAAAGCGTAAATTTACACATTGACTGCTTAGAATTCTCTATTTGTCGCATCCCCTTGATTCTAGAACACTCCCGAGAACTGCCACGGCTATAATCGAAATACTTGTTGTTACTGAATCGAACGAGGTATAGTCAAACTGGCCTTAGAAAGTTTTGGTCAACTCAGTAATGTTGAATATTAACTCAGTGGGAGACAGTGCTTTACCCACCACCGACTGCCACTAAATAAGGCACAAATTCGATCTCAAATAAAGTATTTGAATTGCCAGATTATTTCAATTAAATTAGCTTATTGAAACAAACACTAAAATATGTAGAAATTGCCAAGATTCAAAAATGAAAATCGCATTCTAATCAGATTAGCCTAAGGCAGAAAAAGATAAAAAACGTTTACATGATTTACATTTTAACGTTCACATATATCTTTTTTAAATATATATTTAATGAACAGACACGTGAACACTTGTAATTTTATTTTATGTACAGTACGCATATATCTGACCTTTTAAAAAGTTATTTTTATAAATACGCTAATTCGTCTTTTTATAAGCCGTCAGCCACAGAATAGGTACTGGTAGTAATAACGAGAATCATTTTTCATATGGTTCATTCAGGCGGTTGAGAAAAACGATATAATAAATCATTGTTGCCAACATCACAGTCTTATTATTTAGTCGAGCTGGATTCGAACATGCGTATGAAAGAAATAATGTAGATTTATGTGCTTATCCACCATACTCTATCTACGATATACAAGAAAATCAATTTTATTTCATTTTAAAATATTAAAGTTAAGTTGTTATTGAAAAGAAAATCTTCTAATTAGTAAAATATTTTTACCAGTGGGAGGCTAATTGGCACAGGATGCCGGCTAGATTATGGGTACCACATCGGTGCCTATTTCTGCCGTGAAGCAGTAATCTGTAAGCAGTGTTTCGGACTGAAGGGCGCCGTAGCTAGTGAAATTACTTGGCAAATGAGACTTAACATCTTAAGTCTCAAGGTGACCAGCGCAGTTGTAGTGCCGCTCAGAATTTTTGGGGTTTTTCAAGAATCCTGAGCGGCACTGCATTGTAATGGTCAGGGCGCATCAATTACCATTAGCTGAACGTCCTGCTCGTCTCATCCCTTATTTTCATAAAAGTAGTTTCTAATGATGGTTACGACAAATGAAATCCAATATTGAAATTTTTAATAGTACGTTATTTATTGTATTACATAATATTATACTGATTTTAAATAAGATCAGTCAAGCCATCTTTGACAAACATACAGATAGACTGCCAGACAAATCAATACTAATAACCAACTGATTATAACTTTAGACAAATTAGTTATACCCTACCGGTGGTAGAAAGAATACCTTACCTTCAATATATTGAGTTAGAAGGGTGGAGTCCGACAAGATTAGTGTCCTGTCGTTACTTAAGTGGTGCAATGTTTTTGCTTGCATTTCCTATCTGAAATCGCAGGTGGATTTATAACTGGGGATTAAGTATTGGAGATACTTATACTATGATAGAAAAGGTTTTAACTCGTCGCGAATTCTTTACCATACTTGCTTACTTTATCTTCACATTTTCCCATAAAAAGAAACTATAAAACAATAGTTAGGTACCTGTATACTACGAAAGAACTTTTCAGAAGAACTAATAATTTATATGAATATTAATATCTTTATTTTATCATTATCATCATTACTGCTGGAAGACGTCCAGTGCTCGACGAAGGCCTCCCCTAAAGATGGTCTCCACGACGATCGGTACTGCACTGTACTCATCCAACCTATTACGGTGATCTTGACCAGAACATCGGTTTCTTTGGGGAGCTTACCAACACTACACTACACATCCATTTGTCCGCGTGCAACGTAGAGCAGCTCGAATTTTCGGGGACCCAGTGCTCTGTGAACAGCTGGATCACGATGAGTGTTCCGAAGAGCTGTTTAACCTGACTCCTGCCGCCGAATTCTACTTTCGCACAACACGCTACAAGTTAGGATATCATCCCCACCATCTGGATGTGTGGCGGTCCTCCATAATGCGGTTTTCAAGTAGCTTTCTTTCACCTACTACAAAGTTGTGGAATGAGCTTCCTAGCGCGGTGTTTCCACAACGTACAACTTCCTTAAAGGCCGGCAACGCTCCTGTGATTCCTCTGGTGTTGCAAGAGATTGTGGGTGGCGGTGATCACTTAACACCAGGTGACCCGTACGCTCGTTTGTCCTCCTATTCCATAAAAAAAACTACGGCTTCCGGTACGAGGTCACCATTCGAGGACTTTATTGCCCCAACGGCCATCTGTCCATTGAGATATGTTCCCTGCCTAATAATAATTACCAAGTTTTCATTCTGACCATTCAATTCTATAATTTGAATGACGTTTCTGTAATATTTGTAGAAATTTCGATTTATTTACATAAAATATAACATAGTTTTGATATCAGCCAAATATTTATGAGGGTATTTCAAAACATACAAAAAATCAAATCTTTTGTATTTATTATAGTAATTCTGAATGACAAAGATTCGTATAAAAAGCAAAAGCATAACAAGAATATAATATTTAAGTTATTCACACACAGCTGTGCTGGCTAAACTTAATTACCGGCACCTAATCAATATTTTCCCTAAATCAACATATTAAATCCGAAATCAATTTCAGAAAGATGTGGAAATCTAAATAATAACATAATATTATGTCGGTGTCACTCTTTCATTTGTAGTTCTTATAGAGTAAAATCCAATTGCCCAAATGTTATATGCCAATGAAAACAAACATTTAATTTAATGCTGTGAAAAAAAATGTTAACAAAAATTCTTGGTGCATAAAATTTCAAGTGACGAACGCAATAAATAGGACCCCTGATATAAGAAGTTACCTGTGTAGACACGCCAGATGAGACGGTTTTTTTTTATGGAATAGGAGGACAAACGAGCGTACGGGTCACCTGTTTTTAAGTGATCACCGCCGCCCACAATATCTTGAAACACCAGAGGAATCACAGGAGCGTTGCTGGAATTTAAGGAAGGTGTACGCGCTTTTTTTGAAGGTACTCATGTCGTATCGTCCCTGAAACACCGCACAAGGAAGCTCATTCCACACCTTTGTAGATCGGTTCATCTAACAAGCATGTTATAGGACACAGGTACAGTTGCGGTGGTATAACGCAGGAAAAATATATATTTCTTGAGGTCCGTTGGCACGAACAAGATAAGATTAAGAAGTTCCAGGTGTCTAATAGATTTGACAGATAACAATTACTTTTGTAAATATGTTATGTTATTTTGCTCAATGTTCAAAAATAAGCTTACAAAGCTATCAAAAGGCGGAAACGTCAACTGACTACGTAATTTAAAATGGGTTAAATTATAATAAAAGCAAAAAAGTTATAAACAAAATGTACTCCAATGTTTCTCTTTGGCCTAAAGAAAATAAGAAAATGTGCCACATTTAAGAATCACCACCAATGTTTCCATTGTAATAATGCAAATTATATGCTAATTTTTCGTCAGTATTGTCTGTTCTACAGTCCAAGATAAGAATACAACGTGGGTTATGTCGTTCACTATAAGGCTTAGCTGTTCAAATATCTGCCACGAATTTAATTGGGGCATTAAATTCTATAGAAGATACAGTAATCCATGATAGGTTTCACCTTTTTTTTAATGAATATTTTTACTGAACCTCGAAGACTAGCACACATTCGAAAATGTTTGCCTCGGATCTGAGAAGACGCACAAAAAAAAAATACTCACTCTAATTAACAGAGTAGACATATTATATCTCTATTTTATTAAAACTTTGTAACCACTAATAAGTTTAAAAAAACTTGGAAAACGCTTTTCAAAGAAGCGGTTTACAAGTCAACAGTAAAAAATATTAATACAAAAACATCCTATATATTATAGAGCGACACGCCTTCACTTTGCTTAGGCCTTTAACATAAAATAGGCTGTATTTTTGTGGTATATTAATGTGGTAATCCAATAGTAAAATTATTAAAATTGAGGCACATCCCAATTATAACATATATTCGGCCGGTATTTTAATTGGTAGTATTGGGCAGGTACTGGCATTTTTTTCTTTTCTATGGTTACATTATTGCATTATATCAGTGGGAGGCTCCTTTGCACAGGATGCCGGCTAGATTATGGGTACCACAACGGTGCCTATTTCTGCTGTGAAGCAGTAATGTATAAGCATTATTGTGCTTCGGTCTGAAGGACGCCGTAGCTAGTGAAATTACTGGGCAAATGAGACTTAAAATCTTATGTCTCAAGGTGACGAGCGCAGTTGTTTTTAATTGCAGTGCCATTCAGGATTTTTGGGGTTTTTCATGAATCCTAAGCGACACTGTATTGTAATGGGCAGGGCGTACCAATTACCAAAGCTGAACGTCCGCTCGTCGTGTCCCTTATTGCTTCTGCTGCTTGCTGCATATCTTTGCCCAGTCAGGGTGCCATTTTCTATGGCTACTAGCTCTGTGCGACCTTCTGAAGATATGACAGCCCATACATGTACACTGCCTCCACCGTATTGGACTCTTTCTGAGATGCAGGCTTGAAGGTATCGCTTACCAGGTCACCTGTAAACACTTCGCCTTCCATCAGAAGTGTAAAAGGAGAATCGAGACTCATCTGCAAACAAAATTCTTGACCATTCTTCTTCATCCCACTGCATGTGTTCACGGGCGTATCCCAGTCTCGCTACTCGATGCTGTCTCTCGAGTTTTGGGCTACTCGCTGGTCTTCGGGTTTTCAAATTTGCTTCAGCAAGTCTTCTTCTCACTGTACTGTCACTAATGTAGTCCCTCCGGGTCTGAAGTAGCTGTTGCTGGACTTCAACTGCATTTTGGTGGCGATTTCTTAACACAGTGGAAATAATATAACGATCTTCTCGGGCACTGGTACACCTGGGTCTGCCATTACAAGGTCTCCTCAAATGGTGTCCAGTCTCTTCGTACCTTCGCTTTACCTTCTGGACCGTTCGTACCGTCACACCCACCATTCTTGCAGTGCGACGCATACTGATGCCTAGTTCCACAAAAGCCATGATCCTGCACATTCAACTGAAAGGGGCATGATAAATAAATGTTATGTGCTTTTTAGCATAAATTTTTAAAACAAGACCCATCGATCTTGAAAAAAATTTAAAACAGAAAGAAAAATGTGAATGGTAAAATTGTGATTCGGAAACGTCCACTTTGAAAAAGGAATGGTTTTGTTTTTGAAGTTTTTTTTCAGCCAATTCTTAAAAGAAGGTTACCGACTATAAAGCTTTTATGTACAAAATTAAATTCTCTTTGGAGTCCATTTTATTTCGAAAGTATACCTTGTGAACTTAAAACTTTATCCCAATTTTAAAAGTGTGATACTTACTTTTGAAGGCCAGTGTACATTATATAAGTAGTGAATTCAAAGTAAATATCCAGCGAACAGAAGAATAGAAATTGAATTGTTATTGCAATATTTAGCCACATCGACTTTAATTTATCTCCTACAAAAATAAACAAAAATAAATAAAATAAAGTCTAGAACTATGACGCAGCCACTTTGTTAAATCAGCCAGTCAACTGAACTAGCCCAACTACTAGAGGCAGCTAAACAAAATATGGCGTTAACAGCTCTAACAGCAAATAATTTAAGTACCTTTCATTGTTTAAAATCTAATTTAGGCCAAAAACTACAATTTATCAATATTCACTTTAACCACGTGGTTTAATGACGTTCATTGATGAGTGTATTAGATGAACGTTAGATTCAACAGCTAGTCGTCTTTAGCCATCCCATTAATTAACGGCATTCGATGAACGGTTTAGCCACCTGACTCGCTGATTTAACGATAAGGCAGCTATATAATATTATACGTTATAAGTTTAATTCAAAGTTACTCGTACGATGCTAGAAGCTTGATGACATTAGTGATATTTTAATATGAGCTCTTGTGAATATTTATGACTCACGGATATTGTAAGTCAACGTAACTTCAACACAGTGTATGAGCGCTATTCGTTCTGCTATTCTTTGTAAACATTTATACATATTACTAGTTGACCCGACACACGTTGTTCTGTATATAATAAATAAAATAATGTTTTTTATTAATTTGTCAATAATATTTGATGATATGCATCAAGAATTATTTCGTAAAATATGCACTCTGTTGTTGTAATGAAATTGTTTCACAGCAGAACTGTCAAACCGTGCATCAATAAATTCTCTCATAGAAAATATGTCCATACAAAACAAATATCGGACGACGGGGGACACATCAAAGGAAAAACAAAATTGTTGTTTTTATTTAATTCCGAACACTTTCATATTTATTCACCTTTTAAACCTTCCCTGGACTTCCACAAATAATTCAACACCAAAATTCGCCAAATCGGTCCAGCCGTTCTCGAGTTTTAGCGAGACTAACGAACAGCAATTCATTTTTATATATATAGATAGCTTTAGCATTGAGCAGGCACATGGAATTCAATAGAAACTTCCTAGTTTGCATATTTATGAGTAAATTTCAAAGAATCGTGACGTAAATAAAAAAGCAGCGCTACTGTTTCAATAAATTCGAATTGAAACGAATTAAAAATGAGCTTGCTTTTAATTTGAAATGATTTATAGGCAATGCCAGGGACGAATAAAAAAATAAGGACTCCGTGTCACCTTAAATAACAGTGAGGCCCCAAAACAAGCCAGTAAACGTCGTAAATACATAGCCCCACGCATACACTTACACTAATCACTAAACAAGCCGATCGGCCGCCATTATGAGATTTGCCATAGTCTGTGACAGATTAGTTTTCGTCGCAATAAAATATTTTAAAAATGCCGTCATGCGTTGTGAAAAAGTGTAAAAACATTAATATAAAAGTATTTGTGGATATATGAATATTTAAGGTTTTTGTTGTTCAATTTAACTTGTGTTACTGGTGTGGGGTAACCGCACACAAACTAGCATAAAGATGCTTCACTTGCTAATATCACAGCGCGGGGTCCTTCTTTTTTTACTAGTCCGTGAGGCAATGCATGTTAGTTTCAACTTTTGTTGATTATAAGAACATAATTATCGACAATATTTTTCCAATAATAATCTTAATAATTCCAAAATTATGAAATTTATATTCCTCACATAATCAGCGTGTATTGTCTTATGCATGATCTAGGATTATATTATTATAAGATATTAAACTAATCTGACGAAGCTACTACCACTTGCGATCACAATTGCATTCTAATGGTTAGGGCGTATCAATTACCATCAGCTGAACGTCCTACTCGTCTCGTCCCTTATTTTCGTAAAAAAAACAATGGAATTTAAATTTCAATAACTTGGAATTATTATTATAAAAATTATTATTATAAAAATTATTAGAAAAAATACTGTCGATGTATATTTTGTCATAGATATTATTTTTTTATTTGATAGATTTTTTGTATTTAATTTAATTTTTAGTAATCCATCTCACGCTCAATGAATAATCTAATTTTTTTTCAACGCATAAATTTAGATTTTTTTTTATATTGAATTATTCAAGGTATTTTTTTATTTACAGATAAAACATATATTTATTTTATTTTATTGCATTATATACCGATATAACTATAGGTACGTTATAGGCATTTCGCAATTCATAGATACTGATGATAGAAAAAGAATTGTACTTCTGCATAGATAAAACATAATATAAAGAATCCGATACGGCTTAACTTCTGTAAACCTTAACGAAAATAGCCTCAATTCAACACTTATCCTCGAATAAAGATAAGCAAAGGGATGTCGTTAAGTACAAACCATATTATTTTAAACATGCTTTGTACTAAGCCTTTTTATGTCGTTTTATATCGGCTTCATACTAACATCCAACAGTCCAATTACTCGTCGAACATTCTGCGTGCAAAGAGATAGTTTGAGTTTGTTATGCTATGGCAATAAATTGCAACTCACATGACCAAATCCTTCCACATTACGCTTGGTCGATTCATGGGTACAGAGCAAACGGTGGTAAAAGGGATAATTCATGAAGAGTTGAACAAAGACATATCTAGATTTATGAACTTTACGTCACTCGAATGGTTGGCTTAGTGGAAGAGCGCTTGCACGGAGATCGAGAGGTAGCGGGTTCGAGTCCCGCAACGTTCATTAATTACGTTTAAAATGTAATGTGTGTAATTAATCGCAGAAAAGAGGGTTATCACATTAAGAAATAACAAATTCATAAGAATAATTATTAGATAGTTGAAAAAGATTCTTAGAAAGGACAATTTAATTTGAAAATTGTAATTATATGAATAAATTATACTATTACAACGCTGTGGAATGAGCTTCCTTGTGCGGTGTTTCTGGGACGAAACGACATGGGTACCTTCAAGAAAAGCGCGTTCACCTTCCTTAAAAGCCGGAAACGCTCTTGTGATTCCTCTGGTGTTGCAAGAGAATGTGGGCGGCGGTGATTACTTAAAACCAGGTGACCCGTACGCTCGTTTGTCCTCCTATTCCATAAAAAAAAAATCATACAACGAATTTAATCTTGTTATTTTAACAAACATGCAGCACCTCTATCCATCACGATTGTTTGATTTTTCGATTACGATTATGTAAAAATAATTGTATACTATTCAAAAGTAAGATGGGGTACCAATCTATAACTTCCGCTGAATGAGTTTATGGATTTATCAAGGATATACTGGAGTCACTTTGGAGTGTTTGACTGTTGAACGTTGTGGTGGAGCTGATGTTGGCCATTCGAAATTATGATGATTGTATACATCTGAGGACGATTTCAAAAGAGTATTATGTCCAAACATTAAATTTTCTTGCAGTGTATCAATAATAGTTCAAAAGCATTATGGGGATGAAATTTGATTTTTTACGCGCGTCCAGTGATCGACTAGAAAGAATCGTAATAAAATCATGCCAGTAGTATGTATTTAAGGAATATAAATGAGTTATATTCCTATAAATTTTTGTAAAAAAATTGTAGTAATCTTGCAAGGGGTTTTCTCATGACACATATAAAATACTCACCTTCCCGAAAAAATGGATTTATTTTAAGGCTATTGAAATCTTGGTATGAGTGCCATGATAACTTTCATAATATGCATTGAGTAAAAACCTGTTATTTTACTAAACAAAAAGGATAAAATTACTATTTCAAAATTATTGCATAGAAAGAGGTTTTAGAGATAAAAAATAAATAAAAGCAGATTAATTTAAATGATCAAGAATATTTAGATATGATTGTTCAAACATTTTAAACAGACTCCATTTGGCTCCATTATAGGATTTTAATTGAAGTAGCTATTATGACATTATTTTGAGAAAATATAAAAGCGTTACTCTATTTTAGTCTCCAACACTTTAGTTATCTTTCTCTACTTCAATCGAATATGAATTCAAAACTCATTAAGATGAAATCTGAAAGTGATTCAATATAAAATTTGCAATTTACTTTAGTGATTCTAACTGCTAAATAACTGATCCACATTATTTTCTGTTGTGTACAATAATAATATAATCTGCGTCTTCTCTCGCTAGCATGCATGTACCATTGGCTGAAAACAATATTACAAAAAGTTCATATAAATCTTTATAAGTCTTAAATATAGAACTAAAATTGTATTTTTTTTAAACAATAAGGGACGAGACGAGCAGGACGTTTATTCAGCTGATGGCAATTAATACGCCCTGCCTCTTGAAAAACCCAAAAACTCTGAGCGGCACTTGAGATCAAAACACAATAATGCTTACACATTACTGCTTCACGACAGAAAAAGGCGCCGTTGTGGTACCAATAATCTAGCCGGAATCCTGTGCAATTGAGCATCCCACTGGTATTGAGTTGATGTTGCATATTATATTATGTATTTAGAACAAATAATATTGAATTCAATTATATGTGCTATTAAGATTGCCAATTGGGGAATATAGCCTATAAACAATTAAACAATTCTGGTGTACGCCACAGTGATAGCACGTAATGTGTGTGTTTGATAATTGTGGCAGAAACAACGGAGATTCGCACGTGTTGGCTGTATTACGTGGAAATGAGAACAAAATAACTGTAGTTTTGTTTCATTGCGAATTATTTCCATTCAGATATTCGCTGTTGATTCCGTCAAAAGGACTCAATGGAGCTATACTTTAATTTATTTTAGTGTAATAATAATAAGTTTAGTTGTTTTCGTGTTTTATCGACTAATTTATTTCTTTATTCGGTTAATTAATTAATTTATTCGGTTTGATATTGATTGCCTTAGTGTGCGTTCATGTATGTTGAATTTTCATCTAGATTTTTAGAGGGGGCAAGTGTCTAATAGACATCCAAAATAGCAGAGATCAAGAAATTTTAAGCCTTCCATTGTCATATTATAGTCAATAAATCATTGTATTTGTTGGATGCGATTACTAATTATGACAGTAATCACGACCATCATGTTCACGAAGCATCCTTACACAAACAATGAATCCACTCTAAAGGTTGCTGCATCCAATATACGATAATTTATATTTATACATTCTATTATTAACTACTTCTTATGAAATATTTGATATTATTTAAAAACGATTCATATATTGGATGCAGCACCTTACCAACTAATTTGTTATGTATATTACAGCCATTGTAAAATACTCTATTTTAAAAGATTAGCCGTTGAATTTCCGAACATATTGTTAGTTCTTTGACTTTAAAAATAATATTAAAAGTATTACTTCTGAGTATTTTTGTGAGCTTTTAAGACTATTCAATGGGATACACTTTAGTAGTGACTTAGTAATACTCTTCAATATTTAAGGCGCTGTTAAACGGGTTGACTTGTCTACGTTTACTATTGAATCTCGAAGTCAGCGTGAGTGACGACAAAACTCACTTACTGTATCAACAAACTTTTAGAGCTTATGTTGCACAGTTTTATTCTGAGTTCTAAGACGTCAACTATCATTTAAATCCACTACCTCGTTTAATGTTTTATTATAATAGGTAGTTTACCAGTATTCGCTTATTATTTTTATTTAATGCAATTTTTATGGTTTTTCCCTAGACCCAGTCGTCTGTGAACGGCGCGATGACCTGGCGTTGCGTATGTACGTCGCTCCATTGTGTGTCTTCTACCGCGTTTGTCACGAAGAGTGTTCAGAAGAGCTGTTTGACCTGATTCCTGCCACCGAATTCCACCTTCGCACAACATGACTCTAATTGGGATCCCTACCATCTGCATGTGTGGCGTTCCTCCACAATGCGGTTTTCAAGGAACTTCCTTCGACGTACAACATGGCTGTGGAATGAGCTTCCTTGGGCGATGTTTCTGGGACGATAAGACATACCTTCAAAAAAGCGCGTACACCTTTTCGTTCCGGGAAACTTTGATCGCGCGGTTTGCCTCTAATCGGAATGATTTTGGCATTCGCGCAGCGTTTTTCAATGCGTATTATTTTAACGTGTCTTAATAGATTCCTTATAGTATGGATGATATAAGTAAATCTACGTGAAAGCTATTGAAACAAGCTATAAGACTATGTAAAATAAACGATCTTATAAACTAAGTAAGGGTGAGAACTTGGTGAGGGAATAGTGTGCCGTACGGCACTCTCCATATATTTGGTATATCTGAAAAATCTAGTGCTCTGGGGATTTTGGAAGGTTAAAGGCTGACAATGCTCCAGTGATTCCTCTGGTGTTGCAAGAGAATGTGGGCACCAGGTGACCTGTACACTCGTTTGTCCTCCTATTCGATAAAAATAAAATATAATGGTAAACATGTTTCGTTAAATGTTATTCTTATAATTACATGTAATATTATAAGATCAGACAAACATCTACAGTTGAAACAGATCAGCGTATGCTCAGATAATATTTGTTTACTAAGTATAACTAATTCTGCCGTGCGTACACAAATTGTTTCCGACATAACGACAATATTATATTTATACAAACATGAAACTCCTTCCTGTTTGTTATAACGCTAATCGTATGAAACAGATTTAATATGAATTGGAATAGAATTTGAATTCTCAAATTTTATATTACTATATAAGAATTGCCGATTCCTAACATGCAATAAATAGCATGCTACATACATTTGATTTATTGCATTTTGCTAACGTAACACCTGTGTTCGGTAAGCTTTTATTAATTTTATTGATATCAATGTTAGAATATATTATATAATATAACGATATAAAAAATATTTTACTTTGAAATTTATAGTTTTCATTATCAGTATCAATTCAATTAATGGAGAAATAATTAACCGAAATAAATGGCATTGAAGAATCACATTACGAATTCATAGTCTCCAACTTTATTTCAACTTTTTCAATATTTTCTTCTTTCAACCCTTTTCTTATTCTTCTGTGTTCTTCTGCTAGCGGTATGATCAACTCTTATCAAGTGTCAGGTCTGACACACGCCACACCTTTTGTTTCCCTTATCCCAAAAGTTACAAAATAATTCCAATTTTGAATTTAAGTTACCTTGCTTTAATATATCGATTAATCAACAATTTCAAGCATCAATTCAAGCGTTGGGATAATTTATTTCCCTTCATAAAGTACCTAATTATTTAAATATGCGTGTATTTGTCCTGACCTTCATTATCATTAGTTAAAAAGTTTCTCATAAGCTCATACATTTCATCATTAGGTCTGTTTCATAACGAAACCAATAACGGTAATCTTTGAAATAGTGATAAATTCCAAATAGTTCCATTAACTATATAATCTCATGATAATAATTGCAAAAGACTTGATAAACGTCTCTTTTTTGAAGTCGGTTATCATTAATAATAATTACAAAACCAACACTTTTAAGTGCAAATGAAAAACGAATTTATTGAACCGTGTTTTAATTCAGTTTATCACCGCTGAAACGACCTCAAAATTTATTGCTTTCGAAATGTCGATTTCGAGGTTCCGCATAATTAGTAAAATCTTCCGTCACTGTACGGCGATAATGTCATGTTCTCAATTATTCAAACATTAAGTATTTAATGATAAAGTAACGATGAAGTTACGATGGCTGGTCAATGCGTCAAATCGTGAACGACCTGACCGACCTGATTTAGTAATTTATGTATAACATCATGTTCCTGCACAAACATTGAATTCGAGCTCCTTAAGATTGATGCATCGAATAAACAATAGTTTTTATATATTACAGTATTGGCACAGTAGACACATAGTATGTCTACTGTGGTATTGGTATGGTATATTAATCACGATTATATTATGATCAATGTTACATTTTATATTAAAAAAAAAAGCCCGCTGAGTTTCTTGCGCCCATTCTTCTCAGGTCTGAGGCAGTCTCTTTTGAATGGGTGGTAGTTTTTGACGTTCAATAAGTGATTTTAAATCCTATTTTCAATAAAATATTTGAATTTGAATTATGAAAATGTAGTAAAGACAGAATGACGTAAGCCTTATAATTTATTAAATTCAAATTAGTATTTTTGTTGATGTCAGGTAAAACTCCATGAATATCATTGATCAACGAATCAATTGTCTTAAAAACGTTGATATTAGACTCTGCTTTCACCACAGCATTACCTCTTTAATTTTAAAAAGTACTACGAGGATTATATTATATATATATATTATCATTTCATACATCGTTTCATTATTTTATATGGCAACCATATTATATATATTTACACTATTCTAATAAATTTTTGAGGTTTAAAGGTTGATTTATGATTCAATTGGATAAATTAAATTGATTTTTATTGTAGAAAGATTTACATTTTTATAAAAAATATAATATATAAATATTCTATTCAATTCAAAATTTTCTTTAAGTCCTTCTTTGTGCACTGTATTTTTTGCGTCGGAATATTTTTATTGCGTTATGTTGTAATCGACTCTCTAAGAAACCAATTTTTGTGGGCATTGAGGTATGACCGCGCCTTAGCTACGAATAATAGACAATATTTTTTATAACTGGCATGTGTTTCATCAACTAATTAAAAGAATTCCACAGGCAATACGATATATTCATTCTTTATCTTAAAAATAAATAATTGTTTCAAAAAACTTAAAAACAGGCTTTTTATAGAAAACCAAACTAAGAAATTGAAAATTGTAATAAATTATGAATATTGTTAAAAAATTTGATGAAAATAAATTGATAATAGTGAAAATAAGAAAAATTTTAGGAGCAGGTTGAGCTTTTGTGAGGGAAAACATTTAGTGTAGTGTCGCCGACATGCATCTGTAGGGGGTAAGTATTGCGTGTATGATATTAGGATATCCATCCATATCAGTACACTGATGAGTAAAAAAGAAGGACTCCGCGCCGTGATATTAGCAAGTGAAGCACCGTTATGCTAGTGTGTGTGCGTTTATGGGGGATACTACTTACACAATTTTTTCTCCCTTAAATAATCATATATGGCCACAAATACTTATATAGTATCGTTTTTACACTTTTTCGCAACGCACGACGGCATTTTTAAAATATTTTATTGAGACGCAAACTGATCTGTCACAGACGATGACAAATCTCATAATGGCCGCCTATCGGCCTGTAGTAGTGTAAGTGTGTGCGTGGGGCTATGTATTTACACGTTAATCGGCTTGTTTTGGTGCTACACTGTTATGTAAGGTGACTCAGAGTCCTTATTTTTTTACTAGTCCGTGTATTAGTAATGGTTTTAATAATTTATTTCTTTCTATCTACCCAATAATAATTAATCCTGACTAAAACTATGAATGCGGGTTTGTTACGTTACCTACTCAAACGTACTTCATGGAATTTTGTATATACGTTTTACAAAAAAGGATTATATTAAGAAAAACGATTTAAAGACCGAGCACAAAAAATTGGCCTTTGGGTAATATCAACAATTGATTGCGCTCGTCACCTTGAGACATAAGATGTTAAATCTGATTTGCCCAGTAATTTCACTAGCTGCAGCGCCATCCAGACCGAAACACAGTAATGTTTACACATTACTGCTTCACGGCAGAAATAGGCGCCGTTGTGGTACCCATTATCTAACCGGCTCCCTGCTGGAGCCTCCCACTGGTATGGCTGTATGCCACCATACATGATGTGTTCATCTTTAATTTGTTACATATATCAGAATTCTACCTAGCATGAGTTTATATAAATGTGTAATCTATGTAACAGTGACGAAAAATGGAGCAGTATAGCAACAAACTGGTACCCATTAGAGGCCAAAAGAAGACGAGGTAGACCTGGTATTAGATGGAGAGACGACCTAGTAAATTACGAAGGAGTGATGTGGTCCCTCACAACACACAATATGGATGATTGGAAGAAGAAGAGGGAGGCCTTTGCTCAGCAGTGGGATGATATATAAGATATCGTAAATAAATTAGTAATAGTTTTAATATTGTATTATAATAATAATAAAATAAAATAATAAAATAGATTTATTTAATTCCACACTAGTTACATAAAAAGTTACACAAAATTTCTTGCTAAATAAAATTGCTAATAAACTTCAATAAATCTACTACTAATGCACTTTAATCTCCATCTAATGTGGACCCCGTCAGGGTAAAAGCCTCCTCCAAAGAATTCTATTTTCTCTATTTTGAGCAATGGTCATCCAGTCTCTCCCTGCGTTGGATACAATCTCGTCCTGCAACGGGCGCCCGGGCGACCTCTGCTTCTCACACCTTGCGGTCCTTTCCATTTTGTGGTCTAAATTGTCCATCGATTGTCATCGTATCTCCCAACGTGGCGAATAATGTATTAGGTTTTAATAAACAAATATGTGGAATGTTAAGTAAAAACCACATAAAAGGTGGACCGATGAGATTAGAGTGAGTGGCGGAACGAACTGGCTCGAAAAAGGAAAAAATAGAAAGGAATGGAGGAGGCTTTTACCAAACTGGGATCCATTTGAAAATAATCAAGTTAGTTTTCTTGATTATTTTCAAATGTGCATCATAGTGCATGCATTATAACTTACTAACATAAAAATTAATATTAAAATAATCATGTTTGTCGACTAACCGTACTAACATACTAACACTAAAATGTAGAAATCAAATGGAAAATCATTAATAAAGGCTTTATTATATTATAAGTAAAAACCATTTCTTAATTACGAATTTAACCCCAGAGTTTCAAGAACATTAAACAAAGTAATTTATTATGCTACATACTTCTATTTATTTTCGCTATTTAATTAATTATAATATAATATATAGTATTTTTTTAATTTCATTAATTGACCAATGAGCGCTATTTCAACAAAAAATAAACTTAAATACAATGGCCTTCAAAAGTAAGTATCACACTTTTAAAATTGGGATAGCGTTTTAAGTTCACAAGATATACTTTCGAAATAAAAAGGACTCCAAAGAGAATTTAATTTTGTACATAAAAACTTTATAGTCGGTAACCTTCTTTTAAGAATTGGCTGAAAAAAAACTTCAAAAACAAAACCATTCCTTTTTCAAAGCGGACGTTTCCGAATTACAATTTTACCATTCACATTTTTCATTCTGTTTTAAATTTTTTTCAAGATCGATGGGTCTTGTTTTAAAAATTTATGGTAAAAAGCACATAACATTTATTTATCATGCCTCTTTCAGTTGAAGAATGTGCTAGGATCATGGCTTTTCTGGAACTAGGCATCAGTATGCGTCGCACTGCAAGAATGGTGGGTGTGACGCTACGAACGGTCCAGAAGGTAAAGCGAAGGTACGAAGAGACTGGACACCATCTGAGGAGACCTTGTAATAGCAGACCCAGGTGTACCAGTGCCCGAGAAGATCGTTATATTATTTCCACTGTGTTAAGAAATCGCCACCAAAATGCAGTCGAAGTCCAGCAACAGCTACTTCAGACCCGGAGGGACTACATTAGTGACAGTACAGTGAGAAGAAGACTTGCTGAAGCAAATTTGAAACCCCGAAGACCAGCGAGTGGCCCAAAACTCGAGAGACAGCATCGAGTAGCGAGACTGCGATACGCCCGTGAACACATGCAGTGGGATGAAGGAGAATGGTCAAGAATTTTGTTTGCAGTTGAGTCTCGATTCTCCCTTTACACTTCTGATGGAAGGCGAAGTGTTTACAGGCGACCTGGTGAGCGATACCTTCAAGCCTGCATCTCAGAAAGAGTCCAATACGGTGGAGGCAGTGTACATGTATGGGCTGGCATATCTTCAGAAGGTCGCACAGAGCTAGTAGCCATAGAAAATGGCACCCTCACTGGGCAAAGATATACTCAAGAGATTCTCAATGAGCATGCAGGGCCGTATTTAGCAAATATGGGTGATGGATCAATGCTGATGCATGATAATGCCCGGCCACACACGGCTCATATCGTACAAGAGTATATTCAGGAGGTCGGTATCAGCGTGATGGCTTGGCCATCAAGAAGTCCTGATCTCAACCCGATTGAACACGCCTGGGATGAGCTTGGGAGGCTAGTCAGAAATCGCAGACCGCCACCTCAGGGCACTAAAGCAGGCCCTGGTAGAAGAATGGGAGAATATTCCCCAACATCGGCTCCGAAACCTAGTGTTCAGTATGCCAAACCGGCTCGAAGCTGTAATCAGAGCTCGAGGAGGCAATACCAGTTATTAAAAATTAAATAACATGTAATACATTTTAGTTGAATTTTGTAACACTAAACTAAAAATGTCTATTTTCATTGTTTTATCTTTTTTAAGTTAAAAATGTTACTAATGTATAATTTTAGTTTCTAAGAATTAAAGCCTATAAAATTTGCAACAAAACGTTTTTAATCTTAAATCTCTACCTTGTATAGTTAAGAAAAAAAAATAATTTGAAAAGTGTGATACTTACTTTTGCAGGCCAGTGTATTATGATTTCTACAAATTATTCTCAACTTAAATAGCTTTACAATACAATAGTGATGTTAAAAATGTTAAAAATAATTCATATTTTGAACTATAGGAAAACATTTTAAATATCCCTTAGAATGGTTTCGTTACAGTTCTCAATTTGAATTATTAAGATGTGAGCGTAAGAAATATCGAAAAGAAACTCGATTTTAAAAGACTGCGATTCGATCTTTTGAATGAATTAACTAATTTCACGCTTCACCACTTCAGCTATCCTCTTTTAATTGAATAGGAACTTTGACTCATTCAAATGAAAATTTCAATGCGATTTAAAAGTATGAGCCTTCCGACTAGTGAATAATATTGCAGTTACTCTATATCCATGTGATTCAAATATTTATTCGCTATCTTCTTCATTGCATTCCAATACAAATATGATTTCGGGTTCATGGGGCGAATTTAATCACATTAATTAGTAAAATAATTGAAAATATTTATTATGAAAATAGTTTGAATTTCACTGATACCTATTAGTCATAAGATAATAAAAAGAACAATAACAACGCTATTGATAAATCAAATCAAATCAAAATCATGTAGGTCACGGAAATAACACTTATGAATGTAAAAAAAATTCTTATTGAATCTACTGCTACTTCGTAAATGGTTGAGCTAATGAGTAGAGGTAGCAAGAAACTCATTGGCATAGGCGTTTCGAAATACTGCGTAAACGTAATTAAATACTTCTGGTATATGTAAGCCACTCTGAGCGCACGTGATGTGTTTTGTGATTTTTACAGAAACAGCGCGGATTTGCACATGTTCACATGAGATGTAAAAAAAAAAACGACAGTTTCGTTTCATTGGATATTATTTTCATTTAAAACTTATTAAAACAATACAATTAATAGCATATAGCAGCTCAGCGGTCCCCTTGAAATTTATTATTAATTAATTTAACTCGGAGAGCAACCACTCTCGGCGTGGCACTCAATAGTTTTGTCTCCCCAAGATTGCTTAGCGGCAGTGTAAATCGTTTGTATGTGTGCGTACGATTCGGTCACTCTAGCATGATGTTAAAGTACTATTCTACTGTGGCTCTGTTAGTTATTAAGATATTGCGCGTATTATTCAGTCTGTATTCTTTTGTTTAATTTGAAAATTTGGTCCATTGTGATAAAAGTACGTGACATTATGATGTTTAGACTCTGTTACAAATTAATAGGGCTGTGTGTTACACATTAACGTCGTTTGAAAAGGTTATTGTATGGGATACGTCATTTTTATTTGTAGCGCATTAGTAATAAAAAATAATATAATTAAAAACAGCACATAAATAAGTCACGCCGTTTCCGAGATAATCTGAAACAAAAACAAATAAAAATAAAACAATCATTTTCAAGGGATCCAGTGCAATAAAAATACCCTCATTAATAGTTTCTCTCAATTATATATTTTATTGATTACCTAGTTCTATTAGCTCATTAAATAAAACCTAACTACCCTTAAATATTCGTGAATACGTTTTAAAATTGGGTTCCAATCTATAAAATTATTAATGAAAAATATTTTGTTGTATTTGATAATAATTGAGTATTTACAGCCTCCTATCTATCATTCATATGCAAAGTTTAATTACACTATTCGTTAGCTGAAGAAAGTATTACTATCTGAGTCAAGGCTGGCTAAAACTTTGATTTATCATGTCATGTCACCCAACTACCAAGTTGGTCTCGTATGTTTACAGTACTCACAAAGACTATTTAAATAAAGACATAACAGTAAGCTTCCGCAAAAATCTAATGTAAAAATTCCGTTACAATTACGCGTTATTCAATTAGTAATTGATTAAAATCAATATGTAGCACTTATTTTAATGAAACACTATTTTGTTCAAATTTTTTTCCTAATGCTAGGGTGTACCAGAAGACCAGAGGGGAGACAAAAACAATATTAAACATGAAGTGATTGGGGTTGCATCTTATAGAGCTAAAGATACTCAAATAATATTCAAACTACATGTATTTCATTTCATTCAATCATTTCTACACGCGGTTCTAATTTATTGCACGTAGATATTTATACCAAATTAAGTTTCCCAAAATTTTTTTTAAAATCTCTTCGTTAATAAATTTATAGTGCTGCAAATTTTACTATTTTGGTGATGGAAAAATCAATTACCAGAAAAAAAAAACAAAAATTAAATATTTAAAAGATATTATAAATCAAAATTAATTAACATCCCAACAAACTTATTCTGAAATACTTTTTTTTTATGGAGTAGGAGGACAAACGAGCGTACGGGTCACCTGTTGTTAAGTGATCACCGCCGCCCACAATCTCTTGCAACACCAGAGGAATCACAGGAGCGTTGCCGGCCTTTAAGGAAGGTGTACGCGCTTTTTTTGAAGGTACCCATGTCGTATCGTCCCGGAAACCCCGCAAAAGGAAGTTCATTCCACAGCTTTATAGTACGTGGATGAAAGCTTCTTGTAAACCGCACTGTGGAGGACCGCCACACATCCAGATAATTTAATAATATTTTTATAATGCATTTTCATCTATAAATAATACTATTATTAAATATTTATTAATATAACCAATTAATTGAATAATTTCTTTCATACCAACCAATTAATTAAATATTTTCTGCAAAGTATGTTCCAAATAATGTTACTTGAATTTAAAAGATTTCAGTCGAAAAATTGTAATAGTAAGTATTGTTTCCTTATAATATTAGTAACGTAACTTAATATAACAAGACATAAGGTTGTAAGTCTCAACTAATATATCTTACTGCCGCGTGTTCATGACAATATAATGTAGACAATTCTTCAGAAAAGGTTACCCTGTGCTACATTCACCTCTCTTTTATTAAAGGCTACTGTCCTATACTTTGACAAGACAAGTTCTTCATAAGTATCTTCGTTTTATATATTTTTGGTGAAACGGGTCTTTTGCGTACTTTTTTATGTATTTATCACATTAATGATATACAAACTAGGTCAACTTAGCATCTAAAAAACCACAAATCTAATGCTAATAATTACTTATTAATACATCACTATATATATAACTTATAAATATAACTAAGCAGGTTCAAATTATCTTAGTTGCTATTGTTTTTTAATAGATAATCCTTTAATCTATAATTAGCAAGTTCATTTAGCAAGCGATGTACTTGGTAATCGGCAGTCCGTTTGCCGTAACTTAACGTAACATAACTTAACTTAATAACCTGCTCTAGCTGATGTGAATGAGGTAAAGATGATCTGATTGATTGATTTTATACATTCTTTGTTCATATTAAACATACATTAAACATAGGTGAAACACTTAGGTACATTATCTTAAATGCTTAACTAACTTACAGGCTAAGTATTTACAGGCGCCTATTAAAATTTACTTTCAGAACAACTGTTACAATTTAAACATAAATACTTTATTTAATGTAATCGTAATATTATAATACTAGATTGGTGTATTCGTTTGTTGGAGGGTAGTTATGAAAAATATAACTAGCTAACAGCTAGTCATTTCGCATGGCTTGCATACCGATCCGATCACAGCGGACAAAAAAGAAGCGCGGTAAAGATGATCTAAAAATGACCTTACCATCATTACGTGTGATAATGGAGGTGCTTAGCTGCTCCTGTTTCCGGCGAGTATTGCCCGATATCCGCCAAAGCGAAGAGGAGAGGAGACGAGAGGAGATAAGCCGCGAAGCTATCAGGTGATTTCCACCAAATATAGAGATGTGAGCTGTGTATTACGGGAATGCGAGCTGTGAGAGCTCAAAATCAGTCAAAGAATGTCTACTTCACGCATTTCGGCTCTGCCGCGCCGCTTAATCGCTTGAAGTGGCACAAAATTCCATAGAAAAATGAGACATCTCCTCTCCTCTCCGCTTGATCCATTTCCACCGACGCTAAGTGGAATTTCCTCTCTCCGCTTTGGTGGATACCGGGCCGAAATCGATGTTTCAAATATACCAATACTTTAATAATATGTTATTTCTCTCTCAACTACATACATGTCTGCCCGATAAAGCACCACAGAACACATCACACAACTTGCCGCCAGTTTGTACGTAATAATTACACACATTTGGCCCAATTGTATCATTAATACGAAGGCATTTTGCAAGTAACTGTAGTATAAAATATAATGTTATCACCACACACAATATTTGGACTATTCATCACCACAGTGCATGAGGTGTTATATACTTATTAAGACGAGAATATAATGATAAATGCAGATACATCATACGACGTTCTTCATGACACTTGCGTGGAAAAAAAAATGAAAATCCTAGCAGAAAAACGCTACTTCGTGGAAAATTCTTCCCAAAATTAGTCTTTTTGCGCGTTTGGTGTGATTTATTTAAACGTAACTTGTTGTAAATGTTTTTATCATAATAATTAAGATGCTATTATTTTTATTTCTATGCAATAATATGTCTAAGAAAATATGGACGCATGTTCAAATATATGCATAAATGTCAGTGTTAAGTATAACTAATTGTACAAAAGGAATTAATTATGTTTTGTCTACATACATGCATATAACTAACTTAAGCTACCAACACAACATAATCGGCATAATATGAAACATGAAACCGTACTAGTGCTGTTGTAATAAATTAAAAATTACACGGTCTTGTATAAATAACATTTCACACTTACATTACGAGTAAATAATTAATTGAATGTCTACAATTAATTGTTATTTCTAGGGACTTGTCCTTCCCTTGGGAAGGGCTCCTATACCTACGTGAGAACTCGTATGATTGAACATCTACCTATCTCTAAAATATAAGACTTAAAGTGGCCAAGTATATAAAGTGGATGAATTATCAGGAATTAATTAATTAACAGTGAACGCCAATATTGATACAAATCTTTCAGTCCTACCATGCTCGTCATCAACACCGGCATACCCTGCACACCCCCGCCCTATCAAGCCGCGCACTACGAGCGCAAATTCGTAGTGGTAGACGGGACGCGACCGCGAACTCACAACACTCACCTGATGACGATTGATCTGAATCTAGTAGGTACGAACAACGATTAATCTTAAGTAAATCGAATAAATATATAATATTATAATAAATAATATAGACATACTTTTACACAAATTACCTTGCCCCAAACTAGACATAGCCCATACTATGGGTACAAAACAAGGATAAACATACATAAATACATTTAAACATCCATAACTCGGAAACAAACATCCATATTCATCACATGTGATATGTCATCCATATTTACCAGTGGGAGGCTCCTTTGCACAGGAAGCCGGCTAGATTATGGGTACCACAACAGCGCCTATTTCTGCCCTGAAGCAGTAATGTGTAAATATTACTGTGTTTTGTTCTGAAGTTACTGCGCAAATGAGACTTAACATCTTATGTCTCAAGGTGACGAGCGCAATTGTAGTGCCGAAGAATATTTAAAAATAATTTTTGGAGTCGGTGTCATCCAAGATAGGTTTGTAACTACATACATAGTTACAGGTGAGATGTGCTTGAGTCGTGAGGAGGCAAGAGGCGAGAGCGGGTCGCGGCGGAAGGACACCGATTCCAGAAATAACAGTAATCGTAACTAGAGTTAGATTAATTAATTAGATTGTATAAAAATACGCATTATTTTTATACTTTTTAGTGCATATTATATCTAATGTTTTGAAATAGTGTTTTTGAAGTCGGTTGTTTTTTTGTTAAAAATTTCATTAAAATAACATAAACGTTTGCACCTACCGGCATTCGAACCCAGGACCTCCAGCTCAGTAGGCAGGGTTAACCACTGGGCAATATAGGTCGTCAAAATGTTACTAGTGTTAGTAAGAAACGACTACAATACCAAAAATAAATGATAAGATCTGCAAGTGTCACTACGGAAGAATGTAAAGGAAGCACCAGAAATAGTGTCGATGCCTCACGTTCCTGAAATATGATTTCGATAAGTCTCATGCTATTGGACAGGATCCGTTTTATAAAACAGTTTATTTTACATGTATCCCTTGTCCCAATTGGGATAGACGATTCTTTTACCGACAAAATTTGTTTTAGTTTAACTACAACTTATATTCATTGTTGTTTATATAGATACTGAATTTATTGTTTTTAGATAAAAACGAAGTTATTACAACAGAAATAGTCTAGGACATTATGTATGTTTTCTAGGTTTCCTACCCTAAGTAAGAAAAATGAATTCCAATAGTTAATACTAGCTTGATTTTCTGTCTGTTTTTATGGAAATAATATCAATTGCAATTAGAATGAAATACTACATTCTGCGGGCAATCAACCCGATTAAAACACTTTTAAGTTTAATTCGTTCATCTGTCTGTCAACGGTCTGTATTTTATAAACTTAAAATTAATAATTAAAACCTTCAAATAATAGATAGACGTATGAAATTTAGATAAATTGTGTAAATTTATTACTGCGTCATAACAATATTAACAATGAGCAAGAAAGAAATAAAAAAAAAATCTTGCAACAATTAGGTATTCTTGTAGAAAAGTACACAACGATACGTACGTATATCTTAAAATGTCACTAAAAAAAATAAAAAAATATCTTATAAGATTGAAAAGAACTCTTCGTCTGCGAATTCTTATCAAATTTGATCGACGTATTTTTTGAAATATAATATAATATTAAATCATAAAACTAGTTCTATAAGCATATAAACGAGTAAAAATTAAAGAGGTAAAAGGCATTTATTTTCTCAAAATTGATTCCTTTAGAATTCCTTTTGACGTCATTTCTAATATTATACTAGATACTACTACCGCTTCGCAAACAAATGGCGCTCTGAGAGAGAAGAAATAGCGCAAGAAACTCTCCCAGCACTCTTTTTTTGCTCTCTTTTTAATAAAATATATATTATATTTTACTGTCCTTGCTATTGCTATAAAATAATCATAATCACCATGGTATCACCAGGTGTATGTTATTATTCCTAAGGTAAATATAATAATACTATTATTAATAATCACCATATTGTATTCTATTATTGCAAATAAATTTGTATTTAAAAACTACCGTCAAACATAGTAAATTTAAATACAACTCATAAATTTCAAATGTCTCCAGAAATGAACCCAGTTGTACTCAAAATAAACAATAATACTTCCCGTTTGTGAGATAGTAAGCTATTTTAATTAAGTCAGCGATAAATAACTAGTCTGCCGGGATTGCCCGGGTGGCATTATTTGCTAATATCTTTAATCCAGTAAAATACTACGGGTCCCAATTTCCATAAGCTTCAACTGTTTGTACCTGAGTCTTGATTTAATTGATACCTCTGCTGTCCGACTTAAATTGTTTACTTTATTACCGGGTAGTTTAATATATTTCTTATAAATCAGCAATAAAGGCATTTGATTTTGAATGAATGAAGGAATGAATGAACACTTTATTAATATCAAACACAAGCCACACACAATAATACAAGGAAAAAAAAAACAACCGACTCCAATTACACTATTCCAAAACAATAGATATAATGTGCACTAAAAAGTATAAAAATAATTGCGTATTTTTGTACGATCTAATTAATTAATCTAATTCTAGTTACGATTATTGTTATTTTTGGAATCGGTGTCCTTCCGCTGCGCCTCTCGCCTCCTCACGACTCTAGCACATCTCACCTATAACTTTGTATGTAGTTACAAACCTATCTTGGATGAGACCGATTTAATATGCACTAACATATTATATCTATTGTTTTGGAATAGTGTTTTTGAAGTCGGTTGTTTTTTTTTCTTAAACATCTATTTATTTAGAATTCTTTTTCATGTCAACTTAAGGCGAAGACTAGACAGAAAACACGCAAACATGATGGTTTTAGATAAGTTTTGTGGTGAAAAGTATAGCATTTCGGGCTATGAACACTATTTAATCCTGTTACACATATCCTTAAGTCTTATTTGTAGGTTGCTAATGCTTGCTGTTGGTTATAGTTATCACTGTCAGCCTTTTTGAACTACCACTTTTCTTTGAAGTTAAACAAGGTTTTTGGCATGGCATGACGCATTTTTTGTTACTTCTCTCAGAAAAGTTATTCTTATAGCTTGTACTTTTTGCGTAGGTTCATTTATTCAGATTAGTAGTGAATAACGAGAATTGTAAGCATATAAACTGTTTTCCATTTTGAAAATATTGGCTTTGTTACATAGATGGCGGGCCGGCAGCTGTGAACTCATATCGCTCAAGGTCGCTGGGATTTAGTGTCGCCTTAAGCACTGTTATCGCTTTCGACACAAATGGCTCACTGAGAGAGAAAAACTTCACAAGGAGCTCGCCTAATAATATGTATATGTATGTATACTATTATAGAATTGTTTAATGCGCTTTTTAGTTGATTATATAGGGGATAATAATGCATGGTTCTTGTCTGGTTCTGCGCAGGCCAAAATTGTATTATATATTAAGTAAGCTAAGTTGTTATGTGATTTAAAAGATGAGCTGGGAGTTTCTTATATCTTCTTCTCCCCATCTCAAATGCAGTAGCTGCATGATGTTATCAA
>CATIXN010000016.1:3944277-3975042 GCA_949711725.1 Leptidea reali | reverse complement strand
ACAGGTACATATTTAACACTGTACTTAGGTTTACTATAATTAAAATTAAAAGTGGTTAGTAGGCCACAGTGGTCTGATTCTAATTTATTTATAATTGACTTTGACTGTGGAACAATATTGGTAAATATATTATCAAGACAGGTTGATGTAGTCACTGTAATTCTAGTTGGCTCTAAAAATAAATTTACTAGATTATAGCATCGAAATAGGGATATTAGCTTAGTGCTCAGGCCGGATTCAACTTATAAATTGACATTAAAATCTCCACAAACAAGAATATTTTTATTATTTTTATTACTAATTTTAAATAAAACTTCATACATAATTTTTTCAAAAATGTCATATGATGCAGCTGGTGGTCTGTATACACTCATTACAACAAGCTGCTCGAGCTCTATACAGGCTATCTCAATAGTTTGTTCAACTGACAGGCTCACAATATCAGAACGTTCTTTATATTTTAAACTGTTATGAATCAGTATTAGAGAGCCTCCGTGTATTGCATTTTGTCTGTTGAACGAACTAGCAACCTGGTGCTTACCAAAATTAAACATAAGCTGATGACTTTTTAACCAATGTTCTGTTAAACAAAGTATATCAATAGCATTATTATTTAAAAACAACTCAATTTCCAAGTGTTTCCCAGACAAGCCCTGAATATTTTGGTGCACCAGGTTAATAAAATTTTTATTATTAAATTTATCTAATACGGGTGTGCTATGCTTTATATTCAAGTTATTATTTTTTGTTGTATTAGATTTCAAATTTCTGCAGGAGTTGTTCTCAGTTGTCTTATAAACTAGTTTAAATGGTTTGGAAAATATTCCACAGTTTTAATACCAAAGGTACTACTAACCTGCTCAATAGAAGCAGGTGTCTGTCTGTCAACCGAACAGGACAAGTTAATAAAATAATAATTTAGCACATGTGCTAATTGTCGAGTACAATATTTAGAAAGATAATAATTTTCTTTAGTCAAATAAAAATACTTTCCAATAAACTTATTGGTGTCCATAAAATGGAAAAGACCATGACGACATGTCAAGGTATGCATATATAAATTTAACTTATGTCTATGATTATTTTCTCGTTCTGGCAAGCTCTGACTGAATGGTAACCCAAACAAAATTATTTTATTTACATTATCTAAGTTGCTAAGCAATTTGAAATAATTAGCAATATCCTTATTATTAGTTCTTCCTCTTCTACCAATTAGAATTATTATTGTTGTATTTAAATTGAATTTAGAAGTTATAATTCTGTCTAAAATATTGCAATAAGTGGCCCCAGGCATACAGATATTTAAAATATTTTTAACAAAGTTAAGATTCAGTTGTAAACCAATTTTTTTTCCAATCTCATCACTGTAAATAATACGAACATTAGGTCAAATTGCATGATACAGTCTGTTTGTGGAATTGGCTGCGCACTGCCGAACTTATACGACATAGGGGCCTTCAAGCATAGAGGATAAAGATCTTAAAGGCCGGCAATGCATCTCTTAACCCCTGGTGTTGCAGATGTCTATGGACTTTCCATCACGTGAATCTCATGTCTGTTTGCCTCCTCTTATACAAAGAAAGAACAACACCACAGATAGCATTGTAAAAATGATAATTAAACAAAATACTTATTAGAAAAACAAACCTTTTGTTTGTACAAGCGCAATAAAAATGAAAATTACTGTCTAAACATATAATTAATGTTTTGGGTTAAATATTCAATATATTATAATCAAGTACTTGTTGCAAAAAATTCAAAATAATGTACTACATAGAAGAATATCAGCGTTAGAAGGTCACATAGAAAGATATCCCTATGAACAATTAAGCTATTTCTGTAGTACGCAATTTCAAGAGCACATAATGTGAATGTTTGGTAATTGTGGCAAAAACAACGTAGATTCGCACGTGCTCGCAATATTACGTGGGAATGAGAGCAAAATAAACGTCTGTTTTGTTTCATTGCGAATTATTACCATTCAGAGCTCTGTAAATCCCCTGGATATTGCCTATTCATCGTTCGTCGAAAGGGCTCGTGGTTATGTGGATTTGCCTACTTTTATTGTAGCGTCTATATCGTGTGGCTTATATCGACTGAAATCATTTGATGTTTCTGTTTATACATTCAATTTTGACAACTCGTTTAAGACTCTCAATTTGTTTGCCTTAAAAACTATGTTTGAGTAAATTTGTTATTTTTAAACCCTCACTTCTGGGCTTAATTACACAAATTAATTCAAGAACATAATTTATGAACGATGCGGGACACGAACCCGCGACCTGTCACGATTCGTGCGAGTGCTCTTTCCACTGAGCCAACCGTTCGAGTGACGTATCGTTGATAAATCTTGTTCAACTCTCAGGTTGTGACTTCATCCACAGGATCTACTTTACAGTTGAAAACCTGCTCAACCCCAATATTTGTATAGTAGGAAACTGACTTGAGATGACGCTCTTTCAAACATAAGCAATTTGTTACTGTTTTTTTAAGTGATAAAACTCACTTCTGGGTTTTATTACAAAAATCAAATTTTAAAACAAAACTTATACTTAGTTATTGTTCATAAATTTTGTTATCAATTTTATTTTGCGTAACTTAGTATAAAGTTATACCTGAGAACAAAACAATTATATACAAAATGTTAACTATATCGCTGAGAACGATGTCAATACAATGATAAAATTTGAACTATTGCGAATGTCAAACTGTCTGCCAAAAAAACCCGGGAAACATTATACGTCCAAATAAACCAATCATAAGTAAAATGTCTGTTTGTTTACATTTTGCATATTCTTGGGTTATTCTCAGTTATAAATTTATACCAAGTTTATTAGTAAGACTGTAATACTTTACTTTTGAAACGCTTACACGTTTTTACGGAAGAGAAGAACAGACGAGCATAGCAACATATGCAACATGTTGATATGTTATTGTCACTTCCTATTGTAAATATATGTATTTCTATAAGTCATCTGATGTTAAGTGATCACCGCCCCCCACATTTGCCTGCAACACCAGTGAATTTACAGGGTGTTGCCCGATCCTTTAGGAAGGTGTAGAAGAAAACTTTTTTAAAGGTACCTATGTTGTAATGAGGAAATACCGCTTAGTATTTTAATTGCAATGAGGATAATAATAATATAGTTTTATAGTAGAATGCCTTAATTAATACAATTTCTTATTTTACAAATGACTTTAAGTTTAATTTAAAAAACTTATTATGAAAATTGGATTCAAGTTGGGGGAAGGCCTCCTCCATTTTTTTATGTTATGACTGACACAAAAACCAAAATTCTTATTTTTTTGTATAAAACCATCATATTAGAGAGAAACGAATTCAAAATAATTTAAAATATGGCAAAATAAAGACTCGTGTAAATATTTTCAGAACTACGGCTAACATTACTCCTATATGCTTCTTTTCACTATTTTGTGACTTGTACCAGAAAATATTCACTTATAAGATATATCAATGTGGGAGACAGTGTAATCTGTTGACGTACATTTGTGTCCCGAGTTTTCAAACTCGAACACCTGTGCGATGTTTAATCTCCACCTGTTTTATAAATTTGTTTTATGGATGATATAGAATGGAGACGTATAATCTGATGATTTAAGTATTGAACAGGAACTCTATGAGTTTTACCTGCAGGAGTAAGTGGAAGCTCTCGCTGTAGCTGTGATCGACGGTGAGGTTACTACAGTTATTTATTTATTTATCAAAGATACAATGTAACATTACAGATTAAATCTAAATCGTTACAAAGATATTATACTAAAGAAAAAAAACAATGAAAATTATAAACTAGTTATCTTATTTTATAGAGCTTACAGGCATCATACTCTCAAATCTTTTCTTACATACTTTGATATAACATCGAGCTGGAAATTTGATCACACTGTGGTGCTACCTCAAGTACAGAGTTTAGAAGACAGATGGCTCGTATTACAGGCGTGTGCTTATGCGCTTGAGTGCGTGCAGGCTGCGTTATTATGTAATGGAACGAAACAAATTTTCCAAATTTCCGATAATAACTTATTATATTAAAGCGACCATATATTTAACACATGGTCGGGATCCTCGTGGTTGTTCGTTATAATGGGCCTTAAATACGGCAACAACTAAAACACAGTCTTTATTATTTTATTTTTTTATTGGAAAACAAACAGCTTAAGTTATGTACACATTGTAATACATAATTTATATTACACAAGCCAATAAACTTTCCACTTAAATATAAAGAAAGTAGGAGAGAATATAATACAAAATATAACGATTTGATATACAACTAAACATAAGACGAAAAAAGTACACAAAAATACAAACGAAACAAAATTTATCGGTTGCACATATTTTAAGGATGTTTTAGATAATAGACAGTCTTACAAAGACACGGTTTAATAATCAGCAAGAAAAGTTTCACTTCACAAAGACTTTTACACTTCATAAAAACCTGATTGATGTAAACGATTGTATTTTTATGATTAACGTTGCCATCCGGCATTTGCAGGTGCGATTGACTATTAGGCTGAATAAGGTATTAATTTCATCTCTCCTTGCTCCCCGTAAAAAATAAAAAGAACATAAGAAAGAGTACCCGATGACGAAGTTGTCGAAGCACTAGTTGCTAGCACCGAAAATGATATTAAGATGACCAAAATATCCTGACCAAATAGGTCATGGTAAGGAGGTGGGATTATGGGATGGGAGACATAAAAAAAAGCCCCGTAGCCACTGCTATTCTACCAGGAGTGGATTCTATTATTAAAAATATATTAGCAAATAAAAATCACTACAGACATATTAATCACATAGATTATGCAGTAGAACATAAAATTTAGGTAACTGAAATTTAAACACAGCATTAACTACAAAAGTGTTTTAATGATCTACAAGTTCGAAACCGAATTAAACTTTAATAAATTAAAACAGACAGAAATGTAATTACGATAATAATTATTAGTATGAACAAAACCAACACTTCGGTAACTAAAAGAGAAACCAATGTATTGAGCCGTGTATTAATTCAGTTTATCACCGCTGTTACAACCTCGTAATTTATAGCGACAGATACTGTCGATTTCGAGAATTCGCATAATAAGTTAAATCTCCCGTCACAGTACGGCGATAACGTGATTAAACATTTACCAGAATCATGTATACGATTAATATTCCTTAAAAGACTACGTATTTATGTGAATTGTATACCCATATTGAACTAATCTATGAAGATTCTAAAATACTATTAATTTGTATAATTTCTTTTGTGTAGTCTTCGGTTTTTCTGGAAAAAAAATTAGATTATGATTGTAATTGTAACAGCACTTATACATTTATACCTAAGTTCATGTCACTAACTAACATACTAATTAACTATCGTGTTCTACGAATTACCTTATAATATAGATCTCTTAGAACCTTAATGCACTTTATTATGGGCTCCTTCATAGGTCTTGGAATAAAATACCAGAACTCTAAGACATATTGAGCAGAAATTCAAGAATTATGAAACTTTATTGAAGTAGGCGTTACTTTGCGGAAACCCATAATTATTCAAATGATTTGGAGTTATCTTTAGTGTTAATTCCACCAATATTTGTCTTTAAACAATTCGACACGTGTTCTGCCAAAAATCTGGCACGAGACTGCCAGATTTTGGCGACTCAACATGTCCTGAGGATGCCTCGTGTAGAGGCGAAACACGTGTCGAATTGTTTAAAGACAAATATTGGCGGAATTAACACTAAAGAAAACTCAAATCACTTGAATATTCAAGAATTATATTAAACCTTCTTTGACAGAGAAGGCTTACTATAGTAAAGTAGATTATGTAGAGGATAATAATTATGCATGGTTCTTGTCTGGTTCTGAGCAGGCCACCTAAAGTTGTATAATATTATATTAAATAGGCTAAGTTGTCATATGTTTTAAAAGATGGGCTGGGAGTTTCTTATCAGTTCTTCTCCCCATGTCATAGCCCCTTTATAAGCTGATGTAGCTTCATAACATTTACCATGTGTTGTTTCAATATTTATTTATATAACCACACTACATCCATCATTACAGGTTTAACCTAATGCGACAGAGTAATGAACAAATAAAGTTATAACAATACTATCATTGAAACACATATTTCGTAAAAGAAAAACTTAATTAACTAGATAATATTACTCAAATTGAATACAAACTATACTATACGCAGCTATAGTGAGTTCACTCATCTTTATATATATATATTTCTTGTGTGCGTGTGTATGTCACTGAACTCCTCCTAAACGGCTGGACCGATCTTAATGAAACTTTCTGTGTGTCTTCAGGTGGATTCGAGAATGGTTTAGATTCACAATTGAACTACCTCCTAAACGGCTGGACTGATTTTGGTGATTTTTTTGTTTGATCCAGTGAATTTGAGATTGGTGTGTGTCTTCAGGTGGATTCAAGAATGGTTTAGATTCACAATTAAAGTACCTCCTAAACAGCTGGACCAATTTTGATGATGTTTTTGTTTGTTTCAGTGAATTTGAGATTGGTTTTAGATTCTCAATTCCGTCTCATCTATTTTTCATACCCCTAAGTGATAAGGGTGACCCACCCCTAAATAATTATTTTTTTATTTTTTTGACGAATTTTTTTATTTTTATTTTATTGTGATTTAACATTGAAAAATACATACAACTTCAAATTTTCGCCATCCTACTACTATTTTTATATTATTCTGTTCCATCCACAGATCCGTGATAGGGTTGCAAGATGGCAATCGAATACAATAATAATTGTGCTACGATATATTTGGTAGGTCTGGGAATCGGTTGCATCTCTTTTTCATACCTCAAAAATTTTAACTATTGATTTTTTTTTTATTACTTTATATGGCAATACTACGTTTTTTGGGTCAGCTAGTTAGTTTATAAAATTTGTAGTTTTTAATTTATTATATTTTCGAATGACTCTATCATAATATCACCTATATTAAGACATATTTTATGAAAACAAAACAATTACTAAATAAATTTAGACAAACTAGATGTGCAAATGCTAGAAATAAATGAATAAAATAACTGCTAAAATTTGACGATGGAACATTGTTTTGGTAAAGTCTGTATTCACATTTTTTAAATATACTTAACTCATAAAATGAACCCAAATTATTCTTTAGTATTTTAAAATTATGTGGTACAATTCAAGATTTACAGTTGATTTTAGTCTAATATAAGACATAGGTATCTTATAGATTTTCTAGCTTGTCCACAACAATGGTTGCACAATATTATTTTAACTTAAATAATTGTACCAAATTATTTGGTTGGTGACAAATATTTTTTAAACTCCTCGAATGGCGACCACGTACCGGAAGACATAGTGTTGGTAGGCCCCCACAAGATGGACCGACGATCTGGTCAAGATGTGGTTGGATGAGGGCAGCGCAGGACCGATCATGTTGGTCATGGCGAACTTTGAGGGAGACCTTTGTCCAGCTGTGGATGTCTTCCAGCTCAAGATGATGATGACGATGAATTAAACATTAATTGACTCATAAAAAACTATATATAAAATATATTCATATCTTCAAGCAACTTATAGATTTAATGTAGCATGATAAATATACAAACTTCAAGCCAAAGTCTGTTACAGTTTTAGTTAAACTTGATAAAAGTAGTGAAATTTCAGTATGAGCTCTTTTGAATATTTATGACTCACGGATATTGTAAGTCGACACAAGTTTACCGCAGTGCATAAGCGTTAGTCGGGCCGCTATTGTTTGTATACATTTATATATTATGGCTTCAGCTTCAGTGAAATGCGATTCAACAACAACTTCCAGTTTGCATATTTATAAGTCTCAAAGTAGACGTAAAGAAAAATGGCAACGGCACTATTTCAACACAATGAAAAGTATAAAAAATTTGTTTATATTTTATGCGAAGAATTCTGTATGTTGTTTATAATATCAGATCCTTAAGAGAATTGTAAGAACGTGTTTTAATACATATATATGTATATATAGTAGTATAATAGCTGACGCGACAGAAGTTGTTCTGTTCATAATAAAAAAACGAAAAAAATTGAAATCCAAACGAATTTCGTAAAATCCTTAGCTGACTTGGCGCAAGAAATATTCCTATTAAATTTCAACTCTCTACGCCTTATAGTTTCAGAGATATCGTGATGAGTCAATAAATAGGTGGAAATCTTTTATTTAAATAAGAGTTAAGGCTATATTATATTATAAAATTATATTCTATAGAGACTCACTTCGGGAAAAATTCAAGGTGATAAATATCGTAACTCATACATATGAATAATTTTTCCAGTGGGAGGCTCCTTTGCACAGGATGTAGGCTAGATTATTGGTACCACAACGGCGCCTATTTCTGCCATGAAGCAGTAATGTGTAAGCATTATTGTGTTTCGGTCAGAAGGGCGCCATAGCTAGTGCAGTTACTGGGCAAACTGGCCTTAGAATATAAGATGTTAAGTCTAGTCATGAGCTTTTGGGTTTTTCAAGAATCCTGAGCGGCACCGCATTGTAATGGGTAGGGGGAATCAAGTACCATCTGCTGAACGACCTGCTCGTCTCATCCCTTATTATCATAAAAAATGTGTTAGCAAACATTTCTGAATTCAAGAAAATTTTTGATTAGACTTAATTCAATTCGAGAAAAAAGAATAAACTGTACGTGCAGTGTAATTGGTTCGCTAGGGTTAAGGGCACCTCACCTTCATAGGTCTTGTAATTTAAGGCAGGCATTCTTGTGCAGGCTATTTGCACAAACCTAAATCTACCTGGATCCTGGAGCTACAACTCGTGAGTTGAACAAACTTACCGAGACTTGGGGATCATGCAATTAGAACCAGAATTTGGACGGTTGGCTTAGTGGTTACAGCAGTGGAGCGTATCCCTAGAGCCACGGGTTTACATTTACTAAATATAACATAAACTAAACTATACATCTTATGAATAATAATGAATTGTCGCAAAAGTATAAATGTATATTTTACAGATGTTTTAACAAACTGAAGTTTATAATTTAAATCAGAAATTAAAGGCCCCAACGTGTAACAGCTGATATTCATTAAATTACATTAATTAGTTACACTTAACATTCAAAAAAATATACAACTATGTTAGAACCTTGCCGGCGCACCCCGCGCTTCCCGCCCTGTGAAGCCGCGCACTACGAGCGCAAATACGCAGTATGAGACGGGATGTAATAGGTCACATTCAGCCTGATGAAGGAACTCCGAATGGTCTGAAACTCGTTAGTCCCAGCATCGACAAACAATTAATAAAGCCGATTTAAATAAAGAGAGTAAATAAAACTAAAAAAAACTAAATTTTATAGCACAAAATTTCATTAATTAATGTCAAATTCCGGTATCAACGTGGAGAAAAACAAAATATGTATTAATGTGTCTTTGAATATCTAAAATGAGTATGTAAGAGAAATTAATTAAGAAAATGGAGCACGTATATTATTGGGAATGTCAAAAGGGCTGTAAGCAATAAATAAAACAATGAAATATTACCTTTAAAAGCAATTTGTAAATCATCCCTATTTGACTACCTAAGAACAGGAGATCTTCCCAAAATTACCTCTAACACGTTTTAAGTGATTTGTAGCGCCCTGGGGCGGCATTTGATCCAGCCATAAGATTTTTGCCAGTTGTGTAAAAATCCATAATAAACATTTTTGTTACACAAGATCTTATAAAAAACTAATTTATCGTGTTTACGTAATACGTTGTTTGTCCGCGAAGAACTTCTACACTACTGAAATGATTTTAATCAAACTATAGTTTTTACTACAATTCGTGACATTTTATATTTTTAACCTACTTCAAAAAAGGAGGAGATTCTCAATTCATCCCTAAGTTTTTTTTATGTTTGTACCTCAGAACTTTCGACTGTGTGAACCGATTTTGCTAATTATTTTTTTATATGAAAGCTGTTGCTTCCCGTCTTGTCCCATTGCAATTTGGTCAAAATCTGACTATGGCATCCATGAGAAAACCATAATAGTCTTAAATTTGCTAAAAGTATGTGCGCGACAAATATACTTTAAGTTTATAGTAAATCTATGTATTATTTTGGAATATTGTTTTTGAAGTCTGTTGTTATTTTTGTTAAAAAAAAAATCTGTTTGAATAATTCTATGAATTAATTTTTTAACGCATAGTTTGACAGTTCTGCTGTAATATTATTTTATTGCAAACAACAGGGGAAAACGAAATAACTATATATTCACAATAAAAATAATTATTTGAGTGACATTTCATTACATAATGACAGTTCATACAATGAGCTGGGTACTTTAATTTATATGGCGAAATAACGTTTGCCGGGTCAGTACTTTTTCCTACGAAAGAAATAAAACCGAGAAAAGTATAACATCGGACAGTTATTATTCATTCGACCAATTACGGTTGTGATAAAAGTTGTCGTTCGTAATTATGTATGACATGTAAATGGAAAAGTTTTTTTTAACAGAAAATACAGTACTAATTTCAGTTTAATTATAGACGGATAAAATTGTTTTTGATAAAGATTCTCGAGATTACTAACGCAATCGCGGTGCCGCTAAGAGTTTAGATATCGCGAAAAAACCTTTGGTACCCACACAAGAGAAACAAAGACAATTAAAAATTAGTTTTCAAGCTCATATTTAGTATTATATAGTAATTCCTGGAGGTCACGTGGGGTTCGAAATTTAAATCACTTTGCCTCACGCTCACAGCAAAAACCGTTTTTGCTTCGAGTTTTCACATAGCAATAGCGCCCTTTTCGTGTTGGAGAGGTGAAAAACTATTTTACACGAAATGCTTATTATTTTTATTTTAAATATCTATTTAGCAAATCTATATATATAAAAATGAATTGGAGTTCGTTTGTCTCGCTAAAACTCGAGAATGGCTGGACCGATTTGTCTAATTTTGGTCTAGAATTATTTGTGGAAGTTCAGAGAAGGTTTAAAACGTGAATAATTTTATGAAGATGCTCGGAATTAAATAAATACAACAATTTTTTTTTTCCTTATATCTTTCTTATTTTCTCAGGAGGTAAAAAGCAAACTTTAATTTAATTATTGATTTTTTCTTATTATTTTATATGGCAATACAACGTTTGCTGGGTCAGCTAGTACAGGATAAATTTTTTGTTACAACAAAAACAACAAATTATTTGGATGTTGGTATAGTTGTTCCACTTGTCCCAATATTGCGAGTCAAGTTGTCCACAACTTCAGAAATATAGATTATTATGATCATTATTAGAAGAATAAGATTATCTATTGGTTAGTGATTCGCCCAGCAGTAGCATTGCAGTGCTGATTAAGATACTTGAAAATCCAAAAAGATTTAAAGTTTAGTACGTGCACTGTTGGGCTATAAAAATAATCTGGCTATCCTTAGCCACTGTGGTTGGCATCCTGGACAATTGAGCCTCCAAAGGAAAGAAGTACCTATAAAAGGTGTGTTACAAAATAACGTAGAATGCTAGTGTCAAAGACCGCCAATGTGTGCGCCAATTAGAGAATCAATGAACTCCGACTTTTGCCAATTAAATTCATTTGATTATAAACTATTTGTTATGTTTGTCTATCTAGGACTAATATACAAATAAAATTTGAAAGAACTGAGGGTTATCACTTTAAAAAGATAACAAATAGTTTAGATTTACAAGAGCGACATCTCAAGTCAATTTCCTAATATGCAAATATTGGGATTAAGCAGGCTATCAACTGTAAAGTATATCCTGTAGATGAAGCCACAACCTGAGAGTTGAACAAAGCATGCAAGATTTTATGTGGATACGTCACTCCAACGGTTAGCTCAGTTGGCAGAGCACTGGCACGGAAAGCCAGAGATCGTGGTTTCGAGTCCCGCATCGTTCATAAAATTTTGTTTTCAAGTTTGATTTTCCATTTGATTATCTTTGTTGCAAGTCATTGAACAATCTAACAAAATATACTATTATTTTAGGTGTTTAATAGAAAATATCATATTAATATCATAATGACTTCCATAACAGTGGCTTTTAACGTAATTGATTCGCCTGTGCTATTAACGTAGCAATCCCAAAACTGGCGACATGCTGCAAGTATTGTCATGAATTAAAAGGCATAAAAGGCATTTATTTTCTCAAAATTGATTCCTTTAGAATTATTTTTGATATCATTTCTAATATACTAGATGCTACTAGCGCTTCGGAAACAAATGGCGCTCTGAGAGAAAGCGCAAGAAACTCGACCAGCGCTTTTTTTGCGCTCATTTTAGTCGAATTTCTTCACTATTCATCGTTTGACTGAACAAAACACAGACAAACGAAGATTATAAAAATAAAATTGGATATAACTCTACATGGAAGGTTCCTTTGTTTTAAGCTGGTCAGGTAAAGAAAACCTAATGATCCGATACGTATCCGAGGCACTCTTGAATGGACAGCCTTTTAACTCTTTTTGTACTCAACATTGTTGCGTTTACAAACGAGGCAGCTTCGTGAGTGGGATACACAATCTTCTCAGGGCAGGGTAAATACGATGTATTTCTCAAACTTTATACAATTTATTCGTTTTTACATTTTGTAAAGATATGTCATATTATATTACATATAAGTTGTTGAACAGTTTTGTCTTTATTTGCGCACAAGTGGCATTTGCCATTTGTATTTCTCTTCAATATATGTCGTGTTTGTGCTGGCTCGTTAGCACAGTAAAGTAATTAGATACGGCTCTTTTTTCTTCAGCCATTTAAAGGTAAACTCTTTTCATACATCGGCAATGTCAAGGATCAATAATTAATACATGGCGAAAGCCTGATTACGCTATTAGTCTTTATATTATGAAAGAGAGCTTGGGAATACTATGAAATAGGATAGATATATGGATAGATTTTAGGATATCATCACCACCATCTGGATGAGTGGCGGTCCTCCACAGTGAGGTTTTCAAGGAGATTTCTTCCACGTACTATAAAACTGTGGAATGAACTTCTTGTGCGGTGTTTCCAGGACGATACGACATGGTACCTTGAAAAAAAGCGCGTACACCTTCCTTAAAGGCTGGCAACGCTCCTGTGATTCCTCTGGTGTTGCAAGAGATTGTGGGCGGCGGTGATCAATTTACAAGAGGTGACCCGTACGCTCGTTTGTCCTCCTATTCCATAAAAAAAAATAGGCTGATTGACCGTAATTTCCGATGTCCGATGGGTCGCCCTTCTTAAATAGTATTATGTCGCATTTACACTAGTGTACTAGTACAGTTTTTTTGCTCTCATACTAGTACTAGTATAGAATTTGTGCTCCTAGTTTAGCAAACTTCGTTGGTGCAACCATGTGGCCCGGGCCTTTTCTTCATTTCTTTCATTTGTTCGTAATCTTTGTAAGATGTCCTTATGTTTTGAAAATGAGAGTTCAGTTCGCCTTCTTATTAATTTTTATCTACTTTTTTTGGCAAAATATATCAACCCTTCAGAAGTTTTCTGTCGTTTTGTCTTACGGGATTATTGTATCTTATATCTTATACATTTTCACACAATATTGTTATCTCATTTAATTTGACTTTATTTACTCCTATAACTAATAAACTTATACAAACCTGGCTAAAATTGATAACGATATATATTTATGAAGTTGTGGACTATTTTACCAGAATAAGTTGTACAACTATACCAACACCACAGAGTAGGGATGGATACTTACGTATTAACAAACATCGAATTAATTTGTCCAAATAATCAAGTATTTGTTACACAGATATTAAAAATACACAAAATGATAAGCATTTTGTGTAAAACCATTTTCTTATTTGTGTTCAGTATACAAATTGCGCGAATATGAGCTTGAAAATTAAATTTTCATTGCCCTTGTTTCATTCGGGTAATAGAGTTTTCTCGCAATATGTAAATTTTTGTGTCACATATTAGAAAATAAATTGTAGATCATATATTTTATTACATAGGTATTACCTACCAACATTTTAAACCAAAATTTAGGTATTTGTAAAGTGTTGAATAACACTTTACAAATACCTAAATTTTGGAGACAGAAAACTTAATTAGCTACAAATAGGTAATTATAATATTTTAATAGGAAATTTATAAAGATTTTAAACAAAATAGAAAATTTAAATAAATAATTATAAAAGTTAAAAGTAAGTCTGGTAAGTATTTTCTGACTTTATCACATTCGGAGAGGCCATTAAAACTGTTATAATTCTAAGACAGATATATAATACATACTATGTCTATAAAAAGGCTGGCTTTAAAATATATTCTTGTACTTAAAAACTTCTTATTTTATTTTTTGCAACATATGGAACCAGTTTTATTTTTTTAGAAACTTTGACGATTTCCCGCCATTTCTTCGAGATCGATATTAAACCACAAAAATGTAATGGAGTGTAAAAGAAAACAGAATTGTTTAAGAACCTTTGAGAGAATGAATTGCAGAGTCTGTTTTACACAATGTGGGTATGGGGCCGTTAGTCATTGTCAAGACACTTCAAAAGCTATGTATTCGTCGTATATTTGTTTATCTATCTACATATACTATCAATTATAAGATATACCAACACATCCTTTATTCGTTCTTTATTATTTATGCAGCCGTGTGCTTTTAAAAACAAATCAGGATGTTTATTCTGACAAATAAAGACTTTACTGAAATGATGAAAAAAAAATATCAGTGGAACGGCAACAGTGTTCTTAAAGACAATATAAGCATAATTTTCTCCTTAGTCATGTGTCAACTGCGTGTCAATCACCAAGCCAAAGTCGCCTTAAAAAAGTGCTTAAATAATACGTTAACGACCCAAAGAAAAAATGGTGTAACTTATCACCGGTAAGTTTAATTTATTTATATGAGACAGGTTGACAAAAGCGTAAATAATTTTATAGTACAAATATTTTTTCATTAAATATGGTACAATTATTGACAAGTATTAACATCCCATTCTCTCACGCTTGTCAGAATGAGACAGATAAAAGGACGCGATAAGCACACAATCAGAAATGAAAACTATAGAGTCGCTCTTTTTTTAAAGGCTCAATGACTAGCAAAGTTGAATTTTGTATAAGGAAAGTCATTGATAGGGTCGTTTTTTTAACTTTGTGATTTGAAATCATATTTTGAATAAAAAAATATTTGAATTTGAATACACATAATAAGGTATTTCTATATGTTATACGAGTCTTCACACCGTATAATTTAAAGTTGCGGTGAAAACAAAAGAATATCATTTATTTCCAAACAAAATGTATTATAAAGTGAATCTATACGAGTGCGTAACACTAGTACTAACTACAGTATAATCCCTTGATCTGCACATTGCATCACTGTGAACGTAGCGGAGTTATCCATTCGGTCGACACTGTTAAACAAGTTGGAGTGATTCGTTCACACGATCTCCGTATACCATTTTTATTGCTTATCATAGAGATTACAGTGTTTTACTAAGGAATTATAAATTATAATAATATGTTTTATGTGGTATGCGTTAATTACAATGAACCGTCTGTTTGATACATTATAATATGAACCGTTAAAGTTTTAAGACCGTATCAATACCTGTAATATACTTTTAAATTATTAAAATCAGACATTAAAAGCTATATGGAATTTAAAATATCAATCTAACGAAAATAATGAAATAAAACTTTATAGTCAAAATAATTAATCTATAGTCCGACTTAGTAGACTTTCCACTACCCCGAGATTAGTATCTACACGTGTAAACCGCGGGGTATTACTAGTGTTTTATAAACCAGAATACTCACCTAACACAAACCTGGCTAACGATGTAAAAATCATGTCCATTAATCTCTGATGCCTCGCTAAGGATTAACAAACTCTTCTCTAATTGCAATTTGAACAAAAAACTTAAAGCGAAGTCATCTCGCATTGCAGGTTTTATAGTCCGTGTTTTAAAAAAGATAGATGTAACTAAATGGGTAAAACAGCATAGTTCGAGGTGTAAGAAGACTATAATATACATTAAGGCAACATATTTAGGTATATTTTATTTTTATTTTCACGTTAAGAAAATATTACAGTTAATTAAATACTCAATTAATGTAACACGTTTCGTTAATCCAATATTATACTAAGGCCCAGAATACACTACAATAGGCTTAGTTCTGCAGCGCATATGCGGTTAAGAAAATCAGACGGTTAACTGACATAGATACGGCGAGATTAGTATACTTTAGTTATTTTCATAGTATTATGTCCTATGGTATATTGTTATGGGGCAGTGCGGCCGATATTAATACTATCTTTGTGCTGCAGAAGAGGGCTATTCGCGCGATTTATAACCTAGGTCCTAAAGAATCATTAAGAGAAAAATTGAAAGAAATAAACATTTTGACTGTTGCTTCTCAATACATTTTTGATAATGTTTTGTATGTTCATGAGCACATTGAGGAATTTTCTAGAAACTGTGACATTCATAATGTTAACACGAGGAACAAACATAAACATGTTATGCCTACTACTCGGTTGGGTCGAGTTAGTAAGTCTTTTGTTGGGCGATGTATATGCTTCTACAATATGATCCCAGAAAATGTACAAAACAAACGTGTTACGAAATTTAAAAGAATTGTTAAAAAACGTTTGTGTGGGAAAGGTTATTATAGCATAAACGATTTTCTTAATGACACCACGGACTGGGATTAAAGCGAACACCCTCAGGCTCTTTAATTATAAATGTTTATTGTACGATATTACATTGTAATCCATATTTTATATAAAAAAAAAAGCCCGCTGAGTTTCTTGCGCCCATTCTTCTCAGGTCTGAGGCAGTCTCTTTTGAATGGGTGGTAGATTTTGACGTTCAATAAGTGATTATAAATCCTATTTTGAATAAAAATATTTGAATTTGAATATGGCAGAAACTTAAATGCAACAAGTAATTGCAGTTTCGTTGCATTTGCGTTTCACCGTGTGTTCTAGGCCTAAGTCTCATGTGTTTTCTTAAAAACAAATTAAAGTCTAAATTAGAGGAAGCTTTGGTTCTGATTATGGGACCCATGAATGGAACTCTTCAATTCTAAGGAGCAAATTAACGATACTAAGCCAAATATTTTATATGCTATCCGGATATTTGAGTCACCTACCGTAACGTCGTTATTGTCGAGATATTGTCGTTGTCGATTATGATGATCAATGGGACTCCTTAACGACTTACAGTCGGTGTCAGCCAAGTTAGGTTTGAAGCAAGAGCGGGGCCGCGGCGAGAGGACACCTATTCCAAAAATAACAATAATCGTAACTAGAATTATTTTGTATAAAAATATGCAATTATTTTTATAATTTTTAATGCATATTATATGTATTGCTTAGGAATAGTTTTTGAGGTCGGTTGGTTGGTTTGGTATTTTTTTTTGTACGCAAGATACTTAAGGATTTTATCTACAAGTCATATCATTTGGAAATAGAAATATATTTATTTACCATAGAGTGTGGCAGTAACGTATTGCAACAACACTTGGTAAACGTCATGAAGTTACATCATTTCGTAAAGTGGCTTCGACAAGTGGAAAAGAACTGGTAAGAAACTCCCAGCCCATCTTTTAAATCATATACTTAATAAATACAATTTTAGGTGGCCTGCGCAGAACCAGAGAAGAACTATGCATCATTATAATCTACTATGCTATACTTAGACTGGCCATAAATACTGTTACAATTAAAAATAAACAAAAAATTACATTTGAATTTGGAATCTGTCATTTTTATATGATTGTTCATTGTGTTTTCTCATTTTGGCGCCAATACATTGTACAATATTTTGTGATATTAAAATAGCAACAGCATTTTGGTGATAAAGAGAACCAAATCGCTGTGATTGCATTACACAAAGTAGGTATGGAGCCAAATGTAATTTTATAAACTCTCCATACATTTGTTATTAGTAAAATATTTGTGTATCGGACTATTAATAGGTAAAATGAGACCTCCTCTCTTTGTGGCAGAAAAAGTTCTGGCCATCCACGAAGTGTTTGAAAAAGGTAGTAAAAGCAGTAAGGGAAAGAATTTGAAGAAATCCTGTCCGAAAGCAAAAGATTTTATCTCAGGAGATGAATATAGTACCTAGAACCATGTCGCATTTTTCGGGGCAGTAATATTATATGTACTAACCTAAACTATGAAGATATAATGATTGGTATTTTTGGAGCCAACCAAAATAAATCGAATAACTTTTTAAAAGGCCTTTTTATGCCAGATATAATTTAACAAAAAAATATTAAATTATGTGTCAAATACAATAAAGCTTACGTTAACGTTATAAAACAAACTGGAAATTTATTTAATTTAATATATTTATCTCAAGTGTTCATAACGCGACGCGTCAGTTTGACTCGTTTGCAAATTTTTAATAAAAAACAGAAATATAAGTTGATCGACGACATATTTTCATACAGTCCACGAAATATTTTTCAACATTGCCTCCGGGAGCACTCAACACGCAAATTTGAAATAATATCTCCCATATTTCTGACGACACAATTTAAATATTGTAGAATACGACCGAAAGAAATTACAGAATTCTTTGCCCATTGTGACCATTTATTAAAAGAAGACTGTTGAATATATGACGTTGATTGCAAAATTTAAGTCGGGTTTGGGAGAAAAGTGTTAGTTTTGGTTAACAAGAAAGACGAAGTATTTCCTTCTGTTAGTGAATAGTTACATAATATTATAATTTAAAATCAGATGATCGCTAACGAAATATTTACGGGTTTGTATCAGTTCTTAATATAAACTAACTAAAACTTATCTTATCTTGTTTAACTTGTGTAAGTATAACTAATCTTGTTTGACAAAGGCTTACTATAATATAGTAGATTATGATATAGAGGATAATTCTGCATTGTCTGGCTATATATACTTTATGCTAATGCCATAATAAAGTATGCACATATATACTTTATTATAAAATTGTTTAAACTTTATTAAAAAAGAAGGGCCTCCCTTAATTAATAATGGAGATCACAATATAATTATTTTCTTTGCAATTACTTATTGCGCCAAAAACTGGATCAGTGTATGATTCTTATACTAATCTACTACTTAATACTTTTCTAATTTAGATTCAAAGTTAAAGGTTTTTTAAATATAAATAAAGTTTTTCTTATATTCAGATAAACTTGCTGAAGCTCATCTTTATATTATATTCATTTGTTGTCAGTAGTAAGCACTTTTTGCGTATTTAATCTTAAGCAATTCAAAGAAAAGTAAATAATAAAATAATTTCAAGTCCCACCTACCTCAAGCACAATCCCGGCATTAACTTTATGTTCCATTCACTAACAAGCGTGAAAAACGACAAGATTAGTGTCACGTCGTTACAAATGTGGTGCAATGTTTTTGCTTGCATTTCCGTACTAGAATCGCAGGTGGGTTTGTTACTGGTGATTAATTGGAAGGGGTGGTGGGGTATTTATAGTGTGTCGGAAGTGGCTATTGCCTTGGGCGAGAGTTATCACTTATTGCATGCTTAAAGTATAGACGATTTCGCTGGGTTAAAAATTAGTGTAATAAACATCCATGAACAGTGTTGTTTATTTTATTTACATTTAAATAACTAACAAATGCAAACTATAAATGATTTACGCTGATGATTATTTATATAATAATAGTATGTTATACAAATTATATTTTATGTAGTGAAATGATAATTTAATATGGCTTTTGCGCTCCTCTCGTCTACCAACCACAAGGGTCTATTCTTGGACCGTTCCTTTTCCTAATAGTAATCATTTACTTAATCTTCTGCTACATTTATAGTTGAAATTTTATTGATTGATTCCAAACTACTGAGCTAAAGATAAAACAATTAACTAATGTAGATACTGCTCGCCTAGTTACATGAGTGATCTTTATAGTGTAATGTCAAAGGTTTTTTTAAAGTACGGTATAGGTTTTTGTAGCATAAATAATTAAATAAAAATGCACGGAATGAAAATAGAGCAATCATGCGCAGGAGCTTGCAAAATAAAATGTTTGAATGCAATTTGATTTATTAAAAGAGGTCAACAACTTTCTCGAATTTCACCTTCGCACGACACGCCACAAGTTAGGATATCATCCCCACCATCTGGATGTGTGGCGGTCCTCCACAGTGCGGTTTTCAAGAAGCTTTCTCCCTCCTACTACAAAGCTGTGGAATGAGCTTCCTTGTGCGGTGTTTCCGGGACGATACGACATGGGTACCTAAAAGCGCGTACACCTTCCTTAAAGGCCGGCAACGCTCTTGTGATTCCTCTGGTGTTGCAAGAGAATGTGGGCGGCGGTGATCACTTAACACCCGTACGCTTGTTCGTCCTCCTATTCCATTAAAAAAAAGCGTTCCTGTCTGTCTGAGACATATCCTTTTGAATGGGAGGTTGACGTTCAATGGGTGATTTTAAAATCAGATTATGAATAAAATTTGAATTTGTTCCCGATTGTTCTATTTCTTCTTTGCTCAAAATTGCAAAAAAAATCCACATAAAATATTATAATCATGAGAAAATATTTCCACATCTAAAACTGCGATATATTCAACTGACTGTAATAATTTCTAGAACAAGAAATAAGTACTGAATTAAAAAACGCAACTTCCGTACTTAATTACCCACATTAACGGTTTCTGCGTACATTACAATTACACTAATTATTCATTCATTGGCAGGAAAACTGAAACGGATAATTATTATTTTGTTAAGTCCGAGCTATGGCGTAACATTTATTTGTAATTAATGGATGTGTATATTATTATAACTGTATTTCCTGAACCATTTTTTTATTAATTGTCTTAACATTAAATTCAGAGAAAAAAAAAACAATATCTTTCAAAATATATATTTTCATATACTGACTAGCTTCTGCCCGCGACATCCGCTAGGAATGATATAATTTGGTTGTTCAGGAATGTTTGAGAATTTCATCTTAAAGACATTTATTGTTACATGTATTGCAACAAATAAAGATTAATTATTATTTTTATTTTAATATTTATTTTACAGTAAAAAAATGATGAAGGATGCAGTTCCAGTATCAACAAAGAGGTTTGCCCGCTTGATCTTTGACTTGATCAGTCTCTTCAGGGAGAATTGTAAGCAATAATATGCAAAATTGTAAGTTTTAAACCGGCTGCTGTCACTTAAACCAGCATCATAATGTTATTAATTGTAATAAATGTTTTGAAGTCATATTTTAATTAGTTTGAAGTACTGATATTATGTCATATAGTATATTCTTAGTTTTCTCTTAGTTAGTTATAACATGCGACGAGTGTAGTACACGGTAAAATCCGAATGGGTTTATATTTGTACTTAAATTTAAGTAAATTGTAAAATACTTTCTATGTGTGTAAAATAAATAAATAAAAAAAAAACTATTTATCATAGTTATTTATGACTATTCTTTCTGACAGATAAACCATAATGCAGAAGGTGTATGAGTGTGAGTGTGAGTTAGTGCTTACAAAGTTGGTAAAGGTGATGATAATCATTATCTCATTACCTAATCAAAAAATCACTCCCAGTGATTCTACAACTCTGGGTATATTAATTAATATAATACACAATATTTAATTTATTAAACTAATACCTGGAGTTCCCTTCAGGAGTGCCTCAAATGTATAAAAAGTCATAATTACTATAACAGTAAATTAAGTAATAATATCCAAAGAACATTTCATTATTTCCTGACTGATAATAATATAGCAACTAATCTAACTCGACCGGACTCAGTATCAAATGAGAAAACTATAAGAGCAGAAGGAATAGGTTATTAATCACCGAACGATATAGAAAAATATTATCGTCATGTGTTTCCGACATTGTAAGATTAACACGTCTTTCTGAAATTGGGGTATCGACAATATCGAATGACGTCAGAAGATATATTAAAAGTGTCGACAAATATTTAATTTGTGTCTGTTGGTATTTTTCATTTTCAAAGTTTTAGGGTGAGTGTCGGCAAAGTTTATCACGGGGAGTGTTCCGAAGAGCTGTTTAACCTGATTCCTGCCGCCGAATTTCACCTTCGCATGACACGCCACAAGTTAGGATATCATACAAACCATCTGGATGTGTGGCGGTCCTCCACAGTGCGGTTTTCGAGGAGCTTTCTTCCACGTACTGGTGTAAAAGGGTTCTGGTATAGATTTATTACTTAGACAACACTATGGCGCGATAACTACTGACTCTAAGCAATGACGACACCTTAGTAACTAGTAAGCGATAATCATTAATACAGTGTGGGAAAAGTTAGTCTGTTTCAAAAACCCGTCGCGACCGCACGATTTTTTATATCTTCTATCTACTAGTATGTTTATTAAAAGTTGTTTTTCTTAACTCAACTTAGACACACCACGTAACAGTACCTTTAAAAAAAGCGAATACACCTTCCTCATAGGCCGGCAACGCTCCTGTGATTCCTCTGGTGTTGCAAGAGATTGTGGGTGGCAGTGATCGGCTCGTATGCTCGTTTGACCTCCTACTCCATAAAAAAAGTATGGTGTAAACAGAAGAAGTGTCTTCGTGATAATTTTTTGTTCCTTCGGAAAGTAAATCTTCTCACACTTCTTCAATTTGGGACTCCGGACCAAAGTGCTTTGATTGCAGCAAAAGAATAATAATTTTTTCTGTTGAATAAAGCTTTTTAATTTCATTCAAAGGCTATTTCATCAATCAGTGTTTGCAGTGTTTTTTTTATTAGATTAGGTAGGAATTGATAATACACATAAATGATGCAGCATTAATTTACATTCATTTGATTCTAAGAATTCATTTGTTACAATTTTCTGTGTTAGCTTAGAGATCATGTTTCAATAATAATAATGAATTTTTAAGTATTTAATAAAATAGTATCTTGCTATTAACAATCACTTAACATTTTTGTAACTTTAAATGGATGTCCTTCAAATTGTATTAACTACAATTCAAAGTAAATAAATATATAATTTCATAGTTTTTTATTGATGTTTAAAAAAAAGCCAATTTTATAATGGCTGTAGGTATTGATAATAATAACAAAATATGGTTTTGTTCTTCTTGACTAAGAGTACGTTCACTAATATAATTTAATAAGTATCTTTGATAAATGTCTAACAAATAAAATGAAAGTTTGTCAAAACAGCATAGAAAGAAGTACAATAGGTGTCAAAAGAAAATACCGAGAAAAATTAATAGACATCAAAAGTAAAACCAAGTTTAAGAATGCATACACAACATACAAACAGATGAAGTGGAGGTGGACAGGGCATATGATGAGAGAAAAGCAAGAAAAATTGACAAAACTTACCACAGAATGGTAGGTACCCTTTAGACGGAAAGAGACATAGAGGAAGATAGGCTAAGAGATGGGAGAATGACGTTAAGAAAATAGCGGGTTCAACATGGACTCGCACTTCAAAAATGAGAAAAGACTGGAGAGCTTTAGAGGAGGCCTTTGTCGGAAGACAAGTTGTAACCGAACTACCGTTTGCCGATAATCAATAGATATTAAAATTGTTAGTATATTAGTTAAACTCTAGTTAATAGTCAAAATGTGTTTTTTAGATATTAGTCATAAGTAAATTAATTTTAGGCACACGAAACTACTCTGTGCAAAACTTGTTAACAACAATAAAGACTTTTTTTATAAATGTTTATATTAAAAAAAAAAAGATTTTTTATTTACACAAGATGCCACAAGCACGGAACCTTTTTATTTATCTTTAACAATCACCTAGATTGGCTAACGCAATTCTTATAGTAATTTTGAGTTTGTTTACTGTGGTATAAATATCTCCAATTAACACGTGCTCGCAATTTCTATATAGAGATATGAATAAAACAAACGTCTGTTTTGTTTCATTACAAATTTTTACCATTCATAGATCTGTACATTTTCCAGACAGTGCCTGTTCATTGCCAGTCGGAAAGACCCGTGAAAATTTACATTACACTCCGAAATTATTTTATGTCGCAGTTATTTAATTGATCATATAAAATCTCTAGCTGACCCGATAGACGTTGTTTGGTACATAATAACAAAATATTGTTATTTATGAATTTTTCAATAAAATTTCATGACATCAAGATTATTTCGTAAAATATGCTACCTGTTTATAAAATGAAAGTGTTTCACAGCAGAACTGTCAAACCGTGCGTCAATAAATTATCTTATAGAAAATATTTGCATACAAAACAAATATTGGAAATAAAAATAATTCTGGGTCCCAAATCAAAATAAAGCTATTCTATCTCGCAAGTTGGACTAAAATGCACTCGATGTATTAATCCCCATTAAAACTATTATACTCTTATAACTCACTCAAAACAAACATCAGGACACTGGATCTATTTAAATATTTATATTATATGTTCTTTTTGTCGTTTTTTTAACTCAAATGTAATGTACATAACAATGATATATTTTTCGAAAATAGATACCTACATATTTCTCTTTCTAATAAGTACCATGGCACGATAACATTAGCGTGACCACGGCTTCAAATAAATCTAATAATAACATTCAATATATTCAACTAACCCCATAAAAGCTTGGATCCCACAAGGGACAAACCTGTTACAAGTTAAAAACCGTAACGAATTATTCCTTCCTTTACATTAGATCAAATTTAAATTTATGCTATTGTTGAAAGCTTATCTACAAATGAACTGAAATTTAAATGAATTTTGTAAGAAGATTTTAAAGGCTTAGTTTTAGCAAATTTATATTGCATTTTGTAATTAATGTTTAACTATCACTTCAAGTATATTACATAGTTAACAGCCACTTTTACTCGTCGCTTTTGTTGAATAATTTTATGTTTTTATGTAGGATATTACTGTTCCGAATAATTTATCTGTATAATTTTAACAAAAAGCAACAAACTTTAGATAATTTTTACGTCTACGTCTCTCTTACTGTTAGACAACCGATAAAAACTGGCCAAGAATATGAGATTAGTGTGCGTGACAAGTTACGATTTACACTCGCAATTTGTGTGACAATTTGTGTTAGTGTGCGTGAATTGCTCAAAATAGAGGGTAGTTCTAAATTCTATTTTTGACGTTTTCACAGATATCATAGTCTATCTAGACGCATAAAATGATCTAAGCAACAAACTTAGAATACATGTAGATGGTACTACCTAACCTACAGTTTTCTGGAAAAACTATTTATAAAAGACTTACACTTAGATCTATAGAGGGTACTAAACTTTGCTCTAACTTTAGTTATGTAAAATTTAGCTGAGTGTTAGCTTAGCATAATCTCTAATTTCCTTTTCTAGGGTTCCGTAGCCAAATGGCAAAAAAACGGATCCCTTTTGGATCCGTCATACGGACAGACAGCTGTCTGTCTGTTCGACAGACCTGTGTCTGTCACAGCTACTTTTTTCCGAAACTATAAGAACTATACTGTTGAAACTTTGTAAGTAGATGTATTCTGTAAGCTGCATTAAGATTTTCACACAAAAATAAAAAAAAAACAACTTTTGTGTGTTCCCATACATTTTCATCAAACCCAATAGGGGTATCTATAAATAGGTCTTGAAAAATGATATTGAGATTTCTAATATCATTTTCTAAACTGAATGGTTTGCATGAGAGACACTTCCAAAGTGTTTCCAAGTGTGTATATAACTTCCCTATAACTTCTAAAATAAGTAAATGATAAAACTAAAAAAATAACCCTTCATGGGTGAGTCCGACTCGCACTTGGCCGCTTTTTTTTAGTCATTTGACAGCTGAAATTTTACTGAGCTTAACCTAAGACAAACCAATGCATGAGTCGCGAATTAACACACTGTCCACTCTATAAATCTCAGCCTAAGAAGGCAGTGTCCCTAATCTTCTTAAAGGATTTCAGACCATTGAACTACTAAACGAAAATGGGAAGTAATTGCGATAATTACTATGTAGTGTATGTGTGTGTAATCTAATCTAAACAATTTGTTATGTTTTTAAAGTGATATCCCTCACTACTGGGATTAATTACTCAAATAAAACTGAAAACAAAATTTATGAATAATGCGGGACTCGAACCGCGACCTCTCGCGTGGCTCGCACGAGCCACAACCTGAGAGTTGAACAAGGCATGCAAGATTTTATGAAGCATACGTCACTGGAACGGTTGCCTCAGTTGGAAAGAGGGCTCGCACGGAACGAGAGATGTCACGGGTTCTAGTCCCGCATCGTTCAAAAATTTTGCTTTCAGTTTTATTTGTGTAATTAATGTTTAAATTTGCAAGAGCGACATCTCAAGTCAATTTCCTTATAAAATGCATATATTGGGGTTGAGCAGGTTATCAACTGTTAAGTAGATCCTGTAGATGAAGTCACAACCTGAGAGTTGAACAAAGCATACAAGATTTATGAACTATACGTCACTCGAATGGTTGGCTCACTTAGAAAGAGCGCTCTCAGGGAAGGCGAGAGGTCGCGGATTCGACTATCGCATCGTTCATAAAACTTTGTTTTCAGTTTTATTTGTGTAAGGTAATGTAATCAACAACAAAAATATAAAAAAACATTTCCAAACATGGTTAAGCCAGGTAAAATCTTCTTCATCTGAATTACACCTTTTAAAGCAAGAAAAAAAAAAGATTTTAGCATTGGAGCAAGTGTTTCTAAAGTAATTATGCAAATGTTATGTTAATGTTTTCGTCTGTATTGGCTGTTCCGCAAACCAAGGAGCTTAAAGATACAACGTGGGTTGTGCCATTCACTATAAATAAGGCTTTGCTGTTCAAATATCCGGCACGAAACTAATTGTGGCATTTAATCCTAGAAACAATACGATGCAAATATTTCAAGACTATTTTCTTTAACTTCTTTTAGTTTTAGATACACATATTTTTATCGAAGGGGAAATTTAGTAGAGTTTTTAGTATTCGTTTTATTTGTAGGTGAGTAAATAAAAATCATAAAAGGCATGTTTTTTCTCTCAAAATTTATTCCTTTAGAATTATTTTTGATGTCAGTTCAAACACTACCACAGCTTTGGAAATAAAAGGCGCTCTGAGGGAACAGAAATGGCGCAAGAAACTCTCTTCTTTTTGCGCTCTTTATAATAAAATATACAATTACTACAAAAGTTATTGCAATAAAATTATCATAATCATTTCCCAGGTTGTCTGATCACTTAGACAAATAGCTGTGGAATAGTAGGATTAACGACAAAACCATTTATTTATAGACAATGCCTGAACAGCGACTAGGATTTTATTATAAAAGTGTATACATTTACCCTTAAAGCTATTATGAATCTTACAAATAATAATTTATTACCATTTTGGAGATAAAAATAAAATACAAAAATAGTTTTATACTTTTGAAACAGAATTGTTGGCTTTCAAGTTTCACTTTAAAGTTGTGTGTGGGTGATTCTCAGGGTGCTATAAAATAGCATGTAACATTTACTTGATATATTGCGACTTGTTAACGGAGCACCTGTGCTCACTAAAGATATTGCAACGAAAGGGTGTGAAGGTATCATAAATTTATATTAAAACTCAATAATACGATATTAAATTCTATTATTTCAAAGACAATTCAAATGGGAATTCTTAAAACAAATAAAATAAACTTTAGAATGGGAACACAGTCCTGGCGTTCTGCGTTTTTGAATATTTTGGAATGGTTACGGAATAATTTTAGTATAATATTTTAACGCATGAACCTCTAAGCTGCATATGAAGTCCTGGTACATGTTGCTAGCATGACACATGATTTCAAACGCTATGAAAGACATTACTATCACCGCTACCATATTATTGTTCTCCTGGTGTGTATGTAATAACACGTCATGCAGATGACGTCAGAATATATTAAGGCATACTCGCGTCATATTTAAGCCAGTCACTTCAACTATGATCGCCTGCTAAAAAAACACTGTATAAAGGCACGTGTCCTGACTGATTTTATACCGATCCCAAAAGTCAACGCCACTAAAGAATATTTCACTTCAAAAAATTCAATAAAAAGTAATTTTAGCCGGTGTTAAGGTTGTACACATTTATAATACCAATTAAGTAACGTTAAAAATTATATTACGAGGTGTTGAACTTAATGATTTTCTTTGTATTCTACAAAGTTTAAAGCTTTTTTTTTAAATAAAACTGAATTGCTTAGTTAAATTATTATTTAAAAAAAAAAAAACTTCAAATAGAATAGAATGCAACGAGTTCGTGCACATAAAACAGCCATAATATTGTCATTCAAGCTGACAAAACCCCTGACGGTGAACACACAAGGAGGTTTAATTCACCCACCATTGACGAAGTGGCTGTTATCAATGTGGGAGAAAATTTACAATCTAAAGCAATTATTCCAATTTCCAATATTTGTTTTGTATGGACATATTTTCTATGTTTTATAGTTCTGTTGTGAAACAATTTTATTACAACAACAGGGTCATTATTTTACGAAATGATTCTTGATGTTATGAAATATTATTGACAAATACATTATAAACATTATTTTATTTTTTATTATACAGAACAACGTCTGTCGGGTCAACTTTAATATTTCTGTATTTATCTTTTCTTCATCAATAACGACAAAAATACGCTTTTAAATGATATGTGAATCATTAAATTTGATGAATTTATGGTGTTTTAAATTTTTGTGATATGATATGATATGTTTAAAAATTTATTAACGATGCGGGACTCGAACCCGCGAAGCCTCGCGTTCCGTGCGAGCGCTCTTCCAACTGAGCCAACCGTTCGAGTGTCGTATGGTTCATAAAATCTTGTATGCTTTGTTCAACTCTCAGGTTGTGACTTCATCTACAGGATCTACTTTACAGTTGATAACCTGCTTAGCCCCAATATTTGCATATTAGGAAATTGATTTGAGATGTCGCTCTTGCAAATCTAAGCAATTTGTTATGTTGTTAAGTTATAGATATATTAAAAAGTGTGTATGTATTTGTGTATGCACGCAAGAAGTTATACTTTTTTGGCCTAACAAAGCAAAAATCCTTAAATTATTAATTATTATTATTATTTTATTCAACGTTTGTAGATAACATTATAAAAATCTTTCTACGATGGATTTGACAAGTAAGTATTAAATAACGAATACGGCTGTACGGGCTTGAACCCTTTGCCTAATAATGGACGAAGAAACCATAAAAAAATAATGAATGTCGCGAACGTCAGAAAATTTTAGGAACCAACTTCACCCTGTTACTTTTGTGTTACAGTGAAATTTGTGTAATTTATTACAGAAATGAGGGTTATCACCTTAAAATATAACCATTTCGATTTAGATATTATACATAACAGAGATTGCATATGAGCAAAGATATGTCATAATACAAAGTGGCTTTCACATGTTACGAACTTAAGATAACTAAGATTCAAATTTAACATGTCTAATACCAGACCATCTCTTGAGAATATGTTCGAAAACTAACAAGAGATCTGTTCACTGATATCCGTTAGCTTGGGGCAATATTGTCATCTCACAATATATATTAATTACATGTGTATTTTATTATAAAATAATATTTAAACATGCATAATTAGTTGTCCTATCTGTTGCAACTGCCAAATCATTGCCGCTCTCTTTAATCTATATTAACTATTTTATTTAACATTATAATTTATAACATGTATGTTTTAAATGTACTCGTATATGAATATTCAAGGAACTTTATTTCCTGTACATACAACCAAGCTGTGGATTGAGCTTCCTTGCGCAGTGTTTCCTGTCGTAACCCAAGTCGTATCGTTGACTTGGGTTCCTTCAAAAAAAGTGGGAATACCTTTGTAAAAGGCAGGCTCCTGTTCATTCATCTGGCGTTGCAGATAATGTGGGTGGCAGTGATACTACTTTTAAATTCATTTAAATTTTACTTCAATTGTTTTCATTTGCAGATACATATTCAACAATCGCTGGAGACCCCAGCGACTGCGAACATGTCCGACGCGCTGCAGCAACGTGGGTGGCCGCATAAGAGCCCGGAACGCGTCATTGTACTGGACTCTCATTCTGCTCACAGCTTCTTGCGAGAACGTTATCCATGGCTGGCCGAAACAGTACGCCTTGAAGAGTATGGTTTTAATATTGCTGCATTATGCAAGTTTTCGAGCGAGCATGAAGCCTCTGACTGCAAGGGCACTCCGCCCCCGCATAATGTCATCATCGTCATGCAACCGTTCCATCAACAAATAGAAAAGAAAGAAAAAAAATGTTTATTTTGAAACGTATACGTACTACGTACACACAAATAAAAAAGATATAAAGTTACAATAAACTTATGATAGAGATAAGGAAGCAAAAAACAAAAAGACTGAAACATTTCTACTATAAAGATACGATTCAAAAATTGTCCCGACTCAGCATGTTTGCTGGTTTGTAAACCAACACTGGTCTTCCGTTGGGCCATTTGGTGACGTCCCGATAAATATTTAGATATAAATAAAGTAAAACTTGTTATTGGTATTTTTTTTTTTTTTTTTGAGAAGAGGAAATACTGTTACGTATTTACGCCCCGGAACGGGGCGTAATATGTCGGACTCGAGTGTCCGCGTAAGCGGACGCCCCATACCGACTAAAACCTCCTCTGTGCTGTTAGCAGCCCTGGCTTTCACAGCGAAGTAGGACGTGGGCCGTGGAGGCCGCAAAGACTGCGCAACAACAGTCGCGGGGCGTCTCCTAAGGAGACTCGAACCTCAGACCGGCTGTGTGCTTGTGGGAAGGAGAGAGAATGAAAATGAAAATGAAGATGAAATGAAGATGAAAAGATGAGAAGAACACACTCGCCGGCGAGTGTG
>CATIXN010000016.1:3915648-3939277 GCA_949711725.1 Leptidea reali | reverse complement strand
GGACGCTAGCGGTGGCCGGAGGGGCGCGGGGGCCGCGAGAGTGGCCTCTGTGGCAGCGTTGGCAGCCGGAGGAGACCTCGCCCAGGCGTTTACCTTCGGTCAAGGTCGGAGTGAACTCCACCTTCTCTGCTCTGCCTTGTGGCTGGCGGCGCCCTGGGTGACGCTTGTGTTTGGGTGCCTTGGGACACCCGCGATAGCTCGCGGGGTGCCCCTTCTCCCCGCACAAAACGCAGGCCGGGGGCTCCGCGCATTGCGCTGGTCGAGGGCACTCCGGTGTGCCATGTTTGCCGAGGCACTTCACACACCTCGGGGTGTGTTCACAGTTGCGTGCCGAGTGCCCGTATAACTGGCATCTGTGACACTGACCGGGCCCCCCGCGGTTGCGAGGAGCTTCGGCCTTGATGCCCTGAAGGGAGCAAATCGATTTAATATTGAAAATTTCCTTTCCCTCTTGCGTGAGGTCGAGGACGACGAGAACCATGTTGTTATTGGTAGCAAACTAAAAAGTAACGGGAAATAAAAACTAAATCATATAAACTTACATTTTAACTAATTTAAATTTTTATTTTAGTCTATCGATAATATTATAAAAAATGGTGAATGGGCTATAAATTTAACTCATATCCTAGGTACTCAAACTGCTTAACTACACCAACCGCCGTGCCATATCAGAACACATTGGACACTGTTTCCGGAGGCTGTCTTATTTTAAACACCATCATTTCAGTTTTAGAAACGTTGTATTTCAGTCCGTGCGTATTTCCATAATGCTCACAGACCGAAATCAGCTTCCTCAACCCCATGATCGAGGGATTGAGGAGCACCATGTCATCCGTATAACTTACGGTTTCACGCAAACGTTCCCTATATGGCAGCCGACCTTGATCAGGTCTTCAATCAGCCCATTCGGCTCTATAAAAACCAGCAATATCGCCTGATAGCATTATAATTTTTTGAGAGCTAAAGCTTGCTCATACTAAACTATGTGATATTCAAATGATTAAAGACAAGACTTCTAAAACGCGTACCTTAGGCCTACGTATTTCAAGGAAGTCAGTACTTGTATACATAATTGTTAATCAATTAATTGATCATAATTGACTGAAATATATCAATAAACACTAAGACCCATCCAGAGGAATTTAATACATTAAAGGTGCCTCTTTGTTTCTGTTTTTGAGACTGAGACTGTAAATTTATATTAGGTATGAAGAACATTGTATATATGGCATATTAGGTATCAATAGATATATGGTATAATATCAATAACAGCATCATCAGCCGGAAGACGTTTACTGTTGAACAAAGGCCTCCATCGAATATTTCCACCACGATCGGTCCTGCGCTGCCCTCATCCAACGTATTCCGGCGATCTTGGCCAGATCCTCGGTCCATCTTGTGTGGGGGGGGCTACCAACACTGCGTCTTCCGGTACGTGGTCGCCATTCGAGGATTTTACTGCATAATAGAATATTGTTCATAAAATTCCAAACAAATTTTTCCTAAATAAAATTAATCATTGGTATCATATACAACTTGTGTTAACAGAACCTTATACGATTTCGATGAAATAATGAGCAATACATAACCTGACCAAAAATAAATGAAAACAATTGTTCAATAACCCACATAGGTAATTAACTGCTACTGCGTACATTACAATTGTACAAATAAAAATATATTAATTACTAGCGAAACAGAAACCGATAATAAATGTGTCAAGTCCGAGCAAGTTATTCAATTAATTTTATGTTCAATGAAAACATCATTAAGTCCTTATGTTACGGTATTTCACGCATATTTATATTTTTTTCCCACCAGGATGAAAAGCTGTCTTTTAGTCCAGTACGAAGGACAAAAGTGGCCGATTCTTCAGGGACTAAAAGCGAGCTTTTCGTCCAGATGGGAAAAAAATCGTATACGCACCGCGTGAGATAAGTAGGACATTGCCACCCTCGATTGTCAGGATTCCGCGGGTGAGAAAGACCTACTTTTCTCCCTAGGTGCGTAATAAACTCTTAGATCATTTGTACGCCATATAAATTGCCTAGAAAAATGACATTATGAAACTTGGCTTGCAAATTATTTTAAGATATAACCGTTTTCTTAGCCCTTCTAAAATGTATACAACTAGGAATTTATTTCGAGGAAACATATATTTGATTTGAAATTTAATTTGTTAAGTATATAACACCCATTGTAAAATACTCTATTGATTAAAAAGAGTAGCCGTTGAGATTCTTCTCACGATCTCTACTTTTTAGGAACATATGCTAGATTTAGTAATCTAAAAGAAATATTTATAATGAAGATTCAAAAGCGCTTATAGTTGAAGCCTAATGGAATACATTTTTTTTATTTTCGACTTCGTAGTGGGTTTCGATCTGAGTTCGACACACAATCAGCCATGATGGCGCAATTAATTTTTTTTTCCCACCTCGATAAAAAGCTCTCTTTCAGTTCCTGGTACGAGGGGGAAAAGTGGCTGATTCTCTCCCGGAAAGACGACTTATGTCAATCGTACCAGGGACCAAAAGCGAGCTTTTCATCCAGGCGGGAAAAAAATCGTATTGCGTCTACGTGAGATAATCTGCGGATGAGAATTTCTAACACTCTTCCTTTGTGTCAATGTAATAAGGTTCATTTTAAAGTTTCTTTTATTGCTAAGCCAAATTTCGGCAAAATTGTATTTATTTAATAAGTTCTTAGATTAAGGATTGGTCTCCGCTGCGCTCTAATTAGATACCGCAGCCTTAGTCACAAAGTGCGGCAACTAATAGGGCGCCCGTGGATGTGCCACAGTTTCTGTTGAACTTTGCAAATAATTGAAACTTAAATTAAAAAGGTTGCGTAGTAAAATTTTGTGAAAATAATACTACAGGAAATAAGAAAAACACTGGGATCACATATTATTTTGACGCCACTGAGTGTCAAGATGCCACGCACACAAGCATCTAATAGTTGCCGTAATAAAGAAGCTATTGTTCTTACGTAGTGCGGTGTCTAGCTGGAGCGCAGCGGACACCAATCCTTAATCTAAGAATAAGTTAAGTTATTGTCCATATGCATGCAACTATACAAGTATTTGACATATCAATATCGTTCATGTTTCGTAAATGAAAACAAGTACTATCCATACAACATTTATTATTTATTTCTTGACTGATAATACAGCAACTGTCAAAGCTAGAAGAGCAAAAGTAATATGTTATTAATGACCGTATGATAAATAGAGAAATATTATCTTCTTTGGTGTCTGGCATCGTGAGATTAACACATCGAGTATATTAACGCGTCGAAAAATATTAAACTTATTTATTGTGTATGAATTTATTAATATTAAATAACCTATTTCTGAGAGATATAAAACAAGGGGATCAAATATTATAAGTTACCCTATTTTATTAATTAGTAATTTTGTCTGGCCATAGTATTAACAAACAAAGAAATTCCAAGATTTTTTATTTATTTGCCAAAAACAATTCAACTACGGAAACGAGTAAAATACTAATGAATTAGTCTTAAATTTTAAAATGTCTATACTTCATAACTTGATAAAATATTAAGATCATTTATACGTCTAGATAGACTATGACAGCTGTGAAAACGTCGAAAAAATAGAGCTTAGAACTAGGCTCTATTTTGAGGAATGCACGCAGACTGACACAAAGTGTCAAACAAATCGCGAGTGTAAGACGTAGCTTTTCACGCACACTAAAATATATATTCCTGTTTTTATCGGTTGTCTAACAGCAAGAGACTCTATCTAGATGTATCTTATGTCTGTAAACGAGCAATTCTTGTATATATACTATCTGAATCTCGAAAACGGCTCCAATGATTCTCATAAAATTTAGTATACATGGGATTTAGATATAGATCGCCCCCGGGCGATAAATTGATCTAGCTAGGTTTTGGAGAAACAGCTAAAATTACACTAGAATAATAATATTGACACATTTTTTATACAAATTATCTTGCCCCAAGTTAAGCATATATAGCCTGTTTTATGGGTTACAATACAATGATATATTTAATACAATATACTTACTTAAACATACATAAATTTATATAAACATACATGACTCGGAAACAAACATCCATATTCATCATATAAATGCTTGCACCTACCGGGATTGGAACCCGGGAATACAAAGGTATATTTTGCCACTATATATATACAAGACTATAATTGCTCAGATGGGACATTGCGTGATCCGGAAAGCAGAAGACTCCCCTTCTAATCCAGATGTCCTATTAGATTTTTTTTGTTCAAGTTTTGTACATTCTTAAAAATCCGAGCAAGGCTCGGTTGTCTGGATATTAATTAATTATCTAAGAAAAAAATTATTTTCAAGATCTGGCTGTTTGTGTGATCCTTTGCCTTGTTTCACTTCAAATTACTCACAAATTCTATGCCTACTGAGATTGCTTTAAATTAAATAAAAAATAATAAAATAAAACAAGTAATACGTCCATGTGCACTATTTATACTTCATTTAACGAAAACTCTAGACTTAAAATATATATTTGTAAGAGACGCGAATTGAATACGGCAAATACAACTCGATCTACAGTATGATGGATGGCAAACAAGAATTGCACAAAACAAAAATAGACTAGACAAAGTTTACTGAAGCAACGTTGAAAAATAAACCGCAAGATGTATTTCTATCATCAAAAATGTTGAAATTCTTATACTAGATAGATTGTGAACAAACTTCAATTTATAATATTTTGTTTTGTTCTTAGTTGTTTTACAGTCAACAGATTGTTAACATAGTATGTTTTTTTTTATGAAAATAAGGGATGAGACGAGCAGGACGTTCAGCTGATGGTAATTGATACGCCCTGTCCATTACAATGCAGTGCCGCTCAGGATTCTTGAAAAACCGCAATAATTCCGAGCGGCGCTACAACTGCGCTTGTCACCTTGAGACATAAGATGTTAAGTCTCCTTTGCCCAGTAATTTCACTAGCTACGGCGCCCTTCAGACCGAAACATAGTAATGCTTACATATTACTGCTTCACGGCAGAAATAGGCACCGTTGTGGTACTCATAATCTAGCTGGCATCCTGTGCAAAGGTGCCTCCCACTGGTCAAACATGCATTGAATTAATAAAAATGAACCAAAACTTATGTAAAAAAAAGAAGTGGCATTTCAATTAAGTTTAATAATGAACACTAAACTTATTAAAATTTCATAAAACAATATCTTTTCTTGCAGAATTTCGAGGTTTAGTTTATTAAGGCTGGGGACCGAGCAAACGACCTTGAGGATTCGAGCGGAGCTAGGTTACCTCTTCCGTACAAGATCCCCATAGTTTAATTCACAATTACAAGCATTTTTAATTTATTACCAACTTGATACAATTTTCTTTAGAAAACTAACAAAACTATGTCATGTTAAATAGTATTGGTGTATAAGTAATAAATTTTCGTGGAAATTTTATGTAAATTGAACGATTAGCATGGCTCCAACTGTAAAAGCTAGAGGTATTTTGATGTTATTTCACACTGTCTATAAAAAATAGAAATGTATTGAACAAATGAATTTTCTTCTCATATTCCGTAGAATTATAATTATTTTTGTAAAAATATAAGCTTCGAGCGACTTCTGTCCCGCATCCCGCTTACGTGAGTGAGTGCTTAGTTGGTAATAAGGCTTTATTTATTGTAAATTTAATGTAATATATACTATGTTAATTCCTAAAGTTAATTATTATTTTGTTTAACTTCAATCGCGCTTAAAGATAACACGCACATTTTTTTTGTGACAGAATAAACTATTTGTGTAATATGAAAAATAATCCAACGACTTAAGAGCGCTAAGGACATCTGAAATATGGTAAGGTGTTTCGTGCAAATCTCGTTTACCTATTCGAAAAAAGTAACGTCAACCTGGCATCCAGCCAAAGCTAAATTAGATAATGGAGTTTGCGTGCAAAATATAGGAAACGGGGAACAAAGACAAATGGGGTTGACTGCGGGGCGGTGAAATAAAATAACACAGACGTTGAATCCCTTCTTGGACGAGCTTTTATCATTTATCTTAATACTGTATAGACAATTACTTTTAAGTGCTCAGGGTTATAATAAAATTAAAACTTCAGACTATCTTATGTATAAAATACTCGTGTCCCGGTGTCTGTTACCAAACTCCTCCGAAACGGCTAAACCAATTTGTTTGAAAATTTGTGTGTATTTCGGGTAGGTCTGAGAATCAGCGAACATCTATTTTACATACCCCTAAATCTTAAGGATATTCCAATTTTTTTTATTTGACAATTTTTTATATTTATTTTACTATGATTCAGCATTAAAGTAATTGTGCCTATTTAGTTATAATTATACTAACATAATATTGGACACTGTACTAACAATTATTATGGATTTTTTTTCTCTGAATTAAATTATTATTATTATTAATTATTTTCTTTTTATTTGTGATTATCTTAAATTTTATGTGTAATTTAATGAAAATGAAATCAAACTCAACAATGTAAGTAAATCTAATGTAATGTAAGTAAAAAGTTAAGTTAATATTGTTTGTAAATCTATGGGTGAAATGCCTGAAAATAAATGATTTATTATTATTATTATTATTAAAAAATATGTATACAACTTCAAATTTTCAACCGTCTACGATCAACACCTATTTTTTATTTATATTTCATCCACAGATACTCAATAGCAACTCTATTCAAGATGGCAATCGAATACAATGATTATTGTAGTACGATAAATTTAATCTACGATATATTTGGTAGGTCTGAGAATCGGTCGTCATCTATTTTTTACACCCCAAAAATTTTAATTATTGAATTTTTTTATTTCTCAACATTATCAATTCAACCTTTGCTGGGTCAGATATCACATATGCAATGATTTTACTTGTTTACAGATACAATTGTATTTATTCACAATGAAATAGTGCTTATAATTATATGTACAATACTTAACGTGACTGTATGAATCAAAACGATTTAACTAAGCATTTACCAGTGGGAGGCTCCTTTGCACAGGATGCCGGCTAGATTATGGGTACTACAAGGGCGCATATTTTTGCCGTGAAGTAGTAATGTGTAAGCATTACTGTGTTTCGGTCTGAAGGGCGCCGTAGCTAGTGAAATTACTGGGCAAATGAGACTTAACATCTTATGTCTCAAGGTGACGAGCGCAGCTGTAGCGCGCTCAGAATTTATGGGGATTTTCAAGAAATGGGCAGGACAAATCAATTACCAGCAGCTGAAAGTTCTGCACGTCAAAAAAAAAGAATACCTACTGACAGCATTTCAGTTACCATTACAGTCAACCAAAGTTACCGCCCAAATGATTGCGAAACTGAAGTGGCAGTCGGCAGGGCACATACTTGACGGACAGATGGCCGTTGGGGCAGTAAAGTCCTCAAATGGCGACCACCTACCGGAAGACGCAGTCTTGCTAGGGCCCCAATCCCCCGACGATCTGGTCAAGATCGCCGGAATACGTTGGATTAGGGCAGCGCAGGACAGATCGTCGTGGAAATCTTTGAGGGAGACCTTTGTCCAGCAGTGGACGTCTTCCGGCTGATGATGATGATGTATTTGTAAGTAAGTAAAGTATTAAGTAGCCTATTACTATATATACTGTAAAACTAACTTAGCCGGGCGCGTAATTAAAATCCATATTTGAGAGACCAGAAAATAAATTACTTAGCTCATTTAAGGTATTAATATCTTCAACATAATAATAGCATAATATAATATTTAATGAACAAAATCGAATAAAAATTTAAATTTAAAGATTTGCTCAAAATTATTTTATCATTGATATAAAATGTTCTCAGTAATATAATTTATTCTAACTATTACATAACTTATCCAATCAACTGTGGAACGTAAACAATTAAGATATTTATTATTAATTGCTGGTCACAGTATTAAGAAAATAAATAATTAATTCTCACTTTAAACGGTGGCACTAACAAATTAATTAAGTTCTGTTTGCTTGTGCACTTACTTAAGAAGGAATTAAGCCATTCTTATTGTCAAATCAGTTTCAAGTTGGAAGGCGAAGCACTTGTGATAAGGGTTTTCTTTTCTCGCCACCGGAAATTAATTGTCGCTGAACGGGAAATAGGGAGAAAGTCGAATTAATTATTAGACAGTTCACTTGTTTAATTCCAGGAGTTCTTTTTCAAATAATTTATATCTGAAACGGCAGAAAAATCGCAGCTCTATTTGAAAAGCACTTTTATAATATTCCTTAGTTTGCTTTTTCAATTAACACAATCTTCCATTTATACGATTTCTCACTAATTGGTATAATGTAAAATTGTTGCTACGTAGTTGAAATATTTTTCCAAGATAATTAAGAATTGGAGAATCTAGCTCTAAAAGTAAATCTATATTTGTGTTTTTTTATAAGTTAAAAGATAAAATTGTAATTAATGTCCTGAAAGTACCTAAATCATATTTTTTTTTTACATTTACTTGACGGGGCAAGGCCGGTTGCATGGTCAGATTCTTCATGGTTGTCCATTGTTGTAGGCATCTATAATAGATTACGTAAAAAGAACGTGGTGTTCTCGGCATGTGCACACAACCGCCTCGCTCGATTGTTCTTCCCTGACTGTCTTCTCGGCGCTCGCTCGGCGCCCGCTCTCGCCCGTACTCGCACCGCACGCCGCTTACACCCAAGCTAAGACATATCCAAATCATCTTCGTACTTGTTTCTTATGCTCGCCGTTCTTGACTACGACATATATATTATAACCCACAACCACAACCCAATATTTATATGAGCTTATATTGTGTATCAGATTGGTACTACGTAATGTTATATATAAAATGTATTGTTAATGTATCTCTAAATCTAAAATGCAATCGGAAACACAATAATTTCCTTCCCACAAGCACACAGCCGGTCTGAGGTTCGAGTCTCCTTAGGAGACGCCCCGCGACTGTTGTTGCGTAGTCTTTGCCTCCACGGCCCACGTCCTACTTCGCTGTGAAAGCCAGGGCTGCTAACAGCACAGAGGAGGTTTTAGTCGGTATGGGGCGTCCGCTTACGCGGACACTCGAGTCCGACATATTACGCCCCGTTCTGGGGCGTAAATACGTAATCGTATTTCCTCGTCTAAAAAAAAAAAAAGAAAAAAAGGAAACACAATATTTTATTGGATGATTGGCTACAGGACGTTAGACATTTCCTTTGTCCACAACCATCATTTAATTATGTGCCTTAATATACATGAACACAATACAATTTGCGTTGTAACGGTATAATTATTATCCAGTAACGTCAGAGTAGATATTGTTTTAAATGAAGGCAATGAGAAAGCCGCACCGAAGCCTCGCACTGCATTTGGCCCGCTTTATTGGAGTAAAGGAAGCATTTATTACATGTTAAGCGCCCCTTTATGTCTTTACCAATGCCAAGCACTGCAAATGTATTTTATTATTTATTATTATGTACGGGATATACATTAATGTTTAAGCAGTTGAACTACATTCTGTGAAATTGGAGATAGAGTTTCATATATGTATGATTCTAAAATTCTAGTATTACGGGAATATAGATTGGTAACTTGTTTTTTTTTTAAATAAGAGTGGAGACGAACAGGACGTTCAGCTGATGGTTAGTATTCTATGATATAATTACAATGCAGTGCCACTCAGGATTATTGAAAAACCCCAAAATTACTGAGCGGCACTACAATTGCGCTTGTCACTTATTATGTGGGTCCATTCTCGCCATCCTCCTTTGAATGTGAATGTTGAAACTTCATTGTACAAATGCACTCGTTATGAATAATAAAAATAGTTGAAATAGTTCGGCACAAAGAATCACAAACATGTAAATTAGTTTAGAAGACACAATACGCAAGTAATTCCACGAAATCCGAACAAGAAACTTAAACACTTAAGAGAGTGAAAGTACAATAAATCAATGGCTTAAAAGATTGTATAAGAAGGGGAACTCACATTTTTCGCACTAAATCCAAGAATAAACAGTGTACAGAAGCACATCAAAATTATAGTTTTTTTTTATGAAATAAGGGACAAGACGAGCAGGACGTTCAGCTGATGGTAATTGATACGCCCTGCCCATTACAATGAAATGCCGCGCACGATTCTTGAAAAACCTGAAAATTTTGAGCGGCACCGCAATGGCGCTCATCACCTTTAGGCATAAGATGTTGTCTCATTTGCCCAGTAATTTCACTAGCTACGGCACCCTTTAGACCGAAACACAATAATGCTTACACATTATTGCTTCACGGCAGAAATAGGCTACGTTGTGGTACCTATAATCTAGCCGGCATCCTGTGCAAAGGATTGAAGAAGTGCCTCTCACTGGATTTAGCTGTAAATATTTGTGAACTCATTTTGTTGTTTTAGTTTTAGATAGGACATTTTCTAAAAAAATTGCATTGTAGAGTTAATTATTTGTTTTACATTTTTTTTATTTTTTAAACTAAATAAAACTCATTCATAAACCGAGTTTAATGGATCTTGCATTCAGTTCTTGCATTAAGGTTTTTGATTTTAATTTGAAGTGTCTTAAACATATTGGACGCATCGTTCAGAAAGTAGCAATTTCAATGAATTTTATACGTTTTAATACCTTTGGGAGGTTCACGGAAGGGCACAGCCCTTCAATGTTTTTTCCAATTTCCTCTTTTTATGTTGTTGCTACATCTGTGCATTCAAACATGGTGCACATAAAATGTTATGAAGATTTTAACCCGACCCTTTGTTTTCTTGTGCACCTTTTATGTGACTTGTAGCAATATTAGCCTTTTAATATTTTATGAAGTCACTAAGAATTATAATGACTGACAATTATTACACATTATACAGTGATCCCTTACAATTTACCATAAGTAATGTCCACGCCGTGTCCGATTTACAATTTACATTTCACTAGTTAAACCACACCTATTGTATCTCATAGAAATATGGGGCTGTACTGCAAAGTCGAAATTAGTTAAACTACAGACAACATAAAATAAACTAGTAAAGCTACTGTTTCATTATCCCTACTTAACTTCAACTGAAAAAATCTATACAGAAACAAAAATTATGACAATCAGACAATTATACATACACACTACATGCGTACTCATTTACAAGGTTTTAAATAAAAAAATTCACACTAACACATCCTTCTTTAAAAAAAGGAATTTAACCAGAACTGTTACACGAAGGGCTAGTCATATTGAGCTGCCAATGGTGAGAAGTAATTATGGAAAACAGACAATAACCTTTGAGGGAGTTCAGATATATAACAACCTGCCCACAGAAATAAGAAATGCCAAAACATTGACTTCTTTTAAAGCGAGCCTTCAAAGGCACATACTCAATAATTATGAAATGTTTCAATAACATATGTAGGTTGTTTTATGTCTTATCTGTTTGCCTAACATTGAATTGCATTCTGTACCCACCATAATCATTGTTTTACTTTACTTTGTAAAATATTAATTTCTCATGTAAGTGACAATAGGTCTTAATGAGAATAAAGTTATTTAAACCTAATGTCTTATGGTAGTTCAAGACGTTGGAAGCGCTTATTGACACATCAAGTAATCAGTAATATTAAATATTTCTGACACTATTGATAATTTTTTAGTAACATATTATAGATACCAGGGGGAGGCTCCTTTGCACAGGATGCCGGCTAGATTATGGGTAGGGCGAATATTTCTGCTGTAAAGCAGTAATGTGTAAACATTACTGTATTTCGGTATTATGAGCGCCGTAGCTAGTGCAATTTCTGGGAAAATGAGACTTAACATCATATCTCTCAAGGTGACGAGTGCAGTTGTAGCGCCGCTCAGAATTTTTGGGGATTTTCAAGAATCCTGAGCGGCACTGCATTATAATGGGCAGGGCATATCATTTACCATCAGCTGAAGGTCCTGCTCGTCTAGTCCCTTATTTTCATAAAAAAAAAACAAAAAGATTTTATTAACATCTATATTCAAAATATATCAAAATAAATTGCCCCAGTAAAATCAACATACAATTTTTTAAGCCATTCCATTTTTGTTAGGTATATCTAATAGCTGTACATATTATAAATTCAGAAGTTTCCAAGAAAACATTTTCTGTTAAAATATTGTCAGGTTAATAAAAATTGTAATCGAAATAAAACACTTGATTATCTATTTATTGAAGATTTAATCATAATATTATAAAAACATTAGTAATGCTTGCGTGCTACGAAAAAATCATAACCCTTTTTATGTTTAAATTGTATAATTTATATTCAAAATGGAAATCATAAAGCTTATTTCAACAAACAGGGTAAAGCTATTTGGCTCAGTGTCATATGATTGTCACGAATTTGTCGCAAAATATTCAAATGAATAAACCTTGCGGTTAAATATTTTTTTCTGTCCCTAACATAATATTTTCATACCCACTCCGTAATTCAAATCATTAATGATTTTAATGTGGTGACAAATCACCATTTACAAGTGCTATGGTTGTTTGACATTCCAATTAGTACGAATATTCAGTTATGATAATATTAATTGAATAGTTTATAACCTGTTAAGTGTTAATATTATTTGTTTTAGTTATAGTAGTAGAAGTAGTTATTATATTTTTAGTAATTGTAATATTATATAATCACATGCAAAATCTTAAAGATGTCACACCCAAGTGGTTCGTAAAAGTTTTATATTATACAAGTATAATTTTCTTGAAGAGCAGTTGCACAAATTGGCTTAAATAACATTTAAAACATTAATATCTCATTTAAAACAATTAATTAACTCTCAATTACATAAGAACAATATTTGAAATAAAAAAATCTTTTAACTGTCTATTGATAATAATTTATACAGGGTGGCTGAGAAGTTGACGTCCAAAGCCAGAATTTGAAAGCCTCACGGTGATGAGTATCACCCCTATTTATGTTCTACGATTTTGCGTAGTTTAGGAGATAATATTTTTTTCTCCTTTTATCCGCTTTTTTCACCTAATTGTGGTTTAGTACTTTTTTCTAATTTTTTGAACACTCTTAGTTAATTTTATTGTTGATAATTATTAACTATAGTTGCAATAACCACATAAGAAACTATGAATAGTTTAGACAATGCGGAACTAGTTTAGAATGGAGTCGTAAGTTCAAGATAACTGCTCCAGCTAAATTCATGAAAATGTTCAAGGATTCAAAAAAATAATAATATGGAGCCTATGGCTTCTAACTATTATTATAAACTTCCCAGAACATTGGCCAATAAAATGAGCCAAATTCAAGTTATAGCTTTGGACGTCAACTTCTTGTACACCCAGTATAAGTGTAAGCACTAAATAAGGAAAGTGTCACCTGTTATACAAAAAAAACAAGAAGAAACAATCTATTATCTGTGTAAGAGACGCGTTATTTTAACTCTCCCTACTACTATCATTATTCATTTTGAATTTTTTAATGAGAGCCGAGCACTTTTGGATTTTCCAAAAGTTTAAGAAATGTTTTGACAATCGACGCTATTAATTATCGAAATTAGACAGCGTTTTGTATAATTATTACGTTTAAGTTTATTTTGAAATATTAATAATATAAAAATACTAATATTAATTAATATAAGTACAATATATCCTGTATACTTATTTGTGAGAAATATTCAAAAAAGCTTTGAATACAACTTACAACTTTCTTACTTGTACTTACTTTGTTGGGGTCAATGTTATCGATCAACAAAACGACATAACATCTGCGATCTAAATTAGCTTCTAGCTAAGTAACCCTCAACGATATTACTGAGAGGGCTACAAAAAAAGTTTTCTATTAAAGAGGTTGCAGCGGAAATGAAAGACAGGAAAACGGGAATGTAATATTTTTATTTGACAATAACCGACCAGACGACAAGGACGTTCAGTTGATGGTAATTGATAACCCCTGCCCCTTGCAATGCAGTACCGCTCAGGATTCTTGAAAAACCCCAAAATTTCTGAGCGGTACTACAATTCCGCTCGTCACCTTGAAACATATGATGTTAATTCTCATTTGCCCAGTGATTTTACTAGTTACAGCGCCCTTCAGATAGAAAACACAATAATACTTAAACATTACTGCTTCGCTTCCCACTGGTAGCTTTTAAGGACCTAAAGACAAGACATTAATACAGACTCTCAAATTAAATTTGAAGAAGGAATCATTTATAAGTAAGAAGGACGAAATGCCAATTAATTCACTAATTATTACCAAGAGACAGATCCAATAGCATTGAGTGTGCAGTTGAATTGTTTCAGACACGAACAGAATGCACGATTTGAATTAAAACTCAATTCTGAAGACTGAGATAAGAGCAAGTTTCGATGAGCCATCCTGCAAATTAATGAACTTATTTTACACTTCGCGTCATTCTTAGCCTTTGTTGAATATGAATTATATGAGTTAGGAAGTCTTATATTAATCACAGTCAGCTTAAAAACTTGTTAAAGGTGAATTTTAATTCGTTTGTGAAGAAAACGATTATTTTGCTTGCTATAAGGGCTATATTTCACCGAAAAACCATACCAGTCAGGCCACCGTTGTGTCCGTAAGCTACCAAACTAGTCACCATAGAGACCACCAGTGGGAGGCTCCTTTGCACAGGATGCTGGGTAGATTATGGGTACCACAACGGCGCCTATTTATGCCGTGAAGCAGTAATGTGTAATCATTACTGTGTTTCGGTCTGAAGGGCGCCGTAGCTAGTGAAATTACTGGGCAGGTAGAGTTTGAGGCTGGTAAAGTTTACAAGTATCCTGAGCGGCACTGCATTGTAATGGGCAGGGCGCATCAATTACCATCAGCTAAACGTCCTGCTCGTCTCGTCCCATATTCTCATAAAAAAGAAGATTCGTCAATCCACAGACTTTAATAAATACAAACCTGGTAATGTTACCACTAGAATAGTAATTAAAAACATGATGAATAAATGGTTTAAAAGAAAAAAAGCATACTCGCATATGCCGTCTAACGCAAAGCTAACCTAAAGTAGCTATAGGCTTAACATGTCGCGAGACAAGTGGTATTCTACAAAATGACTTTAGATCAGCATCTTTGCGGGACACTTCGTCCCTCAACAAATAAAACAGATCACGTGGGTACAGAGTGCATGCTTAGCTAGCCTTTACGGAGAAAGGTCGATGACTGCGGTGACGTCACTACATTACACTCACATCAGCGCGCGTTGCTATGATGCTACGCGGGTTGTTCGTGCCATTTGAAAAATAAAAGTGTGTGTGTACTTATGTACTCGTATGCACGCAAGAAGTTTATATATATATATAATAAATTTTTATATTAATTTATATTTATTCCTCCTGCTATTCTACGTTTGTAGGAAGAACAATTCAAATTCAAATTCAAATATTTTTATTCAAAATAGGATTTAAAATCACTTATTGAACGTCAAAATCTACCAATCATTCAAAAGAGACTGCCTCAGACCTGAGAAGAATGGGCGCAAGAAACTCAGCGGGCTTTTTTTTTATATAAAATATGGATTACAATGTAATATCGTACAATAAATATTTATAATTAAAGAGCCTGAGGGTGTTCGCTTTATTCCCAGTCCGTGGTGTCATTAAGAAAATCGTTTATGCTATATTAACCTTTCCCACACAAACGTTTTTTAACAATTCTTTTAAATTTCGTAACACATTTGTTTTGTACATTTTCTGGGATCATATTGTAGAAGCATATACATCGCCCAACAAAAGACTTACTAACTCGACCCAACCGAGTAGTAGGCATAACAAGTTTATGTTTGTTCCTCGTGTTAACATTATGAATGTCACAGTTTCTAGAAAATTCCTCAATGTGCTTATGAACATACAAAACATTATCGAAAATGTATTGAGAAGTAAATATACTGTAAAAATACTGTAAAAATCTTGCAAAGATGGCTTTGACAGTTAATTATTGAACAACGAATTTGGCTGTATGGGCTTGAACCCTTTGCCTGTCCTAATAATGGACACAGAAACCAAAAAAAGGAAAATAACTAATGTCGCAAACGTCAGAAAATTTTAGGTGTCAACTTTACCCTGTTTCTTATGTGTTACAGTGATGCGCGCGCATGTTAAAATTTAACTCTCATTATTTTTTTAATAACACGCCTAAAGAAGTATAACTTCAATTATGGAAATAATGCGGAAATGAAGTTTGTGGTAGCTTTAAAATATAAGTCTATTTAAAGGCACACAAGCTAAGCGCTCATAAAGTTTTATGGACTTAGTGAGACTTTGTATTTTGATCTGAGTACGATTTAATATGACCATAGGTTTAGCGTACTGTAATACGACATCGATAACATTAAATTCTGTAATGTCTCCTTTAGGAACCTAAATTATACTATATTTAGCTATAGTGATTTGATCAAATACCTGTATTGGTTCCGTGAAATGGCTATAAATGACGTCACTAGAAGAACTTAGGATGTCAAACAGAGCTTCAAACTTCAGAGTCATTACCCCGACTCGGACAGGTTAGGTGGACCTTTGTGGTTTTTTATAAATAATATGGGTGAAACTGGGCTTCTACTTGGCCTATAAATTGCTTTTAATTGCTTTTATCTGTTTTGAGGTTAGGTTACATTAATTTGATTTTGAAGAGAATGTTGCGTTACCTTTTCATGGGAGTGGTGCCCTCCCATTACTGCGACACGATACAAAGTTTTAGCATACCAAATTATGCCTAAGACTTAACAAATAAACCTTTTAAATACCCAAGAAAAGACGTTTTGTAATTTCACGGAACCAACTCTGGTATTTGGTCACACATCACAGATTTGTTTAGAGAAATTATAAAACCGTGTTTTTATTTTAACATCTTCCGTGATATGACCAAATCACTGTTTTTATTATATCCCTGCGACAAATATACATACCCGGATTTACTCCATTTGTTTAAGATATTATTGGTCAATAAGCAGCAATGTAAAATATTTATTCTGTTCAGGTTACTTATGTTGAATTTAGAAACCGATTTGGACAGTGGAAATTGACACACGAGCAAAGAAAAAAGTGTGCTTACATTGTCCTTTTTTACATAGTCTTTCGCCGTTCCACTATCAAACTCCAAATGATATGTCCTTACATGTGTATAAAACGTTACTGGTGTTATAAGTAGGTAATAATTTCTGCGATCTTGAATATTAATAAACTCTGAATACTTTGTATAAACAATTATTCATTTAAAATAGAAGGAAATACTGCCCCAAGCTAAAGGATATCAAATAGTAGAACTCATGTTACATTTCGAAGATATTCCCAAGGGATGGGACGTATAAGTTATGTTAAATTTGAATCTGAGATATCTTAAGCTTACTTAGTAACTATCTTTGTCGCTTTGTAAGTTATTATAATAATATTATTGACATTAATTTTCTATACAATTTAATAAGTTTAATTCTATTTAAATATTCTATGCTTTAGTGTAATTTAACTTGATATCAAATGTTGAATGGTGTGTGTACTTACATAGTTTTATTATTATTCAAATAGATTTCACATTTTAAAATGAAACGAGAGTTCAAAGCTAGAATTATTTAACAAGGCCTGGTTTTTGTACGAATAGAAAATACTTAATTATAACATTAACATAATATGCTTCGTAAAAATATGTTAAAAAGTGAAATAAGTAATATCATCGAAATTTTTATGTGCCTGTGCATACGATGGATAATTCCTGTACAGAAAGGTTTGCCATCGAAGTTCAAAGTAGACAATCAATTTAGGATAATTCCGCATCAGATTATTCTAATAAAGATTTTAAAATGAAACGCTAACGTTAATAAGGATGTACCCACTACTGTTTCGTTTTTCTCTTAAACTTTCTTTCCTACTTATATACAGCAGTAGTGCTGGTCTCTTCGAGGTACTTGTTGATAGGTGTGTTTTCCCAGTGTGGTTTCTTGGCTCTGGTGTGTCTATGGCGTCTAGTTTGGTAGCTTACGGACACTCGACTGGTATGGCGTCCTGGTGATTTTTTTCTTTTTAATGAAAATAAGGGACGAGACGAACAGGCCGTTTAGCTGATGGTAATTGATGCGCCCTGTCCATTACAATGCATTGACGCTCTGAATTCTGGAAATACCCAAAAAATCTGAGCAATACTACAACTGCGCTCGTCACCTTGAGACATAGGATGTTAAGTCTCATTTGCCCAGTAATTTCACTAGCTACGGCGCCCTTCAGACCTGCTTCACGGCAGAAATAGACGCCGCTGTGGTACCCATAATCTAGCCGGCTTCCTGTGAAAAGGAGCCTCCCACTGGTAGTCGTTATCGTATGATATACTAATTAAACTCAATAAAAACCCTCAGATAATTTATTCATCTAGATAGAATTTCATGCTGTTAGATAACCGACAGGCAAGGAATAATATTTTAGTGTGCGTGACAAGCTACGTCTAACACTCGCGATTTGTATGAGACTTTGTGTTAGTTTGCGTGAATTGCTCAAAATAGACGCTAGTTCAAAATTTAATTTTTATCGACATTGTCACAGCTGTCATCTATCTAGACGTACAAATTATAAGTAAGTAGGTACCTCTAATAAAACGCAGACCTGAAGAAAATCACGATACAGATATTTTTTTCTGTTTCCGTTAGACATTAATTGTCACCCAAAGGGAAATAGGGTAAAATTCCAATTAATTACAAGTCAGTCCATTTATTTAACCCAAGGTCCCGAAATTTCTTTTTATTGCCATTGTCCTAAGCGACGAAGTTCTTGGAAAGCTTTTATTTCTATCCATTCTAGTGCGACTTATCTCAAATATTTAATGTGCTGGAGTATTTGGGAATGCTTAAGCCTGTTCGTTGTTTACCTTTCAGTTTACATTTTTAACATGACGAGCATATTTTGTTGAAGCAAATACGAAATAGATTTGCGTTTTTAACATTAATTTTAGTCCTCAGAATTATTAAGAGGAATTATATAGTATTTTCCTCTACGATTGCGCTCGTATTGATATAAGATGTTAAGTCTCATTTTCCCCAATACTCCATGTATTTCTGTCATCTCTGGTCTGGCGCACACCGATATTAGCTCGATCCATTTGACCGCGTGCAACGCAGAGCAGCTCAAATTGTCGAGGACCCAGTGCTCTGTGAATGGCTGGATCACTTGGCGTTGCATAGAGACGTCGCTTCATTGTGTCTTCTACCGCATTTATCACGGGGAGTGTTCCGAAAGGCTGTCTCACCTCTCACTCAATTACTGCCGCTGAATTCCACCTTCGCACGACACGCCACAAGTTAGGATATCATCCCTACCATCTTGATGTGTGGCGGTCCTCCACAATGCGGTTTTCAAGAAGCTTTCTACGTCCTACAAAGCTGAATGAGCATCCTTATGCGGTGTTCCGGGACGATACGACAACGCTCCTGTGATTCTTCTGGTGTTGCAAGAGAATGTGGGCGGCGGTGATCACTTAACATCAGGTGACCCGTACGTTCGTTTGTCCTCCTATTCCATAAATTAAAGTTTCTAGCTACGGCGCCCTTCAGTCCGAAACACAATAATGTTTAAACATTACTGCTTCACGGCAGAAATAGTCGTCGTTGTGTTACCCATAATCTAACGCGCACCCTGTGCAAAGGAGCCTCCCATTGGTAAACTGTATTACCGTGCTAACATAATATGTTTGACAAGCTTGATAACTCGATAAATGTCAAAATAAAAGTGACGCAAATGAGAAGCAAGGAAAGTAGTCAAGTAAAAGACTAAAACACAAAATAATGAAGAATGAAATAAGGACAAATAGAAGACGGGGGATATATATTATTAATCATTTGTATAAACTTTGTACTTAAAAGTGATCCACACCTTCAATGGAAATCCAAATCTGTTTACTCAAGAATCACAAGGAGTAATATTTTATTAAATCAATTGAAAGATGACATAACCCAGAGTTTAAGATGAATAACAAAATGAAAATGTATTGAATATTCATACAGTAAGTATTTAACATTGACAAGTTGCTGTTTGACATTACCTTTTTTGAACTTAACCAAACAAAAGAAAGTCAAAGGTATGTTATTCTAAAAAGGCGTAGTAATAAGAAGCCTGCAAAAACTTCGTGCCAAGTTCCAAGCTTGTGCTTATTGCAACTGTTTGAATTTGTTATTGTTTTCTTACGTTCCGAATATACTTACTTACCAACCATGAGATTGTAAATTAATGCGTATTTTTGAAGGGAAACTTCTTTAGAATAGTTGTGATTTGAAACTCGATGAAACGAAAACGCGAGAAGCAGAGTACGAATTTGGGTACGTAATTTGTACGTACTGTTACAACATAATCCCAGAAAATGTAAAATAACAAATGTATTAAGGACCTAATAATAAATATTTGTTTGTGTTTAAAGGTTGCCAGAACCTCAATGACTTTCTTAATGACTCAACAGATTTTAAAAGGAATGAATGCCCTTATGCTATTTAATGACAAAATTTAATGTAAGAAAATTTTATTTAAAAAAGAGCTATAAGTTCTATTTTAAATAAATATATGAGTCTAGGCGAATGAATTTGAATGGATTTAAAAATTACTACATGCCACCAATATGGGAACAGACTAAACGACAACTCATATTAGCGAAGTAAAGAAAATTGTTCAGTTAAAAAGTATAAGGAATAGGAAAAATTAAAAAAAAGTGATGTGAGGAAAATATGCAGAAGATTTGGCTTTATTTGGGAAACCTTTCAAAATTTTTAAGAAAGGTACTCTATGTCCTTAATAAAACTTGTGAGCAAAGTTTGCCACAATTTGATAAGTTAAATTATACATTGGCATGCAAAAAAGCTCACACTCTCATATTTTATTGTAATGTACACTTATTAATTATATTTTTCTCTGAACTAACAGGACAATCAAGATTAACAAACTGTTGTGTCTTATAAATCCTTTAACTCATGTGTAAACAAAAGGGAAATAGCCGCAACAAATGCCTTGCTATTCTTATCTAGCGTTGGTTTGACAAACAATATCGTACTGCAAAATATATCGAATCTGGCGTCCCCAAGGATTTACGAGAAGGCATGCAATCGCAGCAGAAGGTATTTGTGTGATGTGGTTATATAAATAGTTTGGTTGGAAACCTGTCGAGGGAACAATTAATCAGTACCACCTGTGAATACGCTTAATTCTATTGCATTTACTATTATTCATTTCGATGAATTCAAATTTATTTTATGAGCTAGTATCCGGTCAAGGTCTATAATATCGTCTTTAGTATTTGCAAAATCTTCACCTGTTGCGTGAAAAACAATAACTTCATCAAACCAAGGTTTATGAGAGTTTTCTTAATGATCTTTTGTTTAGACTTCATCGTCTCTATTAAATCTTGAAAATTTCTAAGAAATCACACCTTTTTTTTAAATACACTCTAAAAAGCATTTAAGTACTTAACTGCCGGCTTATTTAAAGTACATTTTAATTGTATGAAAGTAATTTTCAGAGCGAAAATTCACAGTAAGCAGTTTATGATAAGAATGTCCATCTGCATTTCTGCATTGGGAATGTAGACGCCCGTAAATAATCCTTTGGACCTGAAAAACGTTTCAGTGAATCCAATAAAATACGTATCCGCAGAGACTACGCCGCAGTGAGCTCGTTACCACGCCTAGACGATTTATTGAGATTTGAAGGCTGAAATATTGTAGGTATTCCATTTTAAAATCTTTTATGAAATACAAGTTCTGTGTCTGCATAGTTTATTTCCTGGATCTTATGTTCGCCTGGTGCAAAATGCTCTAAAATGAATTTGTTTACCCTTTTAGGTTTACCTTTTTCGTATAAAGCTTAGAGAATAATAATAATAATAATAAATCATCTATTTTCATACATTTCACTCATAGATCTACAAACAATCTTAACTTAAATTACATAACATAGTTGAGTTGAATTTGATTTAAATTAAATTACAGATAAAAATATAATATATGTCGTAATTAGAATTAAAAAGAAAATACTTAAATTATTAATAAAAAAATTATAACTCTTACTTCAGTATTTTTTTTTTATTTTACAGTGTTTTTTATAATTATCCAAAAAAGGCTTACAAACTTTGAAAACGCTTCTTTTAGGTAACCTTTTTTTTAAGTATTGTTTTTTAAGTCGGTTTTCTTTGGAATTCGGAAAAGTAAATGCACTGAGCCGTGAGATACCAAGGCGAAAACCGTTGAAATTTATTTATATTGATAACCCTGATCCATAGCACGTATCGTAAATAATGTCGTTAAAGAACAAATAATGATTATTGAAATAAAATTTAATGAAGACTATTAATGACTTAGTGTAAAGTGTAACATTTTGTTTTGGTATTTACATTGTGGTTAGTATTATTATTACCTAAGCTCTCAGATTTGCGGATTATATAGTCCTGCTATCAGAGAGCACAACTCAACTACAAAGGATGATAAACTCTCTACACATAGAAAGCCAAAAAGTAGGCTTGAAAATCATTTTAGAAAAAACAAATGTCATGACAAACCACACTAAAATAACTATTTATCTCCAAAATCAACCGCTAACTTATGCTGATACCTACGTATAGCTAGGAAAACAAATCTCTTTTATTCAACGAAACAATGAACAAGAAGTAGAGAGGAGGGTCAACATCACGTGGAAGAAGTTTTGTAATCACAAAGAAATCCTAAAAAGTGACATGTCCATAAAGCTGAAAAGTAGAGTTATGAACACCTGCCTACTCCCCTCACTAACCTACGCCTGCCAAACTTTCCGAAACCAAAGTTCACGAGGAAACTAAAAAATAAGATCATAACCAGTCAAAGAAGTATGGAGAGAAGTATTCTGAAAATCAAGAAGATAAGAAAAATCCAACATACTATCATAAGACAGAAGACCAAAGCTATCGACGCACTCACAGAAACTAAAATGGAGCTGGGCTGGACATCCAGACTAACTGACAATCGCTGGACCATAAATACAACATCATGGCTAGGACCATTTGGCTATAGAAAAAGAGGTAGACCAATCACGGCAGACGACATTGTAAAAACAGCGGGTCCCAACTGGATACGAACTGCAAAAGATGGAGAACACTGGTCAACTCTGGAGGAGGCCTTCAGCTTCCGTTGAGAGGGGTTCCTGCAACCACATTTTTCATATTACATTATTATTAAATCTTTACTAAAATTCTAACTAAAATTAATTAATTGTTAGATAATGCATATACACTACTTTATTGTTTTTTATTGTAAACCTTTATAATGTGAAGCAAGAAATAAAAGGCTTTTTATTTTATTTTATTTATTTATTAGTATTATTATTACAATCCAATCAATTACTTCGATTTTTTCGTATTAATTTCGCCCCACACGACATTAGTCATTATTGATTTAGATATAACAATGTCAGAATCGCTAACTTAAATTATTTTTAAAACAAAAGCACTGCTTAGAACCGGTAACGACATCCAAACTTCCAGGTCACGCCATAAAAGAAAATTGTACTTTTTCTTGTTGGAATGATACCGAGGAAGAGTTTGTTTAATTTGACAGCTTAACGACTGTCGAACTTCGTAAGTCAAGTAAAGAATTCGAGGTTCTCTTTTTAGATTTAAAAGGCTAATGACATGATATTACCATAATATTAGATAAAAATAAGGAT
>CATIXN010000016.1:3818162-3896111 GCA_949711725.1 Leptidea reali | reverse complement strand
TAAGATGTTACATTACTGTGTAATAGAATCCACAACTTTCCGTGGACGCTCATGTGACACACAGCTACGCTATAGAAGCAGTATCGCAGCGAGCTCATGATATCTGTAATGGCCACTCGAGCTATCTGCTCAACCGTTATTCTCAACAAATCTCCCATATTGCGGGCAGCTCATTTCCAATCAATACTGCAATTCTTGTTTACTTCTACCTCGTTCAATTTTTATCTCATACTTGAGTCTTCAATTAGAAATGTCTACGGTGAGGAACAGTGCACTGCATTTTAGATTTTTGTCAGTCTATCCAGCAACAGATATCAGTTAATTTAAGTAAGTTATGTAACGTTGTAATATTGGCTAAGAAGTCGACATGTCCTGAGGATGCATCGTGTAGGGGTGAAACATGTGTCGAAATGGTCAAAGACAAATCTTAACGGAATTAACTTTCAAGAAAACAACAAAAAGAAAACATCTGGATTATTGTGGATTTCCGTAAAATAACTCATAATAAAATTAAATAATGTAGAACTTTTGTTATATATACATATGACAAAGTCTTACGGTTTTTGAATATTAATATTATGATAGAGGTTTTGAATAAAATGTTTAGAAAGGTTTATCTCATCACCGAGGCATATGACAGAACAAAGTTTCAACTCTAGTAATAGTCCATTGACATGTTACATGAGCTTTGCATCTTTTAAAGGACGCTTTTTTATTTTTGGGACATGTGTGGGGTCAATAGAAACTTAACCTCAAGTTTGTGGGGTCACCACCTTTGCCCCCGGCCTCCATTTTGAAAGAGAGGGAAACACTCGCGGAACTATGCGTCTTACGAAAAATTCGGAAGGACATAATTTGTAGCAAATTCTTTTGCCTACAAATATATGAAATAACTTTTAAAAAAAAATAAAGAAGTTATAAGCAAAAAGTGAGAATTTTCTTTTAATTTTCTTTTTGCTCTACAACTTTTTTTTTATACATTTTACAAAAAAATTACATCAGATAAATTTTTTAGATGATCTTTTGAGGAAAATTAATCCCTGTCATTTTTATTTTATTTCAACAACAACAACGACAAGGGTGACGACCCCACAAACTTGAGTTAAGCTTCTATTGACTCCCCACACATGTCCCAAAAATAAAACTGCGTCCTCTAAAAATGCAATATTTGGTCCTTAAATTAAACATTTCAATGGACTTTAATATTTACCAAATATATTATGTTAAATTACACTCACTCCAGCGCCCGTTCGTTCTTCCAGTGAGAAGGTTGTGCATCTCGTTATGACTCTTATCCAGTTACTAAATTTAATAAAACAACCTTTAAAAAATCGACTTTAATCGTTAAATTTGAAATCGATTTCTCGGTTCCTTATTCCGAAGACAGAATACAACGTATTATATATAAAGAACTAAGTTTCCAATCGCCTATTAGAAGGTAGTCAAAAAAATATCTCTTTACATACATTACATTATACAGATAACATTAAAACATTATGAAAGAGCGACATCTTAAGTCAATTTCCTAATATGCAAATATTGGGGTTGAGCAGATTATAAATTAGATCCTGTAGATGAAGTCACAACTTGAGAGTTGAAGAAAACGTACAAGACTTATCAAAGATACGTCACTCGAACGGTTGGATCAGTGGAAAGAGCGCTCGCACGGAACGCGAGATGCGAGTTCGAGTCCCGTATCGTTCATAAATTTTGTTTTCAAATTAAATGTGCCCTTATTTTACTCAACAGTATTCTTATTAAAAAAACGTAAACAATATTCATTTCTAATCAGCAGTAGCTTAGTAAATCAGCTAATGCGTTGATGTTTAAAATTTGTTTCTTAATAAGGTTTGTATCAAAAAATATCCTCCAACGGCGCTGAGATTAATTGGAGTCGTTATATAAGTGTCGGTCGACGGAGGCTGTTGGAATAAGGCGAGGTGGTAAGGTGAGTTATTGACTCAATCACTAGCAAGGCAACTGAGCAATGATCGGAGAGGCAAAACAAATATGGGTATCATTGCCTATTTATACCGCACCATTGCAAATTAACTGTAGCCTATTCAAATTTGAGGGTTTCTGGCTAATGGATTCATTTGTTTGTTCAATCAATTTTATATTTTTTGCTTTTGAATTTAATTACTATGGTGCTTAGACGTTTATTATTAGGACGATTTTTTTGCATCACTTTATATATTATTATATTGTAAGATGATGTGTAAAACGATGAAGCGATGATGTGTAAATGTTGAAATAAAATAATGGCAATGAATTTCTTGCCACTTATCCGAAGTGGCGGTAAATGTAAAAAGAAAAGAAAACTACACATTCATAGGTGTTATTTCCTTAACCTACATCAAAAAATTGATTTCGATTTGATTTAATTTAACCATTATTATAACACTAGAAATAAGGGATTGCTTGTAACTAATTCTAGTAGGCTTCATAAGATACATAATAGATTTAAGGGTAAATGTATACACTTCTATAATAAAGTCCCAGCCACTGTTCAGGCATTATCTATAAATAAATTTAAATGTTTTATAAAAAAATGATCAGACAGCCTGCGACTAGATTGTGATTATTTTATAGCGATAGAAATGACTGTACAATATTGTATATTTTTATTGAAAAGAGCGCAAAACAAGAATGCTGGGAGAGTTTCTTGCGCCGCTTCTTCTCTCTCAGAGCGCCATTTGTTTCCGAAGCGGTAGTAGTATCTAGTAATTCTAAAGGAATCAATTTTGAGAAAATAAATGCCTTTTTGCCAAAGCATGAGTCCTCTATGTATATCTATACGAGAACCAGTGTTTTTGTATGAATTAAATTTCATAAATTTCATACAAGAGGAAATGGCGCAATATTATTTAAAGCGTCTATTTCTTAGTTTAGTCATACTGAAGTTACATATTTAATCAAGAAATTTTTATTACAAAGATTATTAACATTTAACATTCAATCCAACGGGCAAAAACCTTAACCAATACGAGGTCGCTCCAGGAAGTCTGCGAACACCCCAGGAATGTACTAAACTTCTGGAAGGAGCTGGGCTGGTTGGTGTAACTGGCCAATACTGCACGAAAAATGGACCCATGCTGGTGGTTTAATTGCGGAAACAGGAGCCCCTCTACCATACCATACCATACCAACATTTAACATTTCAGAATATATGCACCATTTTATTCGGTGAATTTTTCTCATCTTGTAGGAAGTGACATGATCTCGTTTCAGTATAAATTTTTGAACCTTTGATCAAAAACCGCGACAAGTATTTTTGGCAGTAATTTCCTTAATGTGGCACTGCCTAAAAATCTCAAAGAGCAGCCTCTGGATTTTTTTGAGAATGGTTCGGATTTCTTACGTATCAATAGAGAATCGCAAAAATTTCACGGTTCACTAGATTTTTTTCACTGCAGAGCTTGTGTAACACCTACTTCTTTGTATACTTTTAAGTCCGACAAAAGCTGTTTTGTGGTTGATTTCTAGTTTTTCAGATATTATGTCGTAACTATGGAGATGTGGCGACCTTGCTCCACTGTTAAAAAAATAGCGTCAATTTTATTCGTTATCGGGCGGTCAGAGTAGATGCACCCATATACATCAAAATTCCCCAATTGAAAACGCTTAAGTCAACTTTGTGTAACTCTAACAGTAGATTAAATCTAACGTCACAAATTCTTGTCCAATCCATTTTCGTAATTCATAATAAAATTTTAAAACGTATCATAAAAGAATATAAATGAAGAAAAATAGCATAAAACAATATTTCACTAATTTGTTGTCGTCCTAAAATGCTAATTAAATAAATTTTTGATTTTTTTTTAATTTGATGTCGATTTTCGAAAGATTTTTTAATGTCATCAGAACCAGCAAAATACAGATAGATCTTACAACAAGTTTATTTAATTGACACGGATATGAACTTGAATGCACAGACACCACTAAAAATAGAAATAAAATAAAATTAAAAAACTTGAAAATATTATTTTAAGCCAAATGCTTACTCACTTTAACACTTATAAGTTACTTCATATAAAACAATATGGCTTTAATAGGGGACGCTCGACTAGGGTAGAAGTGTGGAACTTATCAGGAATATTTTGGAGGCCAGGGAGGAATCACAGAATACTCTTGGATTTATCTAAGGCTTTTTATTGTGTTCCACATTCACCGCTGGTCCGGAAGCTATGTCACTATAGTTTATGAGGATCTGCGCTCGATCTTCTGATCTCATATTTAAATAATAAGATTATGAGGGTCGATGTGAATGGCAGGAGATCTCCTGGGACTCCTCTCGGTATGAGAGTTCCACAAGGGTCTATTCTTGGAACCATTCTCTTCCTAATTTATATAAATGATCTACGTAACCTTGTAGAAAAAAAACACAAGGTATTATTGTTTGCGGATGACACTTCACTCATATTCAAAGTTAAAAGAACCCAAGTTTTATATGACGAAGTAAACAATGCTCTATCTGACTTCGTAAACTGATTTAGCCCCAATAACTTATTGTTAAATAGTCATAAAACGAAATATATTAAATTTACCGCGCCAAATGTTTAAAATGTAGATTCGAATACTTTATTAAGCGAAGAGGTGGTAAAACCACTGGAATCTGCTATATTTCTTGATTTTAAATTGCAATGGGGCCCCCATATTGAAGCACTAGCGAATAGGCTTAGTTTTGCAGCATATGCGGTTAAAAAAATTAGACAGTTAACTGACAAAGATACGGCGCCAAAAGTATACTTTAGTTATTTTCATAGCATTGTGTCGTATGGTATATTGTTATGGGCCAGAGCAGCCGATATTAATACCATCTTTGTGCAGCAGAAGAAGGCTATTCGCGCTATTTATAACCTAGGTCCTAAAGAAAAATTTAAATAAATAAACATTTTGACTGTTGCTTCTCAATACATTTTTGATAATGTTCTGTATGTTCATAAGCACATTGAGGAATTTTCTAGAAACTGTGACATTCATAATGTTAACACGATGAATAAACATAAACTTGTAAGTTAAGTCTTTTTTTATATGCTTTTACAACAAGATCCCAGAAAATGTTTTAAAAAGTAAAAAACAAAAGTTTCTTTTTTTTTTTTGAGAGGAGGAAATACTGTTACGTATTTACGCCCCGGAACGGGGCGTAATATGTCGGTCTCGAGTGTCCGCGTAAGCGGACGCCCCATACCGACTAAAACCTCCTCTGTGCTGTTAGCAGCCCTGGCTTCCACAGCGAAGTAGGACGTGGGTCGTGGAGGCCGCAAAGACTACGCAACAACAGTCGCGGGGCGTCTCCTAAGGAGACTCGAACCTCAGACCGGCTGTGTGCTTGTGGGAAGGAGAGAGAATGAAAATGAAAATGAAGATGAAAAGATGAGAAGAACACACTCGCCGACGAGTGTGGTGATGTTTAGTGTAATGTATGTAAGTGTGTGTATGTGTTTATGATTGTATGTATGTATGTTTGTATGTGTGTAAGTAGTGTAAATGTTAGTGTGCATGTATGTTTGTGTCTGTTTGTGGAGTGTGTTTGTGGTTGTGTAAGTGGTGTATGTCAGTCCGTCAGTCAGTCCGTGTGTACAGAAAAAAAAAAAAAAAACAAAAGTATTTGGATATTCAAAAGAATTGTCAAAAAACGTTTGTGTGGTTACTATGACTAAGGTTACTATGACTTCCTTAATTCCACAGATTGAGAATGGAGCGACCACAGGCTATTAAATAATTTAATAAATAGTTTAATTGTACAACATTACTTTGTTAACATATTTTTTGATGGAAAAAAAGCCCGATGAGTTTGTTGCGCCCATTCTTCTCAGGTCTGAGGCATTCTTTGTGGAATGAGTGTTTTATTCTTTCTTTACCTTTATTTTTATTTTTAATAAGTGATGCCACATCCAATTTTGAATACAAATATTTGAATTTAAATTAAATAAAAAATCTAAACTCCTTAGATTAAACGGATTCAAAAATCTTAAGAATCCCTGACTTATTTATTCTAACAGTACACTTAGGTCATGGGTCTGATTTCGGTACAATGGCATATAGATATAGCTGCTCGTCGCGGCGACTCAAGCGGATAAAGCGGGCGATGTTTAATAATAATGCATAACATTCGTTCTTACCACCGCCCGCCCGCCGACCGTATGCCCTTCGCACGGTACATGAATGAAATGGGTGTGTGGGTGGGGAAAAATTAAAATATCTGCAGGCATCCAAACTATTATGATTGAATCTTTTTTTTCCCTTTTTTTAATGTGCTTATTTTCTGAAAATAAATATTTATTTGTTTTCACTACTTGATACCTACCAATATACGCCTCAACATATTAGTATATTGTATATACAAAAACTATTATTAAAGTACTTTGAATATTTTATTCTACAATGCTTGATGATTTAAACGGAATCTAACAAGAGCTGCCTGCACTCGCTTGACAACGTTATAAATTACATAATTTATTAGATGAATATGCATTAACGCAAGTGGGAATCAGAAATGAATTAAGAGCATGTAAGGTTTTCCGTAGACGTGCTGCTTTCACAATTACGGCTTGCAAAAATACAATTCATAATGCATTAGCAAAATCACCAGAAATAAGGGATTGCTTGTAAATAATTCTAGTAGGTTTCATAAGATACATAATAGCTTTTAGGATAAATGTCTAAAATTTTATAATAAAGCCCCAGCCACTGTTTGTAAGTCCTACTATTCGACAGCTGAATATCTAAGTGATCGAACAGTCAAGTACTAGATTATAATTATTTTATAGCAATAGCAATGACAGTATAATATTTATTAAAAACAGCTCAAAAATTCTGGAAGATTTTCTTGCGCCGCTTCCTCTCTCTTAGCGTCCTTTGTTTCCGAAGCGGTACAAGTATTAGAAATGACATCAAAAAGATTTCTAAGGGAATCGCGGAGCTCAACCTGATACCCGACATACAGTTCGGATTCAGAACCGCTCACTCGTGTCCCCAGCAGGCTCACCGACTCACCGAGTACATTCTCGTACGGCGTCAACTTCACGCTACCACGGCCGCCGTGTTTTTCGATGTCGCGAAGGCATTCGACAAGGTATGGCACAACGGCTTAGTATTCAAGCTGTATCAACTGGGAGTGCCAGACAGGCTCGTGCGCATCATACGAGCCTACCTTACTGATCGCTCCTTCCGATATCGAGCAGAGAGCACCCTATCCTCACCCAGACCCATCAGGTTTGGCGTGCCACAGGGTTCAGTCCTCTCTCCCACTCTTTTCTTGCTCTTCACGAGCGACATTCCCAAGTTTCCGAGTGTCCAGCTCGCTCAGTACGCTGACGATACGGCACTCTACTTTAGCTCCGCTCTATTGAACCGCAAGCCGCCGTCGATGAACTAGACAACTGGTTCAGAAAATGGCGGATTGAAGTGAACCCCACCAAGAGTGCAGCGGTACTCTTCGGTAACGCGAATAGCATCCGCGCTTAAAAAACGACCGACCGACGTCATTAAATTGTATGAAACTCCCATACCGTGAGTGAAGGATTACAAATATTATATCTATTGTTTTGGAATAGTATTTTTACTGGTTTTTTTTTACTGGCTGGAATACGTACTTAGGCGTACTCGAACCGCACTTAACGACTACGACTGCGGTATCTAGTTGGAGCGCAGCGGAGACCAATCCTTAATCTAAGGTTTTAATGTTATTTGTACTATAACTTAATGTCAACGCTGCTCGGACACCTATTGATGATCTTTTACAAGGTGATTGCGAGTCAAGTGGCATATATATAAAAAGAATTCTAAAAGAATCAATTTTGAGAAAATAAATGCCTTTTATTCCTTTTATATAGTACTACAATGTAACATAATTATGTTTCTTACAGTGAGTCATCTCCTAGGCTAGTGGCTAGGCAGAGCAGCGATGGGGTGCGGTAAGAAAGAGAGAGGCATCCCCTTCCTACCCCTGATGTGCCGCTTTAGCTCGCTTGTCTCCCGGTTCTTAAGAATTAAGTCATAAAAAACAAATCAATTGCACATGTTTTTGTTTTCTCATTCCAGAATACGATTACGTCAACTTTTTTATCCACTTATTTTTTTTTAAAAATGCATACCACCTGTACTTTAAATTAACGTCAAAATATTTTATGTTTTGTTACATATTTTCGATACTATATCTACTTGATCTTGAGACAGCTTTGTAGGTATTTAGCCGAAGTACAAAAGGGTTGATATGTAGTTCTATTTATCAAATTTCTCTATAATTACTTCCTATTGATCTAGACCTAGTCTCAGAGTAGTAGTGGTAGTCTTAAAATCTTTATTTGTTTTTATTAAAGCTATTACAAAAACGAAGTATGAAAGCACTATTGAGAAAGCTCCAAAAAGTTATTGTTCAATTTTATTACTTATTTTTTCTTATGTTGCTTATGTCCATTATTATTTCATAAAAGAGTAAGCTTAAAAGCCAGTATCTGCTCGATCCATTTGACCGCGTGCAACGTAGAGCAGCTCGAATTGTCGGGGACTGAGTGCTCTGTGAACGGCTGGATCTCTTGGCGTTGCGTAGAGACGTCGCATCATTGTGTGTCTTCTACCGCATTTATCACGGGGAGTGTTCCGAAGAGCTGTTTAACCTGATTCCTGCCGCCGAATTCCACCTTCGCACGACACGCCACAAGTTAGGATTTCATCCCCACCATCTGGATGTGTGGCGGTCCTCCACAGTGCGGTTTTCAAGGAGCTTCCTCCCTCGTACTACAAAGCTATGGAATGAGCTTCCTTGTGCGGTGTTTCCGGGACAAACCGACATGGGTACCTTCAAAAAAAGGGCGTACACCTTCCTTAAAGGCCGGCAACGCTCTTGTGATTCCTCTGGTGTTGCAAGAGAATGTGGGCGGCGGTGATCACTTGACACCCGTACGCTCGTTTGTCCTCCTATTCCATAAAAAAAAAAGCACTAACCATATTCAAACTTGAACAAGTTGTATAACATTCATATAATCATGGAATCACTGAGAGCAAAATTCAAAGAAATTAACATCTTGACTGTTTCTTCTTAATATATTCTTGATAACGTAATGTATGTTCATAGGCACGTAAATGAATTTGCTAGAAACTGTCATAAATATAATGTTAACACCAGGAACAGACATAAGCTTATAATGCTTACTACTCGGCTAAGTCGAGTTAGTAACTATTTTGTGGGCCGATTTATATGCTTTTACAAAAAGATCCAAAATATTCAAAGCAATTGTTAAAAAAAGTTTGTGTGGTAGAGGTTACTATAACATAAATGACTTGACTCTCTCTCTCAGGCTATTAAACAATAAGTTTAATTGTACGTTATTTTGTAACCATATTTTTTATGAAAACAAAAGAAGCCCGCTGAGTTTGTTGCGCCCGTTCTTCTCAGGCATTTTTGACTTTCAATAAAAGATGATATCACATCCTATTTTGAATAAAAATATTTGGATTTGAAAATAAAATAAATTGGTGCATTGTACCAGTCTATATGTACTATATATTTCTTCGCATTTCCATTCTTATAAACACTCAATTCAAAGTACTGCAATAACAAATATTTCCATAAAACTGACTCAACAAACTTCTCCGTGGTCATTATATTTTAAGTATAGTCAAGAACATCGAGCAGACTCAAGATGTGATTTTTAAAGTTTGCTTTTGTCGTGTTTGGAAAGTCGACGTTCTTATGAGAGCTTGAAGAAACTTCGCCGCTTGCATTCCCCTATGTTTACTTAATTATTCTTTACAATCTTCTATATATTTATATGAAAATGGTCATTGTTTGAGGCTCAATCACGCCTAAACCACTGATCGTATCGTTCAAATAATTTTTATTCAAAATAAGATGTAACATCACTTATTGAAAGTCAAAAACTACCACACATTCCAAAATGAATGCCTTAGACCTGAGAAGAACGGGCGCAACAAACTCAGCGGGCTTTTTTTTATCTATCGACATGAAACCATTTGATGCTAAATTGATCCTAGATTGATTAATTGGCTGCTTATTTTTTATTGTATTTGTAATAAGATGAATAAAATTTAATTTATTTTCGGCGAAAGCGGGCGGGAACGGCTAGGATATTATAAATAGAAAATTCTACTATTTTAACAAAATAAAAGGCATAAAAGGTATTAATATTCTCAAAATTGATTCTTTATTAATTATTTTTGATGTCATTTCTAATATACTAGATACTATTACAGCTCCGGAAACAAACGGCACTCTGAGACCGAAGAAACTCTCATTCATCAACACTCTCATAGCAATCTTTTTTTGCGCTCCTTTTAATAAATTATACATTATTGGACTGTCATTGCTATTGCTATAAAATAATCATAATCTATTCCCAGGCTGCCCGATCACTTAGATATTCAACTGTGGAGAGGATTTACGACAGAGCCATTTTTTAATAAAACATTTGAATTTATTTATAGATAATGCCTGAACAGTGGCTGATACTTTATTATTAAAGTCTATAACATTTACCCTTAAAGCTATTATGTATATTATGAAGCCTATTAGAATTAGTTACAAGCAATCCCTTATTTCTAGTGTTATAATAATGTAAATCACTATCAAGAGCAAAATACGAATCTATATCTCTTTTGGAAGTTTGCCTTTGAAGAAGAACTTTGGTGTTTGCCTGCGTTTTTCGATAGAGTGTGATAGAAAGATATTGAATTAGTACAAACATGGAGAAGGGAAAGATACTCCGAATTATAGGTTCAATAGGAACTGATTCTGATGAAATTTGGTACAGCGATAGACTAGAGCTGGGAAAAGAACATAGGCTACAATTTCTCCCAGAAAAATCCATAGTTCCCGCGGGATTTGTGAGAACTGATGAGCTATAATTATACCAATAGTAGCTTTAGTTTGCCATAGCAATCTTCTTCGAAATAAGTTTCATATAATATGTTAGGAACGGGAGCGAAAACGTGAAGCGGAACTGAAATAGAACATGAGGTCTTCAATTCCAAACTTGCTTATTATTTTTAAAAACCCTTTATCTACGCAGATGAAGTCGTGGGCATCAGCTAGTTATTTTATAAAGAAAATTACTTATGAATAATACTAAAGTAATTCGGTAGAGCAGTGGCATGAGTGAGCGGTAGGGAATAAGAAAAATAATTTTACATCAAACAGCCTGCCTGTATAGTATTAAGTAATTTTTTTTTTTTAAAAGCGCAATAAGTAGTTTCTACCGGGAGAGTTTCTTGGGTCGTTTCTTCTCTCTCAGCGCGCTCGAATTGACTTAGAGCTTTTATTGACATTAAAATGAAACAATTTTGAGAAAATAAGTGCTTCTTATGCCCTTCCATTTTGTGGAATCTCTCTTTGAACTGAAAGTCCTCATTGATAGAAACGGATACAATTTGTCTATAATCGGATTTGATGTTACAAATAGGTATACTTCACAAAGCCTTATGATTTTGTAATAAGAACACGGTAATCCCGGCTTGCGCGTGCGACACAAGCGCCTAACTCGATAGTTCCTCTCTGACTGCCTGCTCGGCGCTCGCCCAGTGCCCGCTCTCGCCCACACTCGCACCACATCGCCGATTACACCTCGACATCCTTGACTATGACATATAAATATATAATTAAAATTAAAAGTTTTCTGTATCTGTATCACTGTTGTTTATAAAATCAGCTACCATCAAAATGTAAAACATTAAATTTAAAATAAATTGCATAATATCATTTTTATACCACATTATCTTTATTGTGCACAAGGCACGGAAGTTGTGAACGTAAAAGTATCAGATTCCTCTTATCTCTACCAAGGGAGCATTTCATTTAGTTTTCTGAGCTGAAATACTTTCATTACTTAGTTCTTTACAAATACTATTCCTTTCTGTGATCCATCTTGAATGCAGATTAGCATTTCGAATATGTTTACAACATGGAAGCGCTCCTTATTGAGATTATCCGCTGAAGAATTCGGCTTTAGCAAACATCAACCTTAAATGCATCGCCTCTAGGCGTGTATTCATTGCCATTTTAAAAGAGACACGATTCGAGTCAGGTTACTCAATAAATATTAGAAAAATTGCAAGACATAATTTCCGGCGGGAATGTTAAATCCTGCTCTAAAATGCAAATTCAAAACAAAGTAAATGTAATTAGATTTTCGAATTTACAAAGACAGGAGTGCTCAGGTTTGTAGATTCACTGCAAGCTGACCCATCTCCCAACGGAACAGGATAAATGAGACGCCTCGAGTTAGCGATACTAATTATCTTATACTTCCCTAGTAGTGTTACTTCACTTGTATTGCGTTCATGTTAAATCTTGTTAGTATATGCGGTACTAGCTTCTAATGTAGAGTGCATTATAATTTACTACAGCAAAAACAGGTTATGTATCAAGCCTTAATTAAATTAGCTTCTTCGTTTTTAAAAAACGCTCTACGAGGTGCGTGAAAAGTTTAAATTAAAACTTGCGAACTTTTATAAAATATTATTCAAATTGTAAGTTGCAACAAAGTTTGAATTTTGTATTTATTTATCTTGAAACATAAAATATTTTCGTATCCATAACTAACTTTATACAGAAATGAAAGTATTTGATAAAATCAAAATGTATTTTTTTAATAATATGTTAATCCTCCTCGTACCAATGTATGTACTTTGTAATTCACGTTGCCACAAATCTACGTAATATAATGTCCTTAAGAAATTTTTGTTCATTGTGATTTTTGATTCTGCCGTTGCTTTAATGATAAAAATTATGTCTAATATTTACTAAATAAACCTTTTAAAATATACCACAGAAAAGATTTTTTGTCATTTCACGAAACCAATTCTGGTATTTGATCAAATCACTAGATTTGTTTAGAGAAATGATGAAATCCTATTGTTATCTTAACATTTTCTGTGATTCGATCAAATCACTCAGGGAATTGACCAAATCTCTGTTTTTATCATATCCCTGCGACATAAGAGATTATACCGCACCCGCATTTTAGTGTTAAAGAACAACTAATAAAATTTCATCATTGTTACTGGTAATTCTGTTATTCGGTAGAAAACAGAATATTTCAGAGGTGAAAGTACCTTATATAACTTTCTTACTATTATATAAATATAATAAAATAAATTTTTAGTAATCGTTACTTCACAAATTGATTACAATACGTATTATTTTGTATAAAACCACTGATTTTAAAAATGTTATAAGCGATCATCCTTAGTGTTAATTCCGATAACAAAATCACTTCGACCTGACGTTTTTGCCTCTACCCAAAGTAATTGGCTCGTCAAACACTGGACAACAGAAACAAGGAAGAATAGAAGCTTTTGCCCTGAAACTTAAGATCACCATTCATATTTTTTTTAATAATACATAAAATGTAATAAGCAGGTTGCAGCTTAAATCATATTTAAGGATGAATACACATGTGTATTATTTCATCCCTTCAAATTATTATTTTAATACACAAATAAAAATTGAAAAACAAAATTTTATGAACGATGCGGGACTCGAACCCACCACCTCCGGCGACAGTTGAACAAAGCAAACAGGATTTTATAACGATACGTTACTCGAACGGTTGGCTCAGTTGGTTAGAGCACCGCCGCAGATCGTGGGTTCGAGTCCCGCATCGTTCAGAAAATTTTGTTTTACAAATTTTATTTGTGTATTACTCCTAGAAGTGAGGGTTATCACTTAAAAAACAAAACATATTGTTTATAAAATATACTTATATGCTTATCATTTAATCGTAGACTTATAATCGATAACATAAAAGATTTTGATATTTTTCATGACACAGTGACAATTCTGAAAAAAAAACTAACCGCACATTTCTGTCTGTAAACAATAATAATATGTTAGTTGATATTCATACAAACTATTTCTTCGTTATATTGTATCTATTAATGTTAGTTATCTGCTTAAAATCCTTGTTAAATTTGTAGGTCGAACTGTATTTTGTATTTAAATTAATATCTTACAATGAGAGTGGTGTATGCACCAGTAACTGGCATTCATACCAGATTATAAACCTATAAGACCATAATTATTTTTAATGTTTTGTATGTAATGCTGTTGGTGTGTCAATAAATAAATAAATAAATAAATAAACATAATATTGTTAAATCAAACTGCTCTGTTCGAACTACAATATTAAATCTGGTTGTTTTTTATAAGCACGGAAAAGCAAAAGCTCTTTCGAAAGTATTGCGTTACGTTGTAATTTTTCAAAACTTTTACCTTAAAAGCCTCGGTTGTCTTTCAACGTGAATCAGCGGGATGTATTACAAGAATTTTATACTTGGTTTTAAATATGATTCTTTCTGCTGTATTTTTCATTTAAAAACCTTTTACTGTTGATTTGAATCACTTTTTATCTTTTTATTTCCTTCCTATAAGTATTTAAGGTATACCATGGATACTGTTACAACTAAAAATAATAATACGTTTGAATGCTTTATATTAACGTTCAATGTGTTTTCCAATTTTAGTATTTAAGAGACCCCGCAAACTGCAGACTTTCGATCGGCCGATAGTTTGGTTGAGTTCGGCTGTTAAGTGCGCACACTGGCCCGACTAAACAGTTGGGTCTGTGATGAGTGCGCACACTAGACAACTATCGGCCGACAGTTTTAGGGACGATTCGCTATTAGTTTTAAATCGGCTATTGATGAGTCTGGCCGACTAAACAATCGGTGGTGTGCGCGCCTAGAAGAGCGCTGTACTGATTTAACAGTCGGCCGATAGTTTGCTGACGGTTCAGTTTGAAGGCAATCGTGTAGCCCATCAAACTTTTTTGTCGGCCAATACCGAATCGTTATAATGTGCGCACTCTCATACATCTACATACTGATTAAGAAACCAAACATACTATCGGCCGATCAAAAGTCTGCAGTTTGCGGGGTCTCTTAAGATATAAAAATGATGTGGGGTAGCAAAGAGAGGAATTCCTGTTACAGCAATACAAAATGTAGAAGGAGCCAATAAAAACTTATCTATTTCCAATAAAAAAAATCTGTGGGTCCACGGAGGTGAAAAAGCGCGATCAAAGAAGTGAACTATAGAAAGAAATTCGAAGAAATTTTTTTCGACGGTAAATATTTTATCTCAGGAAATGATTATAGCACTTAAAACCATGTCGCATACTTAAAAAGATGACTTATGACTTGCTTATAAAAGACGTTCTGGTTATTGTTTAAGCGATCATTTAAAAAATAATAGGTGGCAATAGCAACAAAACTCTTAAACGCTACGCTAAAGCACAGAAAAGTTATATTTAGAAATGATTTTTTTTTACTCGCGAACAACAGTTGCTCATGCTTAAAGGTTCGTAAAAGCTTTTCGTTCAGCCATTAGAGTACAACGTGGGCGTTGTGGCTAAGCAGTGAACTACTTGCAATGATATTTAATAATAATAATAAAATATTTATTTAGAATAATTTTAAAAAGCTACTTCGAACAAGTAAAAATGATGATAGCTGCAAAAGAATAAACTGCAGCGCAGACCTTCTACGAATACAATAAGGAATGATGTTCAATGCACAAAGATCTGAATATTAAACAGAGTACGGAAATTGATTATAAGAAGATTTGAAATGTATATATTATTACTAGCTGACCCAGCAATCGTCGTATTGCCATATAACATATTTAAAAAAAACAATTATTAAAATTTTGATGCAACCGATTCTCAGACCTACCAAATATATCGTACTACAATTATTGTATTCGATTGCTGGTCTTGCAACCCTATATCGGTTAGATGGATGGAAAACAGAATAATATAAAAATCGTGATACAACAATAGTTGTAGATCGTAGAAGGACCAAAATTTTAATTTGTATGTATTTTTCAATACTCAATCATAATAAAATTAAAAAAAAAAATTGGGTGGACTACCCTTAATATTTAGGGGGATGGAAAATAGATAGTAGCCGATTCTCAGACCTACTGAAAATGCATATAAAATTTGGTTTTAATCAGTAAAGCCGTTTCGGAGGAGTAAGGTAACTAACATTGTGACACGAGAATATTATATATAAGATTATATGTGTTTAGTTTTGGGTGAAGAGTGTCGGTGAGTATTTATAGAGATAAGTTGGTAACATGTGTGCTGTGTGATAACATTTCAAGTACCACCCTATCGAAGACGACATACAAAATTATTTCAAATACCAAATTTAGGGATAATTATGCTCGAAACTCAGCTCTATACCATTTTGCACAATTATATCATAACAATGATTATTCTAAGTTAGATCTGTTACATTTATCGAAACATAAACTAAAATTTGAAATAAGAAAAACGCATAAGATAAAATAAACACACACACACACACACACAAACTTTACCACTTTTGGCCATATAACTATGTTTTTATATTTTATTCAACTGTATAAATAAATAAATAAAAATCTATATTTTTGTGAAATATTGTCAACACATCAGTACAATTTAATCAAGATACGATTCTATGTATTTATGTATGTTTAAGTAAGTATACGATATGTATTAAATATATCATTGTCTTGTAACCCATAACACAGGCTATATATGCTTAACTTGTGGCAAGATAATTTGTGTGAAAAGTGTGTCTATATTATTCTTATTATTAATATTCTTGCAAAGGTGGTAAAGCCTCTTAACAGCACCATCTTCCATAACTAAGAAAAAATCTTTTAACGATGCTCGTCACGGGATATACTCGTAAAGCTATACACACAATCGTGGTTGGTTAAAGTTTTTCTGACTTCATCAGATTTGACAGAATCAGAAGAATCAGAATCTAGTCCGGATCTCAATACGATGGATTATGATTTATAGTCAGTCTTAGAGATAATAGCGAGCCTCATGATAATTAAGAGTCCTTAAATCATAATTAAAGTAATAAATGATTTTTGCAATAAAAAATCTCTGCCTATTAACAATAATTGTAGTAAAACTAGGTAATACTTTGATGTTTCTTAAACTAAAAATATATGGTTTGAATATTGAGTGCCATTTGCTTAATATTCAATAAGGTACGAAAGTAACGTAAAAATTAGCTAGTTTCATTTAGATTGCTGTAAATGTGATCCTTCCTGATTGTAAAAAGAGAAAAATCATATATTATATGTTAAAATAGACAATCAAGCCTGTACGAGTTGAAAAACCAGGCTTTAGCAAACATTCACCTCAAACGCACCGCCCCAAGCGTGTTCATTTCATGTGAGTCCCGAGAATGGTCATGGCAAGTTACAAGGATTAATTTAACATTGAAAATTTCAAAGAAAAGTACTCGCTACAAAAAACACAATACAAATTCAGAACAATTTTCATCGGTGCTGTAAATGTAATCAGATTTTCGAATTTACAAGGACAGGAGCGCTCAGGTTGGTAGATTTACTGCAAGCTGACCCATCTCCCAACGGAACAGGATAAATGAGACGCCTCGAGTTAGCGATACTAATTATCTTATGCTTCCCTAGTAGCGTTACTTCACTTGTATTGCGTTCATGTTAAATCTTGTTAGTATATGCGGTACCTGCAAGCTTCTAATGAATGTAGATTGCATTATAATTTACTTCAGCAAGAACACGTTATCTTTCATGTTTTAATTTAATAAGCTACGTCAGCATATTAAAAATATTCTCTAGAGGTGCGTGGAAAGTTTTGATGAAAGCAAACTGTGAACAATTTTATTAAATGCACATTTTGTGGGTAAGTGCAAAGTTTGAATTAATTTATATTTATCTTTAACATTAAAGTCACGGCTTTTTTAAAAAAAAAAAGAAGAAACTCTCATCAGATCATCTTGTTGTCCTCTTCATCAAATATTTATGTCTGCGGTCAAGTAACTGTAAAATTATCAACTTAATCGATCTGAACAAAATAAACAGCTGTTTATGCTTTATATTTTAACACGTAGATACGAAACCTAAGCTATGAGACCTAATTACTTTACTAATAATACTAATTACCTTGATTACGTTTTATACCAGGTTTAGTTATATATCCATTTACAGTTCTTAGGAAAACAGGAGGAGGTTCTCGATTTCATAATTTTTTTTAAATTTATAATATGATAACTCTGTCTTTTATAATCCAAATTTTTTCTTATCAAACTGTATATCCCCATGTTGATCCTTTTGTCAAAAATATCAAGTTTGATAATGAACTATGCAGAGATACTGGGGGAAGATGCTAAAAGTAGTATAATTTATTATAGGCTCACTACTCCCGCAGTCTCTACAAAATCAGTCTTAAAAGACTGATTCGGATCATTAGCCACAACTTCTGGTACAGATCAATCAACAATTTTATTACTAGTGTCCCATATAAAAATTCATAATATGCATTTAGTAAAAACCTGTTATTTTAACAAACAAAAAAAACAAATAAAATAAATTGTCGTCATATTTAATAATATTATTTATAACAAAACTAGTTTTAACTGAAAAGGTCTGAGTAATTACTGAAAAGTATTACTAAGATAAGAGTGACGCTGTCTCGGGCGCCTTGCTAAATTAAATTAGAGTAAAATATAGCAAAGAAAAAAATGTTGATTGTTATTTTAATACAGTTTTAAGTATTATTTTGTTTAAATTAAAATTAGTTTTTTTTTATGGAATAGGAGAACAAACGAGCGTACGGGTCACCTGGTGTTAAGTGATCACCGCCGCCCACATTCTCTTGCAACACCAGAGGAATCACAAGAGCGTTGCCGGCCTTTAAGGAAGGTGTACGCGCTTTTTTTCAAGGTACCCATGTCGTATCCTCCCGGAAACACTGCACAAGGTAGCTCATTCCACAGCTTTGTAGTACGTGGAAGAAAGCTCCTTGAAATCCGCACTGTGGAGGACCACCACACATCCAGATGGTGGGGATGATATCCTAACTTGTGGCGTGTCGTGCGAAGGTGGAAGTTATATATATGAAAATATGTATGTAAAAACCACATATCGGTTTTCTTGAAACTTTTTCTTACGTTAAGCCAAACCTTGGAAGAAAACGTTTCCACTTTTTCTTCTCAATAAAACTTGATGGTGTTAGTTCAAAGACAAGTCCGAAAAAGTTCGTGAAAGTTCGAAGCATTGAACTGAAACTATGAAGTGACCGGAAGTCTTGTTTGTTTATGTCAATATTTTGTAACAAAAATAACATATTATCCTGTATATCAATATATACTATAAAACAAAATCCTCCGCCGCGTTTGTCTGTCTGTCTCTTAGCAATAAACTCCTGCACTGATTTTCATGTTGTTTTCACCATTGTTTAGCAATAACCATAGCATGGTTCTTGAAGAATATTTTAGTATATAATTTAAGTTATTGTACATCTTTAACGATATTTGTTCGAGGTGTTGGAAAAAATAAGCCGTCTTTTTTTTATGAAAATAAGGGAAGAGTAATTGATACGCCCTGTATATTAGAATGCAGTGCCGCTCCAGATTCTTGAGAAATCCAAAAATTCTGAACGGCACTACAATAGTGGTCCTCACCTTGAGACATAAGATGTTACGTCTCATTTGCCCAGTAATTTCACTAGCTACGGCGCCCTTCCGATCGAAACACAATAATTTTTACACATTACTGCTTTACGGCAGAAAAAGGCGCCGTTGTTGTACCCATAATCTAGCCGGCATCCTGTGCAAAGGAGCCTCCCACTGGTAACACCTCCGTCTGGGATCTTTCTACGAAAACGCTGTCTGTTTGACGTATAAAAAATTAATGTATGTTGGAATTGTGTATTTTATGTAGGTCTACAGAAATGTCCGCGATAGCATATATCCATCTTAATACTTTTAAACGTTGGTAGCTTTTAAATTATTGCCTTATAAATTAAAGTACTATAAACAAGAACCTTTTTTCTGTTGATAGAACAGCGTGTGTTCAGTCAGCTAGTAAATGATAATATTAAAGGACAAGTGACAGAGTATCCTAATGGATACTCTGTCACATTAGGATGTCCTGTATGGATGTAGAATTAGGTTTATTAGTACAAAATCGTAAAAAAATATATAAACATTTTATTACATGTTATAAATAGAGCTACTTTCGTAAACCATCGTGAGTGTAGCAAAACGACTGATCCCACTAAAAGCCACGCGTCATCAGTGCTTCATTAATACGATGGCTATACTAAAAGTTTCTGAAACCTCATGTTCAACAGATTCACAATCCGCACTTCACGAAGCGTACCGTACGCTGGTTTGTTGCCCCAACTCCATAACATGGAATTACATACCATATAATATATACAAAAATAATTTAGGTTTCTTTATTAATACATTTTTCTATTTAGAATCACTGTATCTTTTTTTTTATAAATACTCATTTTGACTGTTGCATCTCAATATTTATAATGTTAAATAAAATTGATTAATTGGTAATGTTCATAACCACATTAAGGAATTTGCTAGAGCCTGTTAAAATCATAATATTAACACATGGAACAAACATAAACCAGCTATGCCTACTATTCGGTTAAGTCAGCTAGTAAGTCTTTTATTAGGTGTTGTATATGCTTTTACAATATGATCCCAGAAAATGTACAAAACAAATGTGTTACGAAATTAAAATGAATTGTTAAGAAACGTTTATGTGGGAAAGGTTATTATAACATAAATTATACCACAGACAGGGAATAAAGTGGACAACCTCAGGCTCTTTATTTATAAATGTTTATTGTACGAAATTACATTCAAATCCTTATTTTTATAAAAAATAAAGCCTGCTGAGTTTCTTGCGCCCGTTCTTCTCAGGTCTGAGGCAGTCTATTTTGAATGGGTGGTAGTTTTTGAGGTTCAAGTGATTTTTAATAAAATTGGAATTTGAATTTCTTTGAAAACACATCTATACTAATATTATAAAGCTGCAGTGTTTGTTTGTTTGAACGCGCTAATCTCTGGTACTACTGGTCCGATTTGAATGATTCTTTCAGTGTTGGGTAGTCCATTTATCGAGGAAGGCTATAGGCTATGTTTTTTTTTCAAAATTAGGGATCCGTGGTAAAATTGCTATTTTGTAACACAAGGTGTAAAATCGAAAACCTATTTTTGCGTGCGCTGCAAAAATTATTGACAATAGAACAAAATGATGTACAGGCTATAATATAGGCAATATTTTATTACTTATAAAACTATCGCGTGAATTATACTTAATATGGCAAAACAACATTTGCCGGGTCAGCTAGTAAATAATAAATTTGTAAGAAATTTTTACACGTAGGTATTTTTATTAGATGTCTAACAGTAATCATTGCGCGAATTAACTAGATCGTTTTTCCAGATATTTTACGCGCCTAACAGTAACTTTTATCATTCTACTCAGTGCTTCTGTATTGTAATAATGAAATGCTGTATCAATGTTAACACGTTTCGCTTAATTAGATATTATAACACCAAAACACTGCAAGTGTTTACCATTGAGGCGCGTCGCATCGCGCATGCAAATAAATTGAGTACAAAATAGTCCCACTAAAGCGGATTCAGTCCTCACATGAAACAAACAGCCGAGGTTTATGTAAATTGGGCTCTTTTGTATTTTACCGGATTAAAATATAGCGGGAATTAGTTTTGTGTCAGATATCCGACCCCAGTCGTGGCTCACTGGATTTTACAGGATTTCATTATATTATTTACTGGCGACTGCTTATTTTATGTGATTAGATAGTGCTTTTAGTATGGATGTTAGTGTTTTGAGTTTTTGCATGTATATATGTGGGGAAAGAAGTAAGCATAACACATGGTACTTTATAAATATACTGCTTAAACTTGATAAAAATGGACTTGCTTTATTTAGTTCCAAAAAAAAACATACGAAAGCCCGAGTTATTTGTTTTATTATTAGTCATTGTCACATAAAAAGGGGCATTTGTGAATTAGATTGGACATAGTAAGACCAAAGCGTTAATAAGTTGGTATTTTTTGTTATTATAAAATATTTGAAGGTTAAAGTTCTGAATAGAATTTAAAATTGGATGCAAGATTTCCTGAATGAAAGATTTTGTTCTGTTATATGATGATGTAATTAATTACATAATTTTGCAGAATCTCCTAAGAATTGACGTTCGATCTCCTTTCGAGAATACGCATCATATGATTTCCCTAAATTGGAACTTACTCCTTACTTACTCCTTACTTTTTTCGCTGCGCTCCAACTAGATACTGCACTAAAATACCAATTCAGAACTTGATATATTCGGTGGTGGGCTGATCAGGTTTAAAGAAAATGTTTTTAAACACTTAGCTGGTACTCAATCTGCATTTGTCAAACAAGTAGTTTTTCTTTTTTTTTTTCGTCTTCATTATTTTAATAAGTTAAAGTTATAATTTGTACTTTCATTTTTTATTTTTTTGTTTTTATTATAGCTTAGGTATTATTAGTTCTATTTGTCAGAAGTAATTAGGGAGTATTTTTTTTGTTATTTTTATGTTCACCATAATTGTCGTATACTTTAGAACTACTAATTGTAACATTAGATTTAGAAAATTGTATGGTATATAATGTGGTGTGCTTTAATAAATAAATAAATAAATAAAATAGCTATTTTATTTCGGCAACTACATATTAGATGCTTGTGTGCGTGGCATCTTGACACTCAGTGGCATTCTTAAAATGTTGTATCATACGCTTCATGTTATTTTACATTGAAATTAATAAAAAAAAACTAATAATATGTTATCCCAGTGTTTTTCTTATTTCTTGTAGTATTATTTTTACAAAGTTTTAATTCGCAGCCCGGCAATTTAATTTCAATTATTAGCAAAATTTAACAGAACATGTGGCACGTCACCGTCACATATTATTCAAGACTAGCTCGGGCATAACATTAGTTGCAACACTTTGCGACTACGCCTGCGATATCTAGTTGGAGCGCAGCGGAGATCAATCCAAATCAGCGGAGCAGCGCAGCGGAGATCAAATATAATGTTATTTCATTACAATCGAAACTGAACTGTCAATTTGTGTGACAAGAATACTTTTTTATGGAATAAGAGGACAAACGAGCGTACGGGTCACCTGGTGTTAAGTGATCACCGCCGCCCACATTCTCTTGCAACACCAGAGGCATCACAAGAGCGTTGCCGGCCTTTAAGGAAGGTGTACGCGCTTTTTTTGAAGGTACCCATGTCGTATCGTCCCAGAAACACCGCACAAGGAAGCTCATTCCACAGCTTTGTAGTACGAGGGAGAAACCTTCTTGAAAACCGCACTGTGGAGGACCGCCACACTTCCAGATGGTGGTGATGATATCCTAAATTGTGGCGTGTCGTGCGAAGGTGGAATTATTAATTAATATTATATTTAGCTTGAGGTCACTTCAGTCCTATCGTTTTGTTTCGACAAAAGGGCTACAGATCGCAACCCTAGAAACCATAAAGATTCGCGGAAATAGATTAATCTACGCTGAACCATTAATTGATGTAAGAATACAAAGCTTGGTCAACCGACGAATAGTGGTGTTCTTATTTGATTTTTTTTAGATTACATATAACTCCCAGGTGCCGTTTTTCACAAGCAATCGTAAATCTGGTTGTCTTGAGGGAAAGAATTAATAATTATTAACTGCACTAGGTAATATATATACGAAATCATTGTCGACTGCCATGAAGCAAAATTATGTCAAACGCGTTATCAATCTTATTAAAAATAACTTCATTATTTGCTTTATTGTTCATTATATTCAATTGAATAAACAAGAAATTATAAAGTTAATCATAACTCATATTATAAATTCAAAGAATCAATATGCCTTTGATCGTATATGGCACAAGACGGTTCTCTCAAACTATCATCATTTGGACTTCTCGAGAGTTTATGCAAGTGTGCCTCCGGCTTTCTGTCGCCGAATTCCCCTTTCTCACGACACGCCACTAATTAGGACGTCATCCCCACTATCTAGATTTTTTATATGAAAATACGGGACGAGACGAGCAGGATGTTCAGCCGATGGTAATTGATACGCCCTGCCCATTGCAATGCAGTGCCGCTCCGGATTATAGAAAAGCCCAACAATTCTGAACGGCACTACAATTGCGCTCGTCACCTTGAGACATAAGATGTTAAGTCACACCCTGTAATGACCCTTCAGACCGAAACGTAATAATGTTTACACATTAATACTTCAAGGCAGAAATAGGCACTGTTATGGTTCCCATAAACTAGCCGGCATCCTGTGCAAAGGAGCCTCCCACTGGTGAAAGATGTGTGGCGTTCCTCCAAAGTGCGATTCTCAAGGAACTTTCTTCCATGTACAACCAGCTGTGCATGAATTGAAATTGAATGAGCTTCCTTGTGCAGTGTTTCCAGGATAATACGACATGGGTTCTTTCAAAAAAGCGCGTTTACCATTCTAAAAGGCCGGCAACGCTTCTGTGATTCCTCTGGTGTTGCAATAGAATGTGGGTGGCGGTGATCACTTAACACCACCAACGGTGGCCTGTACTCTCGTTTGTCCTCCTTTTCAATAAAAATGAATGAATGAATGAATGAATGAATGAAAACTTTATTAATAACAAACACAAACCACACAGAATAATACAACTAAGAAAGACTTAGAGGTAAAAAAATAATAATTAAAAACTTATACTTAGCATAAAAATATACAAATGATAAAAAAAAAAATGAAACAAATGTATGCATAATATTATAGTGATTATCTTAATTTAAAAGTACTGTGTAGCAGTCATTGTTATCAAAAGGAACTGACTCAGCGTCATGCTGCATTGGAATAATACCAACACAGCGCTGATTTTCAGCAGCCCCCAGGTGACCCATTGAGTAACTATTAATGTTAAAAAATAAATTTAGTTTTATTAAAGGTTCCATCATATTATTTTTAAAGATGATAATTTGAAATTAGCTTCTACTTGTTCAGAATATTACATAAATATACATACATACATAAATATTAAAATAACAGCAATTTTAGAAATATTTGCAGAAACAAACTAAAACTTCGATCCCATTATGTATTATTAATAAGATAAATCTTATAATGTAGGACTTATGCACATAATTTGTAAGCAGATACTTAATAATTTAAATAGACGTAAGGATGAGATTTTTAACTTTTTTCTGGAAAGTTCCAACAGTCTTCAGATTGCGAAACGGTGGTGGTATATCATTCCAGCACTTGGTGGCACTGTACCTAAAACTTCCTCTAAAAGAGGCGGAATGATGGAGTGGGACTGACAGGACATTGAATGCGAACCTTGTTTCAAAATTTAACTGGCTGCGCTGACCTAGCCATTCCAATTTACTATATAAATATTTTGGCGTTTTTGTCTTAATAATACCAAAAAGAAGCGTGGCTAAATGAAGTCGTCTACGAGCATCCATATTTAAAATATTTGCTTCTTTGAGGTATGGAGAAATGTGTTGTCGGGCCGGTATGTCCCAGCAAAAACGAGCACATGCATTTTGTACTCTTTGTATTGACTTTCTTGTTCTGCCAAGCAGCCTCGGACCATACACTGTATCGTGTGTATAGTTAAACTTGGATAGAACAAGAGCCTCACAAAGACGTATGCGCAATTCTGTGGTTATAAATAATATACTCACACAGATTACGATAATTTAATATTAACATGAGATATTTTAGTATACATTTTATAATACCTTTAAATTAGTTTAGTTAGGATCAACACGAATTTTCATTCAGCACCAAAGAATAAAAGATGTTATTCATAGATTTGCAGTCTCATTTCTCCGGTGTAATAATATTGAAAGATACAACACACTGCATATTCAGAATAGCCTCTTAGACCATCTTTGTATAAATGTTTTTTTTCTTTCATGCCCCTATTTACATAAAAAAAATCTCTTCGTTATTCAGTAACACTTTAGCCAACTGGATGAATTATCTGAAAGCCTGTGTTATCTGTGAATTCGATTTAAGTATTCAGTTACTAAGATTTTTATGTTGGTACAAAATTTACATTTGTATGTGCACAAAACGGGTAGACCAAAACGCTGCTAAACTTAAAAAAATGTTTATTTTAAAACGTTTAGTAGGTGCATATAAATATCTAAATACAAAATATCTAAAATAAACTTATGAGACAAACAAAAAACAAAAACTGAAATATTTATATAAGAACTCAATTTTTTTTAATAAAATTTCATTACTATATAATTTGGTACAGGAAAATTTATTTTTAGCGAATTAACCCCTTGCGTGTCATTATTTACAATGTTTATTAATTAATTCATATAAATACAAAATATTATAATACTCTTACCACGAACACTAACTAATTTAGGATTATTCAGTACTTATCTTTTATGCAGTTTCATCATAAATGTAGCAACATTAGTTGGATTGGTTCCAAGGGATAAAATATTTTACATATTATGATAACTAAAATATATGATAGATATTTTGAAAATTTTATTAAATTAAGATGAAGCATTACTAGTAAAGTTATGTAATTTTAAGTTTAATTATTTTATTTAAATGGGAATAGGCCACTTTTGGTGGCAGGATGATCCTGTAATCAGAAACTCTTTTTGTTTAATAAAAAAGGTTGTTATATTTTTTACCATCGCTATTAAAATGCTCACAGAATACCGTTATTTATTTACGGTATGTGTGGATTGATGCATCTAATGTACACAATAATTCTAGTTTTTAGTATAAATCATTTACTTTTTTTACTCGTGTAAGGCATCACCTTTGGTATTTCACGTTCGAGTATTTTTGTTTCGTCACTTTACATATTACATTGTAGTTGAAATGGTTTGTAAAAAGATAAAGCTATTAATGTTGATTTAAAATAGTGGCAATGAGTTTCTTGCCTCTTCTTTACATTAATCTCCATCTTTTGTGAAATAGTGGTAAATTTAAAAAGAAAACTTGACATTCATAATTGTCACCTACAGCCTGTCAGCCTGTAGGCTGTATAGTGATTTTAATAATAATATGTTATGATTTTAATAATGTAAGAATTATGATTTCATAAAGTTCAACATGTTAAGTATATTATAACCAGACACTTGACTCCTGGTTAAAAACATTAGATTATGAAAATACAGGGAAACTTGTGGATGTGTAAAATATTCATCACTCCCTTACACACCTAAGAAAACCACACACAGCACATGTAACAAACTTCACTTACTATATACGTATCTCTAACACTCACCCACACACTTCACCAAAAACTAAACACATAATGTAATAATAATGATGTATATATTTCAAATCACATGTCCTGTACTAGTTTTTAATGTCTTTCATTAATTACCGTACTCTGTTTACTATTTAGATCTTTTTGCATGGAACATCATTCCTTATTGTATTCGGAGAAGGGCGTTGTTAGCTGCGCTGCAGTTTATACTTTTGCAGCTATCATCGTTTTACTTCTTTGTATTATCTTTGTTAAATTGTTCCAAATAAAAGTTTTATTATTTATTTTATAAACATGTGATTTTTTTATATTTCACTTTGTTTTAAATGAATAAGATTATGCTTGAAATAAAGGCTCGGAGTTTCCCTTCAAGAAATGTGAAATGAGGAGATCTGCAGGAGAACCAAAGTCATCGACATAGCGCATATTATTGCAAATCTAAAGTGACAGTAATGTGTGAACATTACTGTGTTTCGGTCTGAAGGGTGCCGTAGCTAGTGAAATTACTGGGCAAATGAGACTTTACATCTTACGTCTCAAGGTGACGAGCGCAACTGTAGTGCCGCTCATAATTTTTGGGTTTTAGTAAGAATTCTGAGCGGCACTGCATAATTTTATGGGTAGGGAGTATCAATTACCATCAGCTGAACGTCCTGCTCGTCTCGTCCCTTATTTTCATAAAAAAAACTATTATTTTGATGTGTTTGACACTGTTTATTCTTAATCAATGGTGTTTGTTAAATTATCATTTCTCACTAATTGATTTAAATAAAAAACTATGCTGTGATTAATTAAATCATAGTTGTCCACATATAATTATTATTGTTCTCGCTTCTGAACCAATTCTAAATCCCAAATTTATATTCGTGGGAATAAAGTCAATTAATTATAAATAGATTCATATTGCCTGTACTGAGCAGTAACATTTTGGATTCATGAATGTTTTATTGCGGAAGAGACGGGGAGTTAGCGAGAAAAATGTGACGTCATTCATTCGCTCTCGTCACGAACACTAACTGCGTATTCTGTTGTTTGGATTTAGTGCGAAAAATGTGAGTTCCCCTTCTTATACAATCTTTTAAGCCATTGATTTATTGTATTTTCACTCTCTTAAGTGTTTAAGTTTCTTGTTCCGGTTTCGTGGAATTACTTGCATATTGTGTCTTCTAAACTAATTTACGTATTTGTAATTCTTTGTACCGAACTATATCAACTATTTTTATTATTCATAACGAGTGCATTTATACAATGAAGTTTCAAAATTCACATTCAAAGAGGATGGCGAGAATGGACCTACATAATTTAAAAATTAAGGAAGCATCGTACAAGTTTATTTGAATTACAATAAGATTCGATAAGATTATTATCGTTTTTGATACTAAAATCAGTAGGTAATCTTATAATCGGTATCTTTAAAAGATTCGATGCCTGCTTGAAAAAAGAATGAATTGTGAATCCTCAATTATTATTAACTGCTGGTCAAACTTCCACATAAATATTATATTATTTTTAAGCAAACAGTAATTAGGCAAAGACAAGATATAAATTATTGTTTGAACAATAGATATTGATAATAATAATTTAAGGTTTATTAAAATTTTAAAGGTTATATTTTACTTTAAGGTATATCTTTTTTTTCCCACTTTTTTAGACTTACTTACGATTTGCTTTTTTCTTAGTTGTGTTACGTTCTACAATTATTAATAAGTTTCCATGATTTACGCCACTTATTTCAGTGGGTCCCAAAATTCATGTTTTGCGCCATCCTCCTTTCTTTATTGGTACCAAAAGTTATGTTACATAATATAATTGGTTGGGACCTTCTTTTAGGTGACAAAACCTGTGTCAGAAGATCCTGCTCTTCCATATCTATAATCACTAAGTAGGTACCTACTTAACACTAATAAGATGTGGGTGTGTGAACATTCAAAGTGAACATTTATAGTAATTTTAGCAAATCAGGGTTAACACGCTATTGAAACATCATTTCTTTTAGAGATATAAAATTAAGAATTTGGTATTTTTTAAAGTGATAACCCTCACTTCTGGGATTAATGACACAAAATAAATTTGAAAACAATATTTATGAGCTATGCGGAAGTTGAACCCGCGACCTCTCGCGTTCCTTGAGAGCGTTGAGCCAACCGTTCGAGTGACTGAATTATTTAGATTTGAAGGAGCGACATCTAAAGTCAATTTCCCAATATGCAATTATTGGGGTTGAACAGGTTATCTAGGTTGGGGAGGCTCCTTTGCACAGGATGCCGGCTAGATTATGGGTACCACAACAGCACCAATTTCTGCTGTGAAGCAGTAATGTGTAAACTTTATTATGTTTCGGTCTGAAGGGTACCGTAGCTAGTGATATTACAGGGCAAATGAGACAACATCTTATGTCTAAAGGTGATGAGCGCAATTGCGGTGTCGCTCAAAATTTTCGGGTTTTTCAAGAATCCTGCGCGGCATTTCATTGTAATGGGCAGGGTGTATCAATTATCATCAGCAAAAAAAAGACATTTACTAGATTTTACAACGATACGTCACTCGAATGGTTGGCTCAGTGGCAGAGCACTCGCACGGAATGGGAGAGGTCGCGGGTTTGACTCCCGCATCGTTTATAAATTTTATTTATGTATGTTAAGATTACATAATACAATTATTATGCTCCATTTGTTATATTTTGATACTTAATAGGCTGGAAAGTCTTCTACAAGAATAACCGGTTGCATGTTTTAAAATACATTTGGTACAAATAGCCGACTGGATTATAACAAGGAGATCGTTGCGCCCGGATTATATTATAAATTGGGTACCGTCAATATCCCCGGTTGTTAAACTTTACTGACATCCTAAATAATTTTATCCCCATTAAATTTAACGTCAAAATAACTTTATAATGTAAACTGTTCACTGGGTGCTCTAAAGGTCTGGGAACTCCGCTCATAATGTAAATTATTCGAATATTTTAAGAATCACTTTCATTGAAAAATACTGGCAGTTTTCACAAATTGGTTTAATAAAGAAAGCGCTTAATGTACCAGACTTACAATGCTTTATTTATTTGATAAACCCACTTGGTGAAATTTTATTATGTATATCTTTGGTCTTAATAAGTAAATATAAATATTTATTGTGGTGAAAATAAATAGTTAATATTAAGTGACCATTCATTTGTATTAATACCTTTTTTTAAATATAAAACTATAACAAAGAGTAATATTAAATGTAAAATAATTAATATTAAATTATTTAAAAAGTGAAAATGAGTTACTTGTTACTTCTTCTCATTAGCTCAACTCATAGTGTTAACACTAATACAATAATACAAACTAATAATAATAATAAATCTGTTTATTTCAGACTGTTGGCCCATAAGTGTTAGTATTTCTTAGAAAATTTGTTAGTACATAATATTTAACATTGCATAATTTAATTTTTAATTTAATTTAATCCAATTTAATTAATATAATAAAATTTAATTTAATTCAATTTAATTTTGATTTGATTTAATTTAATTTAAATACTTGCCACGTCATACTGAGGCACTAGCTATGTGTACATGTAAGACAGTGATATTTTGACAATTTTCCTAGTTAGTTTGTGAGGCCGTCGCTGATTGGTCTGTTTCTTGTATTTATTGTTTAATCATTATTTTTTAGTTATGCATCAGTGTAATCAACTAATTATTATCTAATTCTTTGGGCCCTTGTTCTCTAGTAGGTCACAAAAATAAATTTAGACTGTTGACCACAACGCTCGGGCAGAGTGCAGCGTGCCGCGGCAGCGGCCGGAGAATGCCAGAACCGAAATCGGCCCTTGTTCACTGGTAGGTCCCAAAAACAAATTTAAATAATAATTAATTGTTTGTCCAGTACCTGTATTAATAATTATGGGTAATATACGAATTATTCGTATATTACCCGTATAAATAGACTCAGCTGTTATTTTATGTATAAAGAATTAAGAGCCATACTAGATCATATAGTAAAGAAGTTAAACTTATCACTATGAGTTGTATGTGAATATGAACTACCCAGCCTCTATCCATTGTTGAACAAAAGAAAAATCTTAATATCAACGACATTCATAAAACTTAAATAACTCATTGTTATTGTTAGTATGCGAAGAAGTAGAGCTCTTAGTTAATTTATAGCTAGTCAGCTTACTTCAAGTACTGAGCTTAAGTTTGTTGTAAGAGTTTCAATACAATGTAAGCACACATGAAACATACATAAATAAGATCATATTATACAGTGAAAACCTATTACTAACAGCAAAGTAATGTTCAATAACACTCCCAAAGGCATACATTCAAAATTAATCGAAAACGTTGGTATTAATGAGTATATTTTGAGTATAAATTCTATACTACCATAATTATCTTCACTTCCCCGTCTCACTATAAAAAGAAAAAACTGTGGTTGCGAGGTCAAATCCTATTCATAACACGATATACTGTTCTAAATACAAAATTTTTTTCATTTCATATTCATATAAGAATTCCACCACCGGAAGTTACGTCAAAATGCTAAATACCACCTGCATCATGTTGATGTCTGGCATAATACAACTTTCTTGCCTCGTACAGCCACTTTGTGGAATCAATTACCGGCTGCTGTTTTCCCGAAATAATACGACTAACAGCCGTTCCCAATATTCAGTCTATCTCTTACTTGAGATAAAAATCGTAACTATCGCTGAATTTTCTGTCCCACTAAAGTTATCGACGGTAACTGACATTATCCGTACACGCTGTCTGTCAATGGGACGACATATAGCTTACCAGCGATAGAAGATTGTATGAAAATTGCAATTCACGCGTCCCAATATAAGGCAATAAGAATGATTTATCGGGTATATTGGGACAGCTTCAGATTATTGACAGCTTATTACAGACAGTAGAAGGTAGTAATTTATCTCTATCTGTAGATAGTATATTGGGAACGACCGTTAGGGACCTTCAAGGAATATACCTTAAGGGCCGGCAACGTATCCCTTGATACCTTTAGTTGCAGAACGCCATGGGCGGTTGCCTCACTACTCCCTATCCCGTGAACATCTTGCCCGTTTGCCCCCTCTATTTAAATCAAATCAAAATCACTTTATTCATGTAGGTCACGGATATAACACTTATGAATGTCAAAAAAAAAAAATTTCTTATAGTTACTACCGCTACTTCGTAAAGGGTGGAGCTGATGAGAATAATAAGTAGCAAGAAACTCATTGCCACTCTTTTATATCAAGATTTACATTTTCATCGTTTTACAAATCATTTTAATTACAATATAATATGTAAAGTGATGCAACAAACATATTCAAACGTCAAATAGTAACAATTTACAAAAAAAATATATATATATTTATAATTGTGTATTAACAACTTTGTTTTTCATTAACTGATTGCGCTCTCTCATACCCGAATGAGCGTTACATAGCCGAGCAGTGACGGCTCTATCTATATATATCTATAAGTATATTGAAATTCAATAGAAAGTTTCCACAATAAAAATAATGAAAAATTGTTTTATCAAAACGAATATAAATAGAGTTAGGTTTGATGATGACTTTTTGCGACTTTTATTTATAATTTAGATTTGAACTTGATAACTATGAACCATGAATTTTTATACACGTGCCCTTATAATGTTCGGCGTTTCTATATTTCTTACTAGCTTTAACCCACGACTTCACATTCAGCATTTTTTACTATTTTTTAAATACTTTGCCAATAATACACACACAAACTGCTGCGGTTAACTATAAATTCCCTATTTTAATACACTTCTAAAACTACGTTATTTTATGTTTCCATCCTTTGCTTAAACATTTTCGGCCCTACAAATAAAGTTGGTATAAAGTTATAACTAAGCATAAACAAAGAATATGCAAAATGTTTACAATATCGTTGACAACACTGTCAATACAATGATAATTCTGAAGTTTTCCGAATGACAAGCAGCCTTGTAAATAAACGGAATGGAAAAACATATTTTTCTTAAGTATTCCTGAAACTTTTAAGCGTTCTATATTTTTACCAGATATAATCAAAATCGAGTTCTGTTCTGAGTGTGACTTTGTTTGGAGTTCCATACGAACTTTCATCCCCTATTTCAACCCCACACAGGTCAAAATTTCAAAAACGTTAGAACAAATATTTATTTATTACTTATCAATGGTCAAAATACAAAGTTTCCTGATGTCATCTTTGATAATGACGAACTTCAATAAAAACTTCAACCCCTCCAAACCTCTTATTCACGATAAAAGATAACTTATGTCCTTTTCCAATTTCTAGTCTATTTCTGTACTTAATTTCATCAAAATATTTTCAGTGGTTTAGGCGTTAAAGGATAACAAACAAACTTACATTCACATTTATAATATAAGTAAGGATTTCTTCGGAGTGTCAACAGAAGATTCTCTCAAGAATTTCCATTAAAACACTCAGAGATGACAAAAGTATCACCTTTCTGCTTTGCAATCTTTTAACTCTGATTAAATTCACCGTAGTGCCCGAGAAATGTACATTTATTGTGGCCCATCTTAATATGGTGGGATTTTACAACTGAATGTAATTAAAAGTGAGGTAAGAAATATTGCACAGCACAGGATGCCGGCTAGTTTATGTGTACCACAACGGCGCCTATTTCTGCAGTGAAGCAGTAATGTGTAAGCATTACTGTGTGTACATTTATACCGGGTGCAACCAGACTACTTCCGAATAGGGAAGGGTTTAACTGAAAGGTATAACTGATTTTAGCAAGAAATTTCTGTCTTTACAGAAAAATATTGCTATAATTTAAAAGTTAATTAAAAACTTTCTTAGCGAGCATGTAATATACAGTTCTACGTTATAAGGGTCAATGTCACATATGCAATGTTTCTAATAATGTCAGCTGTTGCAGCAAAATACATTAATTTCTGTTTTTTTTTATAATTATGGGGGCTATTATTGAAGATAATTAGATAGTTATGATTCATAATTTTACGATTGGGAGGCTGTTTGCACAAGTTGCCGGCTAGATTATAGGTACCACTACGGCGGCTATTTCTGCCGTGAAGCAGTAATGTGTAAGCATTACTTTGTTTCGGTCTGAAGGCCGTCGTAGCTAGTAGACTTACTGGGAAAATGAGACTTAACATCTTATGTCTCAAGGTGACGAACGCACTTGTAGTGCCGCACAGAATAATTGGGTTTTTCAAGAATCCTGAGCGGCACTGAATTGTAATTGGTAAGGCATATCAATTACCATCAGCTGAACATCCTGATCGTCTCATCCCTTGTTTTAATAAAAAATACATATTTGCCACGTGTGAAATTTTCAATGGAATGAAAAAGAGTCGGTGTCACTATAGGTTGAACCGTTAACTCTAATCACGGAGCCCCGGTTCGATTCTCTCACACCCGTTCCAATATGTTTTCGGTTATCGAATTCATATGTAAGTTTAATCAACGCTTTATAAGGTCAGAAACGCTCTTGTGAGTCTTGTGCTACAAGATATATTGTGCTACGGTGTTCACTTACCATAAAGTGATCCTTCATTAAAACATTTGAAAGTCTTGAACTTAGATAATTGATACGTCTAAATAGAGTTTTGCTACTTTACGAGTGAGTAAAACAGGCCAGGTTTATTAATTCTAGTGTGCGCAACAAGCTACGTCTTACATTCGAGATTTGTATGTCACTTTGTGTTACTGTACGTGCATTGCTCAAATTAGAGGTTAATTTACAATCTCAATTTTTTTTCGATGATATAGCAGCTGTTACAGTCTATCTAAACGTTTTAGTGATCTAAGGTCTTGAAGATCATGAAAATTACGTTTACAATACAAATAAGTATAGATAAATCTAATATCATGTTTTCCAATATTGTATCAAATTTTCTGAAATCATTTTTTACGTTTAGATAGACTATGAAAGCTGTGTAAACGACGAAAAAATATACATTAGAACTAACCTCTATTTTGAGCAATTCACGCACACTAACACAAAGTGTCATACAAATCGCGAGTGTTAGACGTAGCTTGTCACGTACACTTAACTAAAATTCCTGGCCTGTTTTTATCGGTTGCCTAACAGAAAGGGGACTGTCTAGACGTATTAATTATCTTAGCCAATTTTAGGTTTGCATTAAATGATTTTAGCTTTAGATTTAGATACATTATATCTCTGGTACTACTGGTCCGATTTGAATGATTCTTTCAGTATTGGGTAGTCCATTTATCGAGGAAGGCTATAGGCTATGTTTTATTTATTTTTTTTTTCAAAATAAGGGATCCGTAATAAACTTGCTATTTTGTAACACAAGGTGTAAAATTGAAAACCTATTTTTGCGTGCGCTGCAAAAGCTATTGACAATAGAACAAAATGATGTACAGGCTATAATATAGGCAATATTTTATTACTTATAAAACTATCGCGTGAATTATACTTTATATGGCAAAACAACGTTTGCCGGGTCAGCTAGTTTTACTATATAGCTTCAAGACTACTTAAACTTTTCAAACATAATATCTAAGTATACCAAAATGTGGAAAATATTTTAAAATAAAACTTTGCACTACTAGTGTATCAAGAATACTCTAAAAGAGTTCAAAAGTTTGCTTCAACCCACAATATGTATATTTTATAAAAGTTTGTAAGTTTAGCTTTCATTCAAACTTTTCTCACACCTCTAGCATATTTTCAAACGCAGCTAATTAAATTAAAACTTCCGAGATAAAGTGTTCCTCCCTCAAGTTATATACATTTGTTTAAGTGCTTCATACTTCACATTAAAATAAAAAAAATGGCACTCATACTGCCGAGATAAGTGAAAATTTTGAACACAATTAAATTATTAATTTCTATTAAACAAAAAAAAAAAACACTATCTCAACAATGCACAGTATTTACATATTGAGTTTTCACTAAATTTATTCAATTTCACTTATAAGATATATTCAGTACCAATATTGCACAATACGTCAGCTGTATAGCTACAGATATACTGCTATAAGCATTACGGTGACGCAAGTTGACGAGATTTCACCCATCAAAAATGTGTCTAACTATATACGATACACTAAAAATTATTTTTTTATGGCGCGCCAGTCATGAGCATGTCGGTGACGCGAACCCATAAGATTTAAGCGGCAGAAGTATTCACTTTAATAAATTTGGATCAAGGCTTTGCCACAATACAGTACCAGTTACTTTGTGCAGCAATAGCCTTTAGTCGGCCTTTTCTTATCTCATTGCAAGAATTATCTCAACTCTATTTATCAGATTGAATATTAAACGGTTTAAGTCCTGAATTGACTAATACTATGAATAAAGAAAATTTACTCTAGTTTTAATCGTTTTTCTCTAAATTAATAAAAATAGTAAAATTAAAATTAGTAGGATTAAAAATATATTATAATGTATGATATAATACGTCAGATGGTTGTTGTACTTTTTATTATTTCACACTAGCTGACCCGGCAAACGTTGTTTTGCCATATAAATTGTATTGATCTTTTGCTTGCTAGTTGATAAGAGATGGCGCTAGTTGTATTCATTAGTAACAATCACACTTCTTTTATATTTTGTATAATTCACACTATAGTTTTATAAAGTATAGCCTATTTGTTATTCTGGTATGTAAGCTATATTATTGTAAAGTTTCATCAAAATCTATTTTATTACGATTTTGCGTTAAAGAAGTTCAAACATACATCCAGACATACAAACTTTCACATTTATAATATTAGTATGATTCTGTAACAAATAACTCATAAATCGACCACCGAACTTTCAGTTTAAACCTAAACGTTCCGTTACTTCAATTAACATCATTTTTGTTTCCATTGAAGAAAATAATATCGGGACAAGACAATCATGTCTCAATATTTTTTTTTTTCATTTATTATTATGATTTAATAATTATTTATTTATTAAATAGGTAGCCAACGTTGCATTCAATAATAATCCTTATTCTAAAGCACACTCTTAAATAAAAATATAGAAATTTTATACCTCATTTATAGGCTATGTGCACAATGAAATGAAAAATAATAGAATACATTTTACACAAATAAAATTTTATAAATAATGCGGGATTCAATTTTATTGTTTAGATTTACAAGAGAGACATCTCAAGTCAATTTCCTAATATGCAAATATTGGGGTTGAGCAGGTTAACTGTAAATTAGATGCTGTAGATGAAGCCACAACCTGAGAGTTGAACAAAGCAAACAGAATTTAATAACCAGGCGCTACTCGAACGCTTAGCTCAGTTGGTTAGAGCACCGGCACGGAACGCCGGAGGTCGTGGGTTCGAATCCCGCACCGTTCATGAAATTTTGTTTTTAAAATTTTATTTGTGTATGAATCCTTGAAGTGTCACTTTAAAAACATAATATATTTTTTTACACTTACATTACTAAAAAATATTACAAATAAAAACACGCAACTAAAAAGTAATACAATATGAATTATTACAACTAACTATATTACTCTTATAATTAATAATTACTAAATACGACTCGTACGCCCTGATCACCAACCCTTGTTGTATGAGCAAGGTCAAAATAAAAGCCTTAAGCATGCTTTAATACATGCGATAAGGACGGTGCATTTGAGGTAAATATTTCGTGAAAAGTGTCGCTTAAATGTCATTGCTTGTGGCGGCGACACGGGACGGGTCGTCCCCTTCCCTAAAATATGGTTGAAGGAGGCGATGGCTGGCTTATGCGTCATGTATATGTATATATATAATATGTAAAACGATGAAAATGTAAGTCATTATTTAAAAGAGTGGCAATAAGTTTCTTGCCACGTCTTCTCATTAGCTCAAACCTTTACGAAGTAGCAGTAGATTCAATCAGATTTTTTTTTGTTATTTTTTTTTTTGACGTTCATAAGTGTCATTTCTGTGACCTTCATGAATTAAGTGATTTTGATTTGATTTGATTTGAAAATAGTTTACTTAAAGATCTGCTTGAACTGGCTCATGAATTAAGACTATTTTAATGTTATTAAGATATTCAAAATGCATATTTTCTATTTAAAAGGATCTCAGAAAGGACTATTAATTGTGTGAGGTTTCGCAATGTAACTACTTGAGCTCCGAGCACTAAATAAAATGCTCCCATGGCAGTGATATAATGAACCTGATGCCATTACCTTTCTAAGTTCTGTGCCTAGTGGACAATTAAGTTAATAAGGCTATCTATATTAATCCATTTACCTTTAAGAAATACGCACAAATGGTTGGCTTTTCATGTTTACGACTAGTCGTAGTTTATTTATGGTTTGGTATGAAGTACTTTACTTTTTGATTTTGCCGATATTATGTTATACAATAAGATTAGAAGGGAAGGTATTGAGATATTTAAAAAAGTTTTGTAACAACAGTTTTTTTACAGTATATAAGTATTAAAAGATTCTAGTATCTTCAAACGACTTTGCATGCATATTGTTTTTTGAACAATTGTACTAGATTTAAGCAAGACATAAAAGGCTTTTTATTTATTTTATTTTATTATTATTATAAGATTCTAGTGTTTCAAATATTATTTAAAAAAATAATAATTCATTAAATAAAAAAACAAAAATCGTTGAACTACGCCCCGATATAATAAGGTAAAAAAAGCAAAATCTAGGTTATTTACTACCAAAACAAACTTAGATAATAATTGTTATATAATGGTTTTATTAATCAATTTGTTATGTTTTGAAGTGATAACCGTCACTTCTGGGATTAATTACCACTAATAAAACTGTTGATAAAATCTTGTATGCTTTGTTCAACTCTCAGGTTGTGGCTTCATCTACGATGCGTCACTCGAACGGTTGGCTCAGTTGGAAAGAGGCTCTCGCACGGAACGCGAGAGATTGCGGGTTCGAGTCCCGCACCGTTCATAAAATTTTAATAATATTAATATAATACGCCATCAGGTAGATATTATTTGAAATATCACAACAAAACCACTCTTTCAAATGCAATGATTATTTGGGACTGAGAAAGTGAACACGAGCCCTCAATCCCGCGTGAAATGCCGAAGTTAACCTTACGTTAGTGACTTATTAAGCTCTTTTCGATGTTCCACAACTAACAGACAAGTGAAACGGCTAATTAATGGCTTATAATTTATCTGTAACAAAAATTGTAACATTTATTAAAGTGTTAAGAAATAACGGCGAACAAGGAGATGTTTCCCTTGTTCGCCCTTATTTCACGTTAGTAAGCTCTTATAGTACGGAATTATTCTTCTGGTATTTACCAGTGGGAGGCTCCATTGCACAGGATTTCAGCTAGATTTATAGATAAGCAGTAATGTGTAAGCATTATTGTATTTCGGTATGAAGGGTGCCGTAGATAATAAATTTACTCGGCATATGAGACTTAACATCTTATGTCACAAGGTGACGAGCGCTGTTGTAGTGCCGCTCAGAATTTTTGTGAAGAATCTTTTCAAGAATCCTGAGCGGCACTGCATTTTAATGGGCAGAGCGTATCAATTACCATCAACTCAACGTCCTGCTCGTCTTGTCCCTTATTTCCATAAAAAAGGCCGTTTATACTTAACACTTGTATTTGGACTTCTACTAAATTCTATGTTATGATAATTGTATCTAAATCACGATTTCAAAACCTCTAAGAGGCGCAAACAGTACAATCTAAGAGATAACATTAAAACATAATCTTGTTATTAATTGAAGGGGACATTCAACAAATACCGAGTGAAGGGCGTTTATTCAGATATTGTTTTAGTCATATACAGAATATAGACGTGAGTAGAACTTATGCGATAATAATAACATTAATACTGTCGATATATAATATAGGATTTATATTAATTTAAATCTTTAGTAATTATTTACAACAATTTTATTCATATCCTTAGATTAAGGATTGGTCTCCGCTGCGGTCCAACAAGATACCGCACTACCTAATAACAATAGCATTTTAATTACGGCAATTATTAGGTGCTTGTGTGCGTGGCACTCGACACTCTACTTAACACTCAATGTCATCTTTAAATTTTTTTAACATACGCTTCGTAATATTTTACATTGAAATTAATAAAATGCAAAATACTTACTGGTGATTTGTGATCTCAGTATCTTACTTATTTCATGTAGTATTATTTTTTCAAAGTTATGCTACGCAACCTGACATTTTAGTTTCAATTATTGACAGACGTGGCAGATAATTTGTTTTAGAATATGTAGTGATTAAAAATATGTGATATACTCCAAACAAAGTAGAAATGAAACACAATTTTGATAATTTATAATAAAAACTAGCGTGGAGGAAAATAAGCCAGAAAATTCCGTGAAAGCTTACGTCGAAGCTATTAAGTATAATCCGAGATTCGCATTTGAAAATGCAATTTGTTGTTCGATATTAGGCGGTACTGGTCGTTAAGCTCATGTGGAATTAAATGAAATAGATATTTTGCGAGCTAAGCTACTAAAGTTATATTAATATCACAATATATATTATAAGGCATTTAGATCTGTAATGTTGTAATATATAATGTATTTTATTTTGTTTATGAACTACAATATGTTTAGCATTTTTTTTATATAAGAGGGTGCAAACTGGCAAGAGGCTCACCGGAATGGGTTGTGAACCCCCCATGAACGTCTGCAACATCAGGTGTCAATAGATGCGTTTAAGGTGGGCCTTTAAGTATGATCTGTTCTCGAAGGTCCCTAAGTCGTATCGGTTCGGGAAAACAGCAGCCGGTAATTGATTCCACAAAGTGGATGTGCGAGGCAAGAAATATCTTGTAAAACGCACGGTTGAGGAAGGCGAGACGTCAACGTGGTGCGGGTAATATATTATTTATTAAATTATTTTTACTGTCTCATAGTTTTTGAAGATCAAAGAAAATTTTACTATTTTTTATTGTAATGCAAGAATAATATTTAAACAGCTTTTCAAAATACTCAACACAAGAAAAACACATATTAGGCTTATATAGCAAAAAATTCGTAATGTAGGTTTTCTATTAAATAAAAAAAATGTTTTTTTGCATATCTTTATTGTCCGTCAGTACATATGTCAAGTCTTATTTTTCATATACGTGTGGAATCAAATTGATGTTGAGTTCATAGGCATACAATTCACTAGCGTATAGAAAACATAAAGTTTGCGATACAGAAGAACATAATCACATAACATTAATCGACATACAAGCCTCTATTGGGGAATGTATTAGTAATAATGTACAAAAATATAACAATGAAGATTTTTCTTCAATTAATTTAAATTAAGTTATTTGACAAGGGAGGACAACTCTTGCAATATCATACAAAATAGGCAACATTCACCAAATATAAATGTTACTGCTAGGGATAATCATAATATAAAGCTCATAAATATTGTTCACCAGAATATACAAGGTATCTCAAGTAAGGAATTAGAAATTGAACTGTTTTTGAGCTGCTGTAATATAGATATATTATGTATCACAGAACATTTGCGTAAGAGTCACCAGCTCCAGTTTAGTTTTAGAGAACATAAAGTAGTCAGTTCGTTTTGTAGAAGTAGGGTAATACATGGAGGTTCCCTAATTATTATTAATAATAGATTAAAATGTAAAAATAGAAGAGATATTGTTAATCTCTCTATAGAACAACTAATTGAGATAGCTTGTATAGAACTAGAGCAATTTATTATTGTAAGTGTATACCGCCCCCCCACTGCATCATATGAACAATTCCAACATAGAATGGAGGAGGTACTATCAAAATTTGGCAAAATAAGCAAGTCAATTATAGTGTGATGAGATTTTAATATCAACTTGTTTGAACCTTCGGCCAATTGAGTTTTAGCCTTAAAAATTTATTTCAAAGTTTTAATTTGTTCAATGTATTTTGGGAACCTACTAGAATCACTTCTACAACAGCAACCTGTTTAGATAATATTTTTATAGATGTTACTATTACTAGTTAACTCATAATTTATAATCTTCAGTCCGACCATAGTGGGCAACTTATAAAAGTAAATACAAGATTGGACAATGTCAGACCAAAAAGGTGACGATTAATACCAGTTACGGGTAGCCGTCTTGAGAGGTTTAGAAATAATTTGGCAAATACGATACCATTTTTAGACTGTGGTGAAACTGCTAATTTTCACTATAACTTAGTCTTCAATTCCTTCTGTGAGGAATTTGAAAGGATTTTTACTCCAGTAACGGTGACAGTAAACAACAAACATTGTTTTAATGATTGGGCAACAATGGGTATCCACAAAAGTGGTAAACGCTTATATGACCTTTATTATGAGAAACATTACAATAATAGTGAAAAATTTAAAATATATGTAAAAAAATACTCCAAGCTCTTTAAAGTAGTTTGTCATGAAGCGAAAACACGTTTCATTGCAGATAAAATTAAAAACAGTAATAATAAAGTAAAAGCGACTTGGAGTGTAATTAACAATTAAACTGGTAGATCGAATTGCCGTAACACCTCTATCTGTTTAAATATTAATAATCGTGTTATAAATTCAGAAATTGCAAATGAATTTGATAAATACTTCTACGAAATCCCGATTGTCACGATCAAAGACCTTAACTCTTCGCCAAAAGCAGCATATGATATGCTTTAATTGCACGTACGAGTATCTTCCACTGATTTGAAATTTAAGTATGTTACAGTTAGCGATATAATAAAAATCTTCAAATTAATTAACCTAAAAAATACAAAAGACCTATGGGGCCATTCGACTAATATTGTAAAATACATACTTGACATTATAGCACCTGAATTAGCAATAATATTTAATGAATGCATAGATGAGGGTGTGTTCCCTGACCTCATGAAATACAGCAAAGTTATACCTTTGTTTAAATCGGGCAGTTCTTTTGACCCTGATAATTTCAGACCTAGTTCAGTGCTGCCTGTTTTTAGTCAAATTTTTGAAAAACTTTTGCTTCAACAGCTACAAATGCATTTTTGTAAATTAATGAACAAAAATCAGTTTGGATTCACTAGGGGCTTATCAACAATTAATGCGGGTACTAGACTCATTGAGCACATCTTTGACGCCTGGGAAGAGTCACAAGATGCATTGGGCATTCTTTGTGATTTGTCCAATGCATTTGACTGCGTCCACCATGAAACTTTACTCCTAAAACTAAAACATTATGGAGTGAAAAATAGAGCCCTAAATCTGTTAAAATCATATTTAAGCGAAAGAGTTCAGATAGTCGATGTAAATGGCAAACGGTCTTCGGGTAAACCTGTGGGAATAGGTGTTCCACAGGGTTCTATTCTCGGTCCTTTCTTGTTTCTTATATATATTAACGATCTACCGTTTGTGGTAGATGATAGCCATGAGATTGTATTGTTTGCTCATCAGCAAATAATCATCATACTTCACTTATTTTTAAAGTGAAGCGACGTGCGGATATTGATGACGAGGTAAGCAATGCACTCTCAAAGATAGTGCGTTGGTTTGAGACGAATAATCTGCAATTAAACAGTAAAAAATCAAAGTGTTTACGGTTCATTACACCAAACACAGCGGAGGTACAAACCAACGTACTTATAAATGACCAGAGATTGGAACTTGTGGACACTACGGTCTTCTTGGGTATCACGTTAGATAAAAAGCTTCAGTGGGGTCCACATATTACCCATCTAGCAGATAGACTCAGCTCTGCGGCATATGCAGATAGAAAGATTAGAGAGTACACGAATGTTGTGACCGCTAGATTAGTGTACTGTAGTTATTTTCATAGCATCATGACGTACGGTATATTACTATGGGGCCATGCTGCTGACATTGATATAGTGTTTGCATTGCAAAAGAGAGCTGTTCGTGCTATATATCAGCTTGGTTATAGACAGTCTCTCAAAGAAAAATTTAAAAAAATAAATATTATGACTGTTCATTGTCAGTACATTTATGAAAATTTAATATATGTTCACAAAAATCGTCACCTTTTTGCTCTTAATAGTGATTTTTATTATTATAACACTAGAAATAAGGGATTGATTGTAACTAATTCTAGTCGGCTTCATAAGATACATAATAGCTTTAAGGGTAAATGTACACACTTCTACAATAAAGTCCCAGCCACTGTTCAGGCATTATCTATAAATAAATTTAAATGTTTTTTAAAAAAATGGCTCTGTCGTAAATCCTATTACTCCACTGCTGAATATCTAAATGATCGGACAGCCTGGGACTAGATTGTGATTATTTTATAGCGATAGAAATGACTGTATAGTATTGTATATTTTTATTGAAAAGAGCACAAAAAAAAGAATGCTGGGAGAGTTTCTTGCGCCGCTTCTTCTCTCTCAGAGCGCCATTTGTTTCCGAAGCGGTAGTAGTATCTAGTAGTATAAGAAATGACATCAAAAAGAATTCTAAAGCAATCAATTTTGAGAAAATAAATGTCTTTTATGCCTTTTATAATATCTAACAGAGATATAACAAGATAGAAAAGAGATGCCCTGTACTTTTCCCGGGGCGTAAAAAGAATAGGGGAGTTCCAGGCCCATGGGTGTCGTAAGAGGCGACTAAGGGCTTTTTAGAAGTGGGAGAGTCACGCTGCCGTCTTTTGACGTCAGCACAATCGGGCCAGGCTCGTCCGGGCTAATTACCACAGTCGCACAGAATACCGGCGTGAAATAGCGGTCTAGTGCCGCTATGTTTCGCATAGTTTAGTGTCGAGGACCGGTGGCCATTCCCCCCCCCCCCCTCCCCCACGAATATGACAGCGGAACTTAAAAAGATTTTACCCCAGGAGGGTACCGGCTCTACCAGAGTCGGAGAATCCCTCCCCGAGCACTCTAGCTCGGGCTGCCCTTCGTATTCTGGGGAGGGCACAGAACCGCGCATGACCTTGAAGGTACCATGAAGGACAAACGAGGCAGTAACACCACGGCACCCCGCTCCACACTCAACGTGGACTTTTGCAATATCAGGGGAATTCACTCCAATTTAAACGCCGTCCACCACCACCTTGAGACGGCGCAGCCGGCCTTGTGTTTCCTTACGGAGACGCAGATATCTCGACCTAGCGATACGTCATATTTAACGTACCCCGTGTACAAAATTGAGCACAATTTTTTGCCTCATGCCGGGGTATGTCTGTACGTTAGGGAGGATATCTGCTGTCGCCGTCTCGGCAATTTTGAGGGTAGGGACCTGTACACTCTCTGGCTCCGCGTAGATTTAGAGGACCGCGTCCGCATCTATGCGTGTGTCTACAGGTCCCATAGTGGTAACGCAGAAACCGATCATCTCATGGGCTGCGTTCAAGCGGCAATTGACGACGTGTTTGCACAGATCCCCTCCGCTGAAATTAGTCTTGGGTGATTTCAACGGGCACAATGCCGAATGGCTCGGATCACGTACCACAGACTACGCAGGGCGATCTGTGCATAATTTTGCATTGGCGTATGGTCTGTCCCAATTGGTCGAGTCGCCAACGCGGCTCCCGGATGTGGATAGCCACATGCCGTCCTTATTGGATCTTCTGCTGACTACACATCCCGATGGTTACCAGGTCTTTGTCGAAGCCCTGGTTCGATGCGTCAGTTAAAGCAGCATCTGACTGCAAAAAACAGGCATATCGAGCTTGGGTTGCGGCGCTGGGCGCAAAGGATCCGAACTGCACAGTTCTTAAGTGGAAATACAACCGTGCCTCCAGATTTTTTAAGCGGCAAATCGCCCGTGCAAAGTCAAAACACGTCGTCATAATCGGCGAGCAGCTTTCCAGTTACCCGACCGGAACACGCAATTTCTGGTCGTTGTTGAAAGCTGCTCTTGGTAACTTCAACCAGCCGTCCATGCCGCCGTTGCACATGAGGAATGACACCCTGGCCCATACGGCAAAAGAGAAAGCCGAGCTCCTGTGCGCTCTTTTCGCCTCCAACTCGACACTTGACGACAACGGAAAAACACCGCCGACCATCCCGCGGTGTCAGAGCTCTATGCCTGAAGTTGGACGTCAGGAATTCGAGCGGGCCAGATGGCATTTCTCCAATCGTGCTTAGAACGTGTGCCCCTGAGTTGACACCGGTGCTAACGCGTTTATTCCGGCACTCTTATTCTAAAGGCGTAGTTCCTGACTCATGGAAGTCAGCTCTTGTCCATCCGATCCAAAAAAAAGGAGACAGTTCAGATCCGGCAAACTACAGGCCTATTGATATTACCTCCCTGCTCTCCAAAATCATGGAGAGCATAATTAGCCGTCAGCTCTTAGTATATCTAGAGGGTCACCAGTTGATTAACGATCGACAATACGGGTTTCGCCATGGTCGGTCGGCAGGTGATCTTCTGGTATACATAACACATAGATGGGCAGCGGCTATTGAAAGCAAGGGGGAAGGCCTGGGAGTTAGCCTGGATATAGCGAAGGCCTTTGATCGTGTATGGCACAAGGCGCTCCTCTCCAAACTTCCATCATTTGGGCTTCCCGAGAGCTTGTGCAAGTGGACCTCCAGCTTCCTCACTGGGCGCAGCATACAGGTCGTTGTCGACGGATATTGCTCGAACCCGAAGCCCGTGAATGCTGGAGTGCCCCAAGGCTGTGTGCTGTCTCCCACGCTGTTTCTTCAGCATATCAATGATATGTTGGACACCTCCAATATTCATTGCTATGCAGACGACAGCACTGGTGATGCCGTATACACTGGCCATGCAGGTCTCTCTCGGGAAATCGTCGACCAGTGCCGGGAGAAACTTGTGTCTTCTATCGAGTCCTCTCTTGAGAAGGTCGCGGAATGGGGAAAATTGAACCTTGTCCAATTTAACCCCCAGAAGACTCAAGTTTGTGCGTTTACCACTAAAAAAACCCCATTTGTCGTATCACCGCTCTTCGACAACATTTCTTCCCTCAAAGCCTCGCCTAGTATCGGAATACTGGGTCTCGAAATCTCGAGCGATTGCCAATTTCGTGGTCATCTGGAAGGCAAAGCCAAATTGTGCTTCAAAGAAACTGGGCGTCATTTATAGAGCACGGCAATACTTCAAGCCGGCCCACATACTAGCGCTCTACAAAGCGCAGGTCCGGCCACACATGGAGTATTGCTGTCATCTCTGGTCTGGCGCACCCCAGTATCAGCTCGATCCATTTGACCGCGTGCAACGCAGAGTAGCTCGAATTGTCGGGGACACAGTGCTCTGTGAACGGCTGGATCACTTGGCGCTGCGTAGAGACGTCGCTTCATTGTGTGTCTTCTACCGCATTTATCACGGGGAGTGTTCCGAAGAGCTGTTTAACCTGATTCCTGCCGCCGAATTCCACCTTCGCACGACACGCCACAAGTTAGGATATCATCCTCACCATCTGGATGTGTGGCGGTCCTCCACAGTGCGGTTTTCAAGGAGCTTTCTTCCACGTACTACAAAGCTGTGGAATGAGCAGAATGAAACACCGCACAAGGAATGTGCGGTGTTTCCGGGACGATACGACATGGGTACCTTCAAAAAAAGCGCGTACACCTTCCTTAAAGGCCGGCAACGCTCCTATTATTCCTATGGTGTTGCAAGAGATTGTGGGCGGCGGTGATCACTTAACAACAGGTGACCCGTACGCTCGTTTGTCCTCCTAATCCATAAAAAAAAAAAATAAAGAGATGCGAATCTGTTGTTATTGTTACTAACCGCTAGTTGCAGAAAGCAACCTTAAAGCTAATTTGTCATTAAATCATATGCTATCTTTGACTGTCAAAATGAAAAAGAATGTGACGGTATTATATTTAATGGAACATTAACTTTAAAGATGATTGCTGCAACTGGCGGTCAGTCTATTATGAAAATTTTAAGATTGAAGATAGTGAAAAAATTTATTTACAAATAAATTTCTGTGTCTGTAATCATATAAGTACATTTATAGAGCTGGAATTCTTTATGAACACGTCAGATTTAGTTTCAAAGTCCTCACATGACAATTTATTAGCATTTACGTTTATCGCGTTATTTGATATGTCACAGTGTGTGCTTTCATGATAATGTTTCGCTTCATTTTCGTAAAGAATTTCTTTTTTCTATTTTTAGGAGGAATTTTAGAATTGTGAACGGGAAATGCTTGTGACGACTGTTCACCCAGTTATAGTTATTTATTTTTTTATTTCGAAACAGACAGTCTTACAAATGAATTACTAAATTAAATAACAGATACCAGACGTATAGTTTCCTTAATAAACAAGTTTATAAACATATAAAAGTACTTTAAGAGATCATATAAATTTTATATTATATATAGAAACTTTAAATAACTGGAACAGGAAGCTAGTTCAAAGTCAAAGTCAAAATATTTATCTACACTATGACCGTGATGAATGTTTATCATTGAATTTGTTTGTTATAAGCGATTACTAAATAAGACAGTAATTATGGCCATCATGTTCACAATGCATTCAATATACTTATGACATCTCAATTTATATTTATCTATACTAATATTATAAAGCTGCAATATTTGTTTGTTTGTTTGTTTGTTTGAACGCGCTAATCTCTGGTACTACTGGTCCGATTTGAATGATTCTTTCAGTGTTGGGTAGTCCATTTATCGAGGAAGGCTATAGGCTATGTTTTTTTTTATTCAAAATTAGGGATCCGTAATAAAATTGCTATTTTGTAACACAAGGTGTAAAATCGAAAACCTATTTTTGCGTGCGCTGCAAAAACTATTGACAATAGAACAAAATGATGTACAGGCTATAATATAGGCAATATTTTATTACTTATAAAACTATCGCGTAAATTATACTTTATATGGCAAAACAACGTTTGAAGGGTCAGCTAGTATAGTATATTTCTTATTACTTTTTATGAAATATTTATAACGTTTATAATTTTGATCTAATTCATATATTAGATGCAGCTTTCAAATTATTTTTTTATGTATATTGCACTAATTATTGTAAAATGCTATAATTCATTTAAAAGTGTGATCATTGAGTTACTTCTATAATGGTAGTTTCAGTAATTTAGAAGAAATATATATAGTGACAATTCAAAAGCTCTTACTGAAAGCCTATTTGAATAAAGTTTACTAGCTGACCTGGCAAACGTTGTTTTGCCATATAAATTATATATATGTAAACCTTCCTTGAGCTTCGATGAATCTATTACAAAAGATTTTATTGAGGTCGGCCGAATAGTTTAGGAGTTATTAGGGAACATACACACATACATTCTCTTTTATATATGTATAGACTAGCTGACCCGACAGACGTTGTTCTGTTTAACAGGCTTAACATCTTATGTCTCAAGGTGACGAGCGCAATTGTAGTGCCACTCAGAATTTTTGGGTTTTTTTGAGAATCCTGAGCGGCACTGCATTGTAATGGGCATGGCGTATCAATTACCATCAGCTGAACGTCCTGCTCGTCTCGTCCCTTATTATAGTAATAAAAAAGAAAAACATACATTTTCTTTTATATATATAGATTCGATGTTGAATTTGACTTGATTAAATAAATACTTGCAAATATCTTTACTTCAGTGCAATGCTATTTCAATGGCTGATTTAACATGCATAATAAGTACAATAAAATAAATTCTAAATATATACTTCAAAACAGTAAAATATTAGTCATTATTATCCTTATGAAGATATACTACTTTAAAACATCATCAAAGGTCTTGGAAAATTCTGGGTCTTACTAAACATACCTGAAAATATTTAAAAAATCCATTTGCAATTGTTTGTCTTAACAAACCTTTAGTACGGAATGTACTTGAAATTTATTTCACCGCTTTGGAATCCCCAATATATTTTTCATATTGATAGGCAAGAGTATATTATTCATAATATATATTTCTAACTTTAAAAGATCAAACCAATCGTGCATATTATGAAACAAGACTCGACCATTTCAATATGAAATCTTTGGAGATAAGACGAAGAGTGAATGATGTGCTAACTTTACATAACGTGGTAGAATAATATTCCTAGAATGTCTTAAAATGCAAACCTTATGGTAACCCAGTAACAGACCAACATTAATAATAAAAAAACAACAATTTACTTGTGTGAGTATGTACCTCTTTAAACAGACTTATGATCTAATTCTAATATATTCAAAATTGAAATATAAAGATCGAAATAATTGAACTAAAACGATAAATCATAATTATTATCTAGCTAAAATTGTATTTATTTTTTTAATAGAAATGTAATTTAAGTGATTGTTTTCTGATTAAAAATGATTTTTGAAACGACTTTTTATTTTAGTAACAACAATTTATAAAGAAATAATTAAAATTTTCCAGTGCACTGAATTGTAAATTTAACGGCCTCATTTTATTTTATGATAATATGGGACGAGACGAGCAGGACGTTCAGCTATAGTAATTGATACGCCCCGCCCATAACTCAGAAGTGCCGCTCAGAATTCTTGAAAAGTTTAGTGACTTTATTTATTACTTATGCATTAGTGTAATCAACTATTTGTTATATAAGAAAAGAATAAGGCCTTGTGCACTAGTAGGTCCCAAAAACACTACACTTACACTATTAATCACAACGCTTGAACCGAGCGTAGCGTGCCGCGGCAGCGGCCTGCGAGTGCCAGAAGCGAATTGGCCCTTACTATTTCAAAAATAATTTCAGGTGGAAATTTGCATACACGCTCCAATGTTTGCTATTATTGTTTTGCCAATTGCGTATTTAAAAAAAATTACCAATCAGAACGCTCACGCTCTCGTCGTCTCACATTGCTAACTTCATATTTTGTAATAGATCTAGAATTATTATATTATCACTATAGTGTACCCATGACATTACAATGTCAGTAAAACCAGGCCTTTAAATTGTTTATATAAGATTCTAAAACAGTTAGCTTATTGCCAAAATTAAAGCAATCTATATTCTACTAACCATTACATCATCCAATCGAGTGTTGTGAGGATTCATTTTTTGGGTGTAGATAAATTCTTGTATGCAACTGTTGATAATTTTGTATTAAAACACTCGTGTGATACTATTATCACAGTCGGCTTCGCCTCGCGTGATAAACACACATTCGTGTTTTAATACCCCTTATTACACAACAGCATAAATAACTAAATTCGATTGACAATCTACCGTGTAATTATAATATCACTAGTGAAATTATAATATCACGGCTTTGACAATATACCCGCGACATATAAATAAAGATATAGAAATTGTTCAACATTGTTATGCTTACACCTGCAAAAGCATATCTTATTCTACTATCTCTTGTGTAATCATTAAAATTGTGAGGGTATAATGATATATCTGAATAAAAAATAAATAAATAAAATGTCACTGGTAACAACTGATTTAAATCATCCTATTTCATTTGATATTTTATCAATAACGTCATAGTTTCGGTAACATTGAAACTGCAGCACTGAAATAACGTTCCATATAGATGAAGGTTATAAAGTTCTCTAAATTCAATTTAATTTAATGTATCTTTGAATGTTTATGATCATTGGCATCATGACACATCTGTCATTTGATATAATATTCTCAGCGGCACAAGCCAAAACAAAGCAGGATTGTGTGGTTTTATGCAACCACGGTAAAAGTGAAACTTTTTTTCACATTATAGACATTTAACTAAAAGTTTTTGGAATAATATCTACATTAAACACTGACAAAAACAAACAAAATATCGTGGAGCGCTGGCACAAATGAGTAATAGTTTATACACTACACAGTCAGCTGCTGCGAACTATAGGCGCCGCCCGACCGTCACGCGACATGCAACACACGGACGAAAAAGTTTTAGACGATGTAATAAAAGTTTCACTTTAAAAATGTACATTTTATGTTTATTTTCAGCTGTAAGGTCAATGTTTTCTTGACTGAGATGATTTTGGGATATAATTTTCATGTAGTAGATCTAAAGTAAAATAGATTGGAAGATTTGAAAAAGAAATTTAAGTAAGTTATTTTTATATCGTCATATATCAATCATATACATAGCCAGTAGAGCAATTTTGAAGTCTTCAAGAGTCTTGGTGGGATTTATTTTCCTATTGAGTACACCATACAAGCTAAGTTGAATTTAGGTCTGGTCTTCGGGCTGGCCATAGGAGTTTTCAGCGAGTTATCAGATACGATTTACCAGTGTGAGGCTCTTTTGCACAGGATGCCGTCTAGATTTTGGTTACCACAACGGCGCCTATTTCTGCCGTGAAGCAGTAATATGTAAACATTACTGTGTTTCGGTCTGAAAGGCGCCGTAGCTAGTGAAATTACTAGGCAAACGAGACTTAACATCGTATGTCTCAAGGTGACGAGCGCATTTGTAGTGCCACTAAGAATTTTTGGATTTTTCAAGAATCCTGAGCGGAACTTCATTGTAATGGGCAGGGCGTATCTATTACCATCAGCTGAACGTCCTGCTCGTTTTGCTTCTTACTGTCATAAAAAAAGTTGTGACCTCGATTACGGGACGTATTTTATAGGTAGTGGTAGCCTGTTAACCCATATTTACGTTTTAAGAAGTTGACTGGAAATATGGCTCTTTCAAATCTTGATAATATTGGATTTTTGTGAATTTTCCCTTTTGAAGTGCAGTTTGATGGGTCATGCGTCATGCTGACTGTTATGTTAGTGGTTAAAGTTATAAGGCGTATCCCTATGATCCCATGACGGACGGTATATAAATAAAATTGATAAATGGCATTTATTTTCTCAAAATTGATCCCTTTAGAATTTTTAATCATATACAAGATACTACTACCGCTTCCAAAACAAATGGCGCTCTGAGAGAGAAGAAGCGGTGCAAGAAACTCTCCCAGCATTCTTTTTTTGGGCTCTTTTTAATGAAATATACAATATTGTACTGTCATTGCTATTGCCATAAAATAATAATAATCTAGTTCCAGGCTGTCGGATCATATAGATATTCAGCTGTGGAGTAGAAAGATCTTAGCCATAGGAGTAGAGCCATTTTTTTACAAAACATTTAAATTTATTTATAGATAATGCCTGAACAGTGGCTGGGACTTTATTATAAAAGTGTACGTTTACCCTTAAAGTTATTATGCATCTTATGAAACCTACTAGTATAAGTCACAAGCAAACCCTTATTTCTAGTGATATAATAATGAAAATCACTATTAAGAGTAAAAAATGAAAATTTAATATACGTTCACAAAAATCGTCACATTTTTGTGAACGTATATGAAATTTTCATAAATGTACATACAATTAATAGTTATAATATTTATTTCTTTAAATTTATCTTTGAGAGAGTGTAGAGACTAGTCTAGCTAGACTAGAGAGATTGAGATAATAAATGAGGGAAATAACTCTAAATTACTAAAGTTATGATTTTGTATCGAAACATCGTCTTTACTATTTTGTTTATAATTCACTAAAACATCAAACGTTTTACTATAAAAAAATATATTAAATTACAATAGAAACCGTACGTTCCCTTAATAAAACAGGTAGACACAAGTGTTTGTATTCAGTACACAATAGAGCTTGTTTGTAAGTGAAGTATGTAGTAGTGCAAACTGAGCGAGGTTCGAGTGGCTAACTTGGCTACCCTCCACGGAGATGATTTAAATGTTCTATTTAACGAACCGGTAAGAGAGCACTCAATTTTAGCTTTAAATTTTTCTAGCGAGCTACGAGGATAGACTAAGATTAGAGTTAGAGAATCGGATGGTTCCATTGTTATTGTTAATACTTTATGTTATACTAGCTTTTACCCGCGATTTCCCGCGAATAGTTTTTTTTATTTTTTTATTTTTTTGAGATACTTTGCAAATAATACACATACAAACTACTCTTTTCGCTGCTGGCGGATATCCCTCGTCAATGTGCACAGTCTCGCTAATAGTATTTCCCTGCGAACTTTAATCTGCTATTTCACCCCCATGTAGGTCAAAGTATTAAAAAAGCTCGATCTAATGCTTGTAAATTACTTCTTATCAAGTAAGTACAAAGTTACATAGTGTCATCATCTATAATGACAAACTTATATACAAACTTCTATCCCCTGTCTCAAGTCCTCCATTTATTTTTTCGCAATAAAACATTCTAAATAAAACTATCTAACTAATATTTTGCGATATTAAAATGGAGTGATGGGATAAAGAGAACTGAATCGCTGTGATTGCATTACACAAAGTAGGTATGGAGCCAACTGCAATTTTTAAAACTCTCCATACGCTTGGTATTAGTAACATATTTGTGTCCCGGGCTATTAATAGGTACTATGAGACCTCCTCTGTTTGTCACAGAAAATGATCTGGTCGTTCACATAGTGTTCGTACAAAAAGTCTGGTCCAAGCAGTAAGGAAAAAAATTCAAATAAATCCTGTCCGAAAGCAAAAGGTTTTATCTCGGAAGATGAAGATAGCACCTAGAACCATTTTAAAGATGACGTAACGTTTGTTAACTGATAATTTAAAAAAGAATATAATATATAGAATATAAATAGAATAGAATAGAATATAAATAATAATAGGTGGTAAAATTGAAACAACTACTGAAGCGGTACGCAAAGGGAGGTCACAAAAAAATTTTTCTTACGGAAAAGAATAGTTTTACAATTGAGCAATATTTTAACAAACAAAATGACCGTATTTATGCTCAAAGGTCTAAGGAAGCTTCCAAATTAGTTGACAGAGTCAAACGTGCGCACTACGACTTCAGTGACGGTTTGGTGGAGTTATTAGGCATGAAGGAGTGACTTAGAACCAATAATGGACATTGCAGTAAAAATCGGCGCCGAACGTTTGAATCGAAAGTTTCGGACTCCATCACAGCTGAAGACTGGCCGTCGTCTAGTCTCGATATTAATCCGCTTTATTATGATTTATGGTCACTTTTAGATAGTACGGCTTGCTCTAAACGCCATGATAATTTGGAATCCCTTAAACAATCCGTACGATTGGCAGTGAAGAATTTTCCCATGGCGATAGTGCTTTCTGCTATTCATAACTTGCCTCAACGGTTAAAGGACTGTATTGCAGCCAACGGAGACCACTACAAAAAAGCTTTTTATATTTTAAGTTATTTTATATTTATATATTAAACTAACACACTGTAAAAGAAATAAATGTGATTTGGAATGGAATTTTCTGGAGTTTACTCCTTAAGAATCGATTTTCATATAAGGCGCCCGGTATGAGAAAAATATGGAGAGTAAAACCTACTCATCAAATGGGATAGTAACGTTTTTGGTGCACATCATTTCTCGCGCACCTTTCACTTTTCAGTTGGTGTGACAGTCTAGACTCTAGACGCTCTAGTTGTATTGCAGTGATACGGATAGCAAACATCATTTTTCTTTTCTTGTATTTTGAAGCTTTATTATATTATTGAAATTGATTTATTATTATACTTTCAGAAAGTTAAATGAAAATTCTATAAATTATGGAAGAAAGTGGTGTAAATAATAGTGCCGGAAAATCTGATAAGCACGTGGGTACTAAGTTACAATTCATACATTAATATGACATGTATTGTATATATAAACATGTGTGCTCTGTGTTTATTTAATATTGAATTATCAATATAGTTCATAAAAATTTATATGAGCTATGCACATAATTAAATGTTTAATTTAATATGGAGACTAAAGCGCATTTCATACCAAATAGACAATTTTTAGCCTAACCTATTTATTAATACGCTTTTATTAGCTTCTGCTGTATGTCTGTTTTTAACCGACTACATTGGACTTGATTTATTTTGCTTAGTACCTGTTCAAAGACAATCGTTCTTGAGGAGTAAATTCTAGCCGTGCGTCGGAGCTGACACACAAACTTTTTTTTTCTTTGTTTCAGTATTTAGGGCAAGGCTAAGCATACAGATATGGAAATACAACATGAAAGAGATCAACGCTACTGAAATTGCTGTGGTGAAGTACGGTAGCTGTCTTGTGAATAACCATCAGATGTCCTGTACGCTCGTTTGTCCTGTTATTCCATAAAAAAGTAAACAATTTATTCAAAGCTTATCATCGAATAATTTTCACGACTCTGAATATTATGGAATAAGACATAAACTAAGAGTGGATGCAGTTTTTAAGCAGATCTGTAACTTGAACACAAGGGAAATAGTTATTGATACAAATCTATTATTTTAATACGTTCTAAACTCACTTTTATTTTGCATATTTAAGTATCATAACTTACTTAGTAAAATAAAAAAGAAAAATGGAATTAACGTGAAACATTATTTTTAATTCTTCAAATAGTAAATATATTTTTATGGAGATTTTAAGATCACACGACAAATATGAAAATTTCATCAAGGCCCGGTAAATAATATAAAATATATTGATATGTCTATCTGTATTTATTAATAAGTTTCATTTAAAGTAGAAATAGTTATTGATTTATGTATAAGTAGCTCGAGCAGACGCCGAAACCGCGGTGGTTTTCAAGAAGTTTCGTTGCAAACAGTTTTATAATGAGCATGAATGAAATGAAATCATTTCCGACTCATGGATATTTGTTTATGTTTATGTAATGTATTGCTTTCGACAAATTGTTGGTATTTATCCACGCTGCAGCAACGTGGGTAAGGGCTAGACAATTTGTTCGAAATTTTGCAATTATTAATTATACATTTCACATAAGTATTGAATAAAGCTTAAAATAGTAAAGAAGAAAATCTTAATGATATCCGACTGTATCTGCTTCTTACGTATTTTTAATTTATGGTAAGTATTAAATATCGTCAAGCTGATTATAATATTTAGCATTGATTGAATTATTTTTCGTAGCATCATATTTTTTTTTTATGGAATCGCGCGTACGGGTCACCTGGTGTTAAGTGCCGCCGCCCACACTCTCCTGCAACACCAGTGGAATCACAAGAGCGTTGCCGGCCTTTAATAAGGGGGTACGCGCTTTTTTTGAAGGTACCCATGTCGTATCGTCCTGGAAACACCGCACAAGGAAGCTCATTCTACAGCTTTGTAGCACGTGGAAGAAAGCTCCTTGAAAACTGCACTGTGGAGGACCGCCACACATCCAGATGGTGGGGATGATAACCTAACTTGTGGCGTGTCGTGCGAAGGTGGAATTCGGCGGCAGGAATCAAGTTAAACAGCTCTTCGGAACACTCCCCGTGATAAATGCGGTAGAAGACACACAATGAAGCGACGTCTCTACGCAACGCCAAGTGATCCAGCAGTTCACAGAGCAACCCGACAATTCGAGCTGCTCTGCGTTGCACGCGGTATTGTCTTAACAATTCATTTTGTATACTGTAAGAAGATATAAATGCATTATCAATTTTTTTCGTTATATTCCACATTGATTAAAATTCATCGTAGCGAGCGCCGTAGCACCGTAGCATTCGTTGAAAGCATAATATTATATAATACTAGCGGACCCGACAGACGCTCTCCTGTCAAAAGAAAAAATTATGTACGTATTCCGGAATAATATAGTTTTAGCCATCGGAAATATGAATTCAAAGTTTAAGAGTTAAAAGTGAAACAAAAACGTATTTCTGAATGATTTAACAGTAATATAACAGTAATAAAATGAAAAGGATTCCAATCGTATTTGTGTAAATAACTTTTATCTACACCCACGCTTTAAACCCTTGATTAAAGATTCTGAAATAGTTAGCTTATTGCCAACATTAAAACACCCAATGTTCTAATAACCATCATCCAAACGAGTATTGTAATATTGTACTGAATTTCATAACAACACTCCTATGTTTTTTTTCGATCCCTTCATGCGCAAAGAGTTCCAACAGACCGCCACATTCTTATTGTTCGATGCGTGGTATCTGTATGAATTTCAAAAAAACAACATTTTCGTTTACGCTCGTTACACACTACCAGAACGTCACGCACCGTTAAAAAAAGTAGGTTATTCGAATGCCCGCCATTTTTCTTTGATAATTTTAAACGCAGCAAAAGAATATTATATTCGAGTGAATTTTAATTACTGCACTGTACAAAATGTAAATTACTACTAAAATAAATAATTGTTTCATTAAAACTTAGTTTATTTGTATATAATCAGTAATGAATGATATTAGGTTACTACTAGGAATGGTGTTTTAATGTTAGCAGTAAGCTAACTGTTCCAGAATCTTTTAGAGGATTCATATTCTGTGTGTAGATAAAGTCTTGTATGCAGCTGTTGATACTATGATAATAGTATAGTCCACATTCGTGTTTTAATACCCATTATTACACAACAGTTGCATAAATAACTATTACATTACTGCTTTAAAAATACCAATTTTAATAATTACCACGGACTTGTACACTTCTTTAAGATATACAATTCCACCTTTATCTTTTTTATCTATAAGATAAAAATACACATTATATTGTTATATCTGTAATATAAATAGACCCATTATTAGATAGCGTTTTCGTTGAAAGTTCTAAGGCGCCTTATTTTTTTCCGACACCTCCAATAAATGTCGTTAATGTATACAAAAGCTTAACAAATTATGTACTACCCGTCCTCAAGAACCACGCTGTCTATCGGTGAAATCAGCAGGAAAATCAGTGCAGTAGTTTATGAGCTTATAGTGAACAGACAGACAGACAGACGCGGAGGAAGTCTTTGTTTTATAATATGAAGTTATGAATATATAACATTAGCTTATACTCGTAACCAACTCGTGAGCTCGTAACCATGTAGATGGTTGTATAATGGATTTGAAAAAATTGGAACTATATTCTATAAATCATTTTTTTATTACAATTATTACGTTTTTATGTTTCGATAAACTATTACATTGTAATATATTTGCATAGTACATAGTAAGGCTTCAGTGTTCCGTTCGTTGTATTTTATTGTTCAAGATGCTTTTAACATACGTTTTCTTATTCTTCAAGACGACTTCAACTTTTCCAACATAATATTATTATACAAAATAAAAGATAACTGGATGTGAAATAATTTAAATTTTGGTACAATTGTATCAAAAATGCTCCAAAAGAACTTCAAGTTTGCCCGAACCAAAAATATGTATATTTTATTGAAATGTTCGAATATTTCTTCCATTTAAACTTTTGACGTTTTCGTTTTTCTATATCCTGGCATATTTCCAAAATGGTTGGATCCCTTTTAGTCTCAAATTCCTTATTTTAGAAAAATAATTAGGGAACGAAAAAATAATATTATAAAATATAGTTTTTTTTTATGAAAACAAGGGACGACACGAGCAGGATGTTCAGCTCAGATGGTAATTGATACACCCTACCCATAACAATGCAGTGCCGCTCAGGATTCTTGAAAAACCCAAAAATTCTGAGAGGCACTACAATTGCGTTCGTCACCTTGAAACATAAGATGTTAAATCTCATTTATTTATTTATTTATTTAGGTTCACCAACAGATTATACACTATTACTAGCTTATAAAAATAACAAAATAAGTATAAATTATGTTTATTTCACTACCTACGGCGCCCTTTAGACCGAAACACAGTAATGCTTACACATTACTGCTTCACGGCAGAAATAGGCGCTGTTGTCGTACCCATAATCTAGCCGGCATCCTGTGCAATGGAGCCTCCCACTGGTGAAACTACAGTTTAATATTTGGATTACCACGTAAACGAATTCTACACATACTTCGTATTCATTTTAATCATAACCAATGAAGTATTCTTATTATGCGATGTGGTGGACGTACCAATAACAATCTAGACTAGAATAACGTTAAACAAAATATAGCAACGAATGAATTTTTATTATGACATTAATATTTATAGTGTTGGATTTAATTTGAATATAGACACGATGTTGACGCTTTACATAAAATTTTATTTACTCAAAGCATCACTGAATTCAAAACTCATACGTAATAAAAAATAATATGATGTTGAGAAAGAATAACATTGTAAATAGAATTATTTTTGTCTGGCACATATACTTAAACAAAGGATTTAGTATATATACAAAAGACAAGTACCTCCTAAAGCTTTAGAGTATTTATTTAAAAGGAAAGGATGAATTATGCTCTAATTAACGGTTTTCTAAATTACCCGCATAAAACTTAGGCTTCATAAGCAAAGCCTGAACTTTCCCTTTGGTTTGGTAAATGAATTTCAAAGCTACACACACAGTTTTATAATATTTTCATAAACGTATTAGTAGAAAGCCTCCTGCGTGGCGGTATACCATTGCAGCATGGCATACTTTAAAAAAAGATTCATGTTACGTCATTTAGCGTAACCACTAGTTGGCAAAGACTAACTTTAACCCAATACGCTAAAAAAAGATAGCTAGATGGCAAAACGTAAGTGCTATATTTTTTTATATTGGGTTGTCAAATATTGCACAAAATATTTTTTTAAAGGATTAAGACGCGCTTAATTGTAACTGTATTTGTAATTTTTTTTTTTCAAAATTTAGTGACATTCATAAAATTTGCAAAAGCAAAATTTTATGAACGTAGCGGGACTCAACCCCTCGACCTCTGGCGTTCCGTGCCAGTGCTCTAACCAACTCTAGCTGTCAGTATCCAGTGCTCTAACTGTGTGCTTTGTCAACTCTCAGTTTGTGGCTTCATCTACAGGATCTACTTTACAGTTGATAACCTGCTCAACCCCAATATTGGCATAATATTAGGAAATTGACTTGAGATGTCGCTCATGTAAATCTAAACAATTTGTTATGTATTTAATGTGATTACCCTCACTTCTAGGATTAATACACAAATAAAATTTGAATACAAAATTTTATGAACGATGCGGGACTCGAACCCACGACCTCTGGCGTTCCGTGCCAGTGCTCTAACCATCTGAGCTAACCGTCCGAGTGACGAATCGTCATAAAATTTTGTATGCCATGTTCAACTCTCAGGTTGTGGCTTCATCTACAAGAGCGACATCTCAAGTCAATTTCCTAATATGCAAATATTGGGGTTGAGCAGGTTATTAACTGTAAAATAGATCCTGTAGATGAAGCCACAAGCTGAGAGTTGAACAAAGCATACAAGATTTCATGACGATAGGTCACTCAAACGGTTAACACAGTTGCTAACCAACAGCACTAGCACGGAACGCCAGAGGTCGTGGGTTTGAGTCCCGCTACATTCGTAAAATTTTGTTTTTCAATTTTTATTTGTGTATTGATCCTAAAAGTGAAGGTTATCACTTGAAAAATATAACAAGTTGTTTAGTGACATTGTCAGTGTGGGTTCAAGGGTTTCACGACATTGGGTCGAGATATAAATCTCGCCGTTCTGAAATCTACAGGTTGGTGGAATAAAATTGGCTATTTAAAGATTGGTACAAGAGAGTAGATAGTTACAGCAATGCTTGAAGATCTGGATTCTTTGTGGACAGCCAGCACTGATATCTGGGGTACACCTATGATCTCCTGCAGGAGACTACACAACACGGCTTTTTCGTGGCACTATAAGGAAGCGTGATTTTACGAGTAAGTCGAGTAAGCGTACGGTCGTATGTAATGAATAGATCGTCTGCACAATTGTGCGACATCTGGTGGATGTTGCATTTCTTGCTGATGGTGTTGCCAGTTGTAATTGTGCAAAACATTGCCGCATGCATTAAGGAATGGCTTCTGCAATTCCCATTCAAAAGCCAATGGTGTTAAATAAGATTTGCAAACGACAAACTGTCAGTGTTGCCAAAAACCATCTCTCTACAGCAAAAACCACCTCCGAAGCAATAAACGGCTAAACTTCGCAATGACAACTATGAAAAATACTATCTAGACTCCTGTCAACCGCTGTTCAACTGAAAACGTGCTCTACGAGGGTCAGGCAACGCTGAGTTGAATAAAATAATAATAAAAATGTAACTTTTACGCAAACACATGATGTAAAAATAGTTACACGCATCTTAATCCTTTAAAAAGTATTTTATTTAAGTGGGTAACGCTCGCGTTATTTAATTTTTTTTTTATTAAAATAAGGGACAAGACGAGCAGGTCGTTTAGCTAACGGTAATTGATACGCCCTGCCCATTACAATGCAGTGCCGCTCAGGATTCTTGAAAAACCCCAAAAATTCTGAATGGCTCTATAATTGCGCTCGTCATCTTGAGACATAAGATGTTAAGTCTCATATCCCCAGTAATTTCACTAGCTACGGCGCCCTTCAGAACGAAACACAGTAATGCTTACACATTCCTGTTTCACAGCAGAAACAGGCGCCGTTTTGGTACCCATAATCAAGCCGGCATCCTGTGCAAAGGAGCCTCCCACTGGTATATTTTAAACAATATATTAATATCGTATATTAGTACAATTACATAGTTTGTTTCCCACTCCACTAATAAATAAATACCGTTCTTACCGTAATCTGAAACTTAATGAACCTAACATTGCCGATATGACATGCCGTTTAAAGCTTATCACAATATGCCATAAGATTTATATTTTGGAAACGATCCAACTAATACAATAATGACGACGTAACTGCAGCATCACCGATACATTGGCTTCATAATTCGAAATTGAATTCAGCTGAACATCCTGCCCGTCTCGTCACCTTATTTCATAAAAAAAATATTGAAAAAGTACAAGCAAAGTATTGTAAATATAGTTATAAGTTATGCGTATAATTTTACGTTTAAAAGAACTATTATCTAAAAAATAAAATAAAAAAACTATAATATTGAGCGTCAAAAACTACCACCCATTCAAAATAGACTGCCTCAGACCTGAAAAGAATGGACGCAAGAAACTCTGGGCCTTTTTTTGGTGGACAAATGAGTTTAAAGACATAACAGCAAGGTTCGACGAATGCATAATTCTAATTCATATTGAAGTGTTAAAAATAGCAACTATCAAAACTCGACCGGATTATGACAAGACGATCAATGCGTGGCCGAGGATTATACTAGGTATAGTAAATATCTTCCTTAACTTTATTAAAATCTTTTATCCTCTTTATACTTAACACGTAAATAACTTCATATGGTGAGTTATTCATTGGGTACTCTAAAGGTTTGAGGATTCCATTTATCCTATAAATTGTTCGAATATTTATAGAGTCATTTTTATTAAAAATACTGGGAATTTACACAAAAAGAGCGCCTTTTATAATCCATACTGACAATGCTTTATTTTATTTCATGACCTCGGTTGGTGAACTTGCAAATACTTTTACGTTTTGATTTTTCTATAGGAATAATTCGTAATATTACGAGTATTATAATGGCTTTCGAAATAAATCGAAATTTTTATTACTTTTTAATTATTTTTGTATTGAGAAAATTTTGTATTTTATTATCTGATACAGTGAAATAAAACCGATGAAAAGAGCCACAAAATGCCATGGATTTGATACATGATAAAATCATATAACCGTGGTAAGGAGTATAGATTATATTCTGCGCTTATATTAAGGATTGGTCTCCTCTGTGCTCCAATTAGATACCGCACTGTCTTAGAACAATAGCTTTTTTATAACGGCAACTATTAAATGCTTGTGTGCGTGGCATTTTGATATTCAAGGGCATCTTTCAAATTTTGTAACATACGCTTCGTGTTATTTTACATTGAAATTAATAAAATACAAAATACTTACGCAACCCGGTATTTTAATTTCAATTATCTGCTACTGCCGAGACTGGCTTGAGTACGCCCGCTTGGGCGTAGTATTCAATGGCGCACTTTGCAACTACGCCTGTGGTATCTAGTTGGAGCGTAACGGAGACCAAATCCTAAACCTAAGATTCTGCGTTATGATTTCGTTACTTGGCCCATATTTCGTGTGTCTATCCATGTCCGTAACCTTAATGTGAAAAACAAAAAACTTTTTATAAAGAATTTGAACTTCAAATGTAGATTTAAAAGGATTCAACATAATATTATATTGAAAAGCAAAAATCACATTACAAGATATTTGTATAAGAACACAAATTTGCTAAGAAATAAATGTAATAATTTCAAATAGAGACCTTAGATCATTTATACTTTTTATAGTCTATATAACAGCTGCGAAATCGTCAAAAAAATAGACTTTAGGACTAACCTCTATTTTGAGCAATTCACGCACACCAACACATAGTTGTCATACAAATCGCGAGTGTAATACGTAGCTTGTTACGCACACTAAACTAATATTCCTGGCCTGCTACGTCGCACCTGTTTTAATCGAACAGTTAAGTAAAAGCAAGAGACTCTATATAGACGTATAATCGTATCGTAGTCGCAATTTTTACCTTTATTGGCATCAAAATTAAAATACGGATAATATTTTTTCTTATTCTTAAGATACTATATTAAATATTATAAATTTAAAGTCAGTATCTTTCAAAATGTTTCTTCACTTTTATTCCAAAGAGGATGTAATACTACGTAAAAGAGACGGCACTACCTAAGTAAAAAACGAAATTTAGTTTAAACTGAAACGTGCAGTAAGATTTGACATAGGTTTGAAATAGTAATTATAATTTACGGTGACAAAGCATCCGGCTAAGTTTGAAAGCGAACAGTTGCTTAAAACGTAGTGGATTTCGGCTATCACCGTTTTTACAAGATTATAGCCGACGTCTGACAATCTATCAATGACTGCACGTTTCATACAATCTAGTGAATCGCTTTTTTCTTAAGAGGGTTTCGGTAGGCTGTTAATTCAAGAACTAGAGCTGGTTTTCAAAGAAATTCAGTTTTGGCAGTTATAAAGTATAAGTTAAATTCAAAATAGTATGATAGGAAAATTGTTTTCACTTTATCCACTAAGATTCATTGAAAAAATCCATTGATGGATCTTTTTCTACTTTTATGTCCACTTTGATCCATTAATCATTACGTAGTGGATTTTTATGCACAATAAGTGTCAAAAAATTCATTATTAGGTTATGAATACACCAAGTGATTAGAAAATAAATTTTTACTATAGTGTATATACCTTATTTATATAATATGTACAAGTTGTAACTATTTACATTAGAATATCAGTTCATCCTAACGAGGATACCATTACTTATGAATGCTCCCAAAAAAACTGAAATTTTATATTAGCGAATGATAACTTCAAAGATATAATATAACTACCTAAAATTGAATCATGTCAGTTCGAATATTATCAGTGCCTCATACCCGGGGTCTAAGTCTCATCTGTATCTAGGCAATACAAAATATACCATTTCACATATCAATTGCCAGTAAATAATATAATGAAATCCTGTAAAATCCAGTGAGCCACGACTGGGGTCAGATATCTGACACAGAACTAATTCCCGCTATATTTTAATCCGGTAAAATACAAAAGAGCCCAATTTACATAAACCTCGGCTGTTTGTTTCATGTGAGGACTGAATCCGCTTTAGTGGGACTATTTTGTACTCAATTTATTTGCATGCGCGATGCGACGCGCCTCAATGGTAAACACTTGCAGTGTTTTGGTGTTATAATGGTGTGTCGACACCTGTTAACATTTCTAGAACAATTTGGGCTTCGAGATTTGTATATTAATAATTGCAATATATTTACATACGAATAAGGATTTTAATAGTTTTCAAAAAAAACTATATAAATTTTATAGATAGAAACGTCTTAATCTAATCTTATATATAAAATTCTCGTGTCACAATGTTAGTTACCTTCCTCCTCCGAAACGGCTTTACTGATTTTTACCAAGTTTTATATGCATACTCACTAGGTCTGAGAATCGACAACTATCTTGAAAAATATATTCATCATTGAAAAATACTTACAACTTCAAATTTTCGAGACAAAGTCTCATGCCAGATTTTGGCGAGTCAACACGTTCTGAGGATGCCTCGTGTAGAGGCGAAACACGTGTCGAATTGTTTGAAGAAAAATATTGGCGGAATTAACACTAAAGAAAACTCAAATCATTTTGAAAACTAGGAACAAAGATAAACTTATAATGCCTACTGCTCGGCTAAGTAGAGTTAGCAAGTCTTTGGTGGGGTATGGTGGCGTTGTATATGCTTTTACAACAAAATCCCAGAAATTGTTCAAAACAAATGTATTAAAAAAATCAAAAAATTTGTTAAAAAACGTTTGTGTGGTAAAGGTTACTATAACAAAGATAACCTTCGTAATGATACCACACATTGGAAGTGGAGCGACCGCCCTCAGGCTATTAAATAATAAATTTATTGTACGATATTATATTGTAACAATTTTTTTTACGATAAAAAAAGAAGCCCGCTGAGTTTCTTGTGCTCTCAGGTCTGAGGTATACATTTTCGAATTGGTGGTAATTTTTGACGTGAAATACGTTATATTTTATCCTATTTTTGAAAATTATTTGATAACCGAAATCAAATTGGAAACAGAAATAATGTAACAAACCGTAAGTATGATCAAATATTATTAAGTTTTCTTGAAATAAAATAATTCTAATAGACACTAATTATAATAGACTTTATACACATTATTCACATGAAATATTAAAAAAAAAATATAGCAAATTATATTTTAGCCGATTTAAAATTATCTTTTTCATGTGCTGTTTAATTAAACAAATTTCAACGTAATATTTTTTTTTTTTAGATTTTTTATGCAATTAAGGGACGAGACGAGCAGGACGTTCAGCTGATAGTAATTGATACGCCTGCTACTACTGCCCATTACAACGCAGTACCGCTCAAGATTATTGAAAAATCCAAACATTCTGAGCGGCACTACAACTGCACTCGTCACCTTAAGACATAAGATGTCAAGTCTCATTTTCACTAGCTGCGACGTCCTTCAGACCGAAACACAGTAATCCTTACACATTACTGCTTCACGGCAGAAATAGGCGCCGTTGTGATACCCATAATCTAGCCGGCATCCGGTGCAAAGAAGCCTGGTAGATAGTATTTTTACACGCTTTATTAAAATATCTGATTAAATTGAAACTTTCTCACCAATAACCATGCAATAATTTACACAGTCTGTCCCACTTTTATTAGCTTGGTATATTAGATTATACAGCTATATAAAGCACCTTAGAACCCTGCATCTACCGCATATAAAATAATGAAATTTATGATAAACGTAGTGTAAGTGAATTAACCTTAATAGAGAGATATCTAACTAGATAGTTACCTTGTGGCATCTTATTTGTTCTCCTACAAAGATTTTTTAAAACTCTTCTTTTCCCTGCAAGCTTTCTAGAAAATATTTAGCTGGAGTTGTGTGCTTGGAGGTTAGTAATGCATGGTGTAGTATCCAGTGATACATCTATATATTCAGTATATCATCTTTGTTCTAAAGAAGATGTTGAGGTGCTCGCCTTTTTAGTTTTTTAAATGTTTGTTTTGTTTGATTCTCCATTAGGGTTCTTGCCAATGGGTTGGGATGCTTGTGAATTCATTTTGTGTATGTCAGTAGTCCTTAGCTTCATGAAAGATAGATGGGATAGCGAGTAGTAACTTTACTAAACTCGGAGCTCTGCTTTTTGTAAGCTCGCTATAACTCCTTTGGTATTGCAGATGTCTATGATTGTCTTACCTTATATTAGATGAGTTACTTGCCCTCTGTTACGAAAATAATATTTTTCCAGCAAATATCGAATCATCAAAGATCTGTATCTAAACAATTTGTTATTTTTAAGTGATTTCCCACACTCTTGGACTCTTGATAGAAATATACAAGCTTAATAAATATAACAAAATTTATGAAATTTTCAAGATTAGAACCATTTAGATTAGATTTGACCACTTAGCCAATGAATGACGTAGTATCCATAAATAGATTGTTTTTTCGTCTCTTGTTCTATTTTGTCTATGTAAGGAATGTTTCAATGAAATCATCGGCTTCATAACGTCAGATGATTTGAATATATTTTATGTACACGTATCTAGGACTGATAATAATACCCACTTTCATAACTTTGATCTTGTAAAGTTACCAGGATGATAAAAATATCAGCGTATGAACACTAAAAGACAAAATCGAGTTTTTTAAGTTAAACGAACTAGGTACTTGACTAGAACAAAATAGAAGAACATAATTAATTTTAGTTCAAACGCTTTTAAATTAATATTAAGTTTATTTTGTCAGGGAATAGAAAATTAAATAAACATTCTTTTAACATTGAGAACATATAGTTACTTTTCAGAGAACTGCTGTAAAAGGACAAAGAGTGTGCTTGGGTCCAGGACGCTTAAAATGTTATCTGAAGCGGACTTTATCTGCTCTCACAGACTCAACAGAAAGCGTCTCTACTATAAAGATAATCGAAATGCTTATTTGCATTCCAGAAAGATGTCAGAAGGGGCAAGTAAATAAAGAGGACAGGGCAATGAGAATACACGAAACGAATAGCTCCCTTGGCAGTGATTAGACGAATCCAATAGGTACCATTAATTTTATGACTTCCATTCCTTGTAGACGATTAAGCTATTTTTTAAATCATTTAACGTAATCTGAGAAAATATTTGAAACAATATTAAATACTTATGCGGGTGCCTTATTTTGGTAGTGGCAGTTTTCGCAAAGATACCGACATCAAATATATTAAAAATGAAATGATAAAAGTAAATAATAACTACTTTCTAGAATATTTGGAAGTGGAATGTTGCTTAAACGTTAGTTAACAAAGTTTATTTAACAATTACAAATTTTTCTTTATATTTAACAAGTCTCTTATCGCGTGTTCGTAAAGCTTAATTTGAAAAAGAAGTAAAAATTAAAAAAACAGCAAAGTGTTGGAAACTAGCATTTTCTTAGCCAACGTGCCAAAACACGATAATGTTGTGGTATATATCTTATGCAAGATTATGGGTACTACAACGGCGGCTTTTTCTGCGGTGAAGCAGTAATTAGTAAGCATTATTGTGTTTCAATATAAAGAGCGCCGTAGGTAGTGAAATTACTGGGCAAATGAGACTTAACATCTTATGTCTCAAGGTGATGAGTGCAGTTGTAGTGCCGCTCAGAATTTTTGGGTTTTTCATGAATCCTGAGTGGCACTGCATTGTATTGGGCAGGATGCATCAATTGCCTGAGCTGAACGTCCTGTTCGTCTCATTAAATAAATAAATAAATAATTTAAAAGGTCGTAAAAAATATCAGAGCGGTGTTGCATAAACGTATACGTTTACATTAACCTAATACCGAAACTTATACAGATAACATAGAAATATTTATTAAAATTAACACTTATTTCGTGGCAGTAATATTCAAAGTCTAATATTTTACGCTTACTAGATTTTGTTCTCGAAAGTTATTAATTATCGTGCGAAAGAGACGGACGCGAACACCAGGCAAAAGCAATTTGTTTTAGCAATTGTAAATGTAATAATTTTGTTAATTTAAATTTGAATTACCTTTTTAAGTTTGAATATTATATTTAGACATTTTTCACTGACGTTGCGTGGCGTTGTATTCAAAGCGCGGTAGAAACACAACTGAACGAAAACTCTGCCTACTAGAGTTTTGTTTCAGAAAATTTTTGAGCGTGATTGTGAGTCTCGTTATTTATTGTACATCAATGATCAAGAAAAAATTAATGAGCTATCTACTTCTTTGAAATTTATGAAATGGATACCATAAATTGATTTATATTTCTATTATGCACGATATATTCGAAATAACATTTCAAGTAGAAAAATTTATTATCACACGATAGGTTATTGGCGAAGCACACATATTGCTAGCTCGCCGAATCATATTTCGTATTACCGGAACATGCACCAAAAACTCTGTAAGTGCAGGAAGTAATAGTACAGACAGCTATGAATATTTAACCCTTACTAATGTAATCAAAATTTTTATATCGAACTGTAATTATAAATAATAAAATACTGAAATGATGATAAGAATTTATTTATTGCTCGATATTGGTTCCTACAACATTCTTTCTTACTTCGACTTCAACGAAATAGTTTTTTTTTTTAATTTTGAAAAATACCAAAAATTATTGCGATCAAGGCCACGAGTAGTGAAGGTGTTTGGGTCTACAATTATATCAAAATTAAACCCTTATTCATGTAGGTCAAGGAAATGACACTTATAAATGTCAAAAGTTTTCATTTCGTTTAATGAGAGCTTTAATGAGAAGAAGTGACAAGAAACTCAATACCACTCTTTTAAATCAATGTTTACAGCTTCATCTTTTTTTACAATATAATAATATGTAAAGTGATGGAACAAAAATACTCAAACGTAAAATACTCTACGTCTAACACGAGTAAGTAACAGAAATAAATATCAATTATGAGTATTACGTAAAAACAAAAGTTATTGTTCAGTACAGTAGATGTATTAATAAATAAATATAGGCATTTTGCGAGGATTTTATTAGCGGTTATAAAAAAAAATATAATAACTTTATTTTTGTAAACATCAAGCAACCTGTGTCATCTGCCTTATATTATTTAGTTGTTTTCTTTTAGTTATTTTATTCAATAAATACTCTTTCTATTCAATAAAAAGAACTTTTTTTATGGATTAGGAGGACAAACGAGCGTACGGGTCACCTGGTGCTAAGTGATCACCGCCGCCCACATTCCCTTGCAACACCAGAGGAATCACAGGAGCATTGTCGGGCTTTAAGGAAGGTGTACGTGCTGTTTTTGAAGGTACCCATGTCGTATCGTCACGGAAACACCGCACAAGGAGGCTCATTCCACAGCTTTGTAGTGTAGACTGTAGAGGCTAAGATTAAAGTCTTATAGGTATAAGACTATAGTCTTAGCGATAGTTAATGATATGTATGTGTCTTTGAAATACAATTATATGTATAATTGATAGTTTATCAAGTCATAATAACAGTATATTACTTTGCACAAAATTTCTATGACGCAACGTTAAGTTAGCTGCACAAACTCTATACAAGTCTAAACAGAAACAAAAGTACACCAACATTAAATTGCTTACTGAGAAAATTCTATAGCATCGTACTGGCTGCTAGTAAAAGATTTCCAGGTTTGTTTTTAAATGTTAGATGGAGAAAAATAGCTTCCAACAGAACACTAACGCAATATTTTGTTCAAAATTCAAATATTTTGTATTAAAGATAGGATATAATATTACTTATAGCCAAAAACTACTACCCATTCAAAAAAGTATGCCTCATACCTGAGAAGAACGGGCGCAAGAAACTTAGTGAGCTTCTCTTTTTTCTTAAAAAGATTGGCTACAATCTTAAATCATTTAAACGTCTAGATTACAGCTGTGAAAAAAAAATGGGTTTGAAACTAACTAATGTTGAGCAATTCACGTAAACAATCACAAAGTGTTATACAAATCGCTTGTGTAAGACGTAACTTGTCACGCACACTAAACTAATATTCCTGGCCTGTTTTTATCGGTTGTCTAACAGCTAGAGACTCGAATGTAGACGTATAAATTATCTTATACTAAATAGCTGGGACAGAGGGCACCCACAGTGCATCTCCATCGAGATCGATCCTGAGCAACCCTCTTAATTTCTCTCCAGGTCTTTCCGATCTCTTTCGCTTCGTCAATGACAGTCGACCGCCAGGTTTGCTTTGGACGTTTGCGTTTTCCTTAAGGGTTCCGGTCTAGGCCTTGCCTCGGTATATGGTTCTACAACGGTATGGGATCCTTCCGGAGTGTGTCAACCCAGCCATTTATTCTTTACTATTAAATATTATGCGACTTAGTATTATACAGTATAACATAAAATAAAAACGAGTGAAATATTGATGTAAATTTGCTTATAAATAATAGTTAATTCACACGAACACTCACCCCAAACACCCACAGATAAATCATCAAGATGTTTTTGTGGGACCATTTTTTAATAACTGTTATGTGAAAGCTGTAAAAGATAAATAAATAAAATAAAACTTGTAAAGAGTTATTTTTAATTAAAGTATTTATTAAGCTACACTCAAACTCCCATATTTACATTCGAATGAATGAATGATAAAAACATTATCTTGTCAAAGCTTTCGAGTAAAAATTCGTGAATATTTCAAGCAACACGCGACCACAGCAAAAACTTTATCCCCTTTTTGAATGGCTTTCATGGTGATCTCGTTTTATTATCTGATTCTGTTTTAATAAAGTTTGTGTTAACAGTTAAAGTTATATTTCTACAATTTAATATATTATGACCGCTATTCATTGTTGTACAGTGCAAATTAACTTGCTTGTTTTCTATCTTTCTATTTTGTTTTTATACTGAAAACTTCACTAAGTTGAGCAGTTTCGGGATTCACCACAACTTAGATATTTTATGCGTCTAGATAGAGTATCTTGCTGTTAGACAACTGATAAAAACAGGCCAGGTTTAATACAAGTATGTGCGTGCCAAGCTACGTCTTACACTCGCGATTTGTATGACACTTTGTGTTAGTGTGCGTGCATTGCTCAAAATAGAGGTTAACTCTAAACTCAATTTTTTCGACGTTTTCACAGCTATCAAAGTCTATCTAGTTAAAAATCAAAGTTTAAATGATCGAAGCACCACAAATTCATTATTTTTATTTAATGTTGAATATTTGTATCACTATTCAGTAAAATTGCCTCAGACATGAGAAGAATGGGCGAATGAAAATCCAACATTTATTTTGAAATTTAATTAATATTTATAGAATAAAATTAAAATGCATTACCTAAATAGCCTTATTGCAATCCCATTTAAAAGGTTTGAGATCGTTTATAAGGTGTTATTAAAGTTATATTAACCATTTTGTTTATACAAAATTTTAACAAACAAATGTTTTACATACAGTACACTTTCGGGAGGAGCTGTTAATAGCATTACAGTACAATCATATACTTACGCCAAACGAAAAACTATATTTGTCTAACTGAATAGTACGAATAACTGTATGAACATACGATGCATTATCAAAGAATATCCGGACCACCGAGCCTTGCTCGGATTTTTAAGAATGTACAAAACTTGAACAAAAAAAATAATAATAGGACATCTGGATTCGAACCGGGGTCTTCTGCTTTCCGAATCTGAGCTATAATAGTCTTGTATATAGTGGCGAAATTTACCTTTGTATTCTAATGTTATTGTAGCTGTTTCTCATTCAAACATGGATAAAACCATTTTTTTTAAATTGAAACCTAGCTAGATCGATTTATCACCCCCGAAATCCCCTGCATACTTAATTTTATGAAAATCGTTGGAGCCGTTTCCGAGATTCAGATTATATATATATATATATATACAAGAATTGCTGGTTTAAAGATATAAGATATCATATATATGACAACAGTTTATTTTGTTAAAAAAGAGCTCCTCTGCAACACTAAAAACGTATTAATATCAACCGCATCGTCTCATAACAGTATCTTCATATTTTAAATCTTAATCTATACATACATATAAATAAAATTGGAGTGTCTGTTAGTAATATTGAAATATCCGTTTTATACTACATGTTAATGACTATATATACGGTGCATGTACCAAAATATTATTTTTTACAATTTTTGTCTGTCTGTCAGTCTGTTTGTTCCGGCTAATCTCTGAAATGATTTGATCTGACCCATTTTGACGGGGCTTTTATTGGCAGGCAGCTGATGTAATAAGGAGTAACTTAGGCTACGTTTATTTTCAGAAAAATGCTTTTATTTTAGACAAATAAAGAAATATTGCAATATCCAAGTAACGGTGTAACTCTAAAAATATTTTTTATGGCAAAACAAGCCTTGCCGGGTCAGATATATACATATATATATATTTATATATATAAATCCAATATCCTGATGTTTGTTTCTAGTGTTTCTAATGGCGATTACTTCATGGACTGCAGTTTAGTCCAACTTGAGAGATAGGATAGTTTTTATATCGTTTAAGGACCCATAATTATTTTTTATTTCCAATACTTGTTTTGTATGGACATATTTTCTATTAGATAATTTATTGACGCACGCAGTAGGTACTACTAGTATTGGTAGTCGATACTAATATCTTTATCGCTGATTTACAAACAAAATTTTACAGAATTCAATTAAAATATAATTTTAAATTAAATATAATTTTATTTACTTACTTCGAAAATTATTTCTCGCCTTATCATTTTTAAATTTTAATTATTCACTTCTGTCCGCAGTTTTCGGTGATTTTGGAATTTATTTGTGTTTTTTGCATGAATTCTTATGTAATAATACTTAAATAAAGCCGCCTTGGAGTATTCAAATTCAAATATTTGTATTTGCTTAGGATTTAGAATGTTTTAATTTTATATTTTTGAAGTTTTTGAACATATTTTAAGTATTCACTCTCAGCAAAATATATCTTAATGGCAAAATAAATATTTTTCAATAAAAAACAAAGTATTAAGCGTATTAACAAGTACAGACCTTTTATGGCTATCAGACTTACAACCTTAAAATATCAAATAAATTCAGATTTAAAAAGAATCTTAGAGCATAATGTAGTATTTTTAGTATGTATATGTAGTAAACATATATACATAAATATACAGTTGCTGGTACTGAGTAGTTTTGGATTTCTTGAATGTTTTATTGCGGAAGAGACGGGGAGTTAGCGTGAAAAATGTAACAACATTTATTCGCTCTCGTTACGGACACTAACTGCGTATTCTGTTGTTTGGATTTAGTGCAAAAAATGTGAGTTCCCCTTCTTATACAATCTTTTAAGCCATTGATTTATTGTACTTTCACACTCTCTCAGATGTGTATGGAGTACGTAGACGTGGTTGCTAACTATGATGAGAAATCTCATGGTCGCTCAGAGGGCAATGGATCGGAGTTTCCGTTCGAGATCGAATCAGAAATAAGGAGTCCAAAGAGCCGAAGTCACAGTTGATAACCTGCACAACCCCAATAATTGCATATTTATAGGATGATGGCTTAAGATGTCGCTCTTTCAAATGTAAAAAAATAATTTTTATAATAACTTTAATCAAATAGAATTAAACTGATCGCTTTTGATCTTCATTGTAAATATTTTAATTACTAAATCTATAACATTATGTTCGGAAAAGTAGAGCTCGTGAGAAGAACATTCACAAAACTCAACGGCCACTCTTTTACGCCACGCTCGTCTCCTTCTCAAACTGACTTCAAAAAGTTTTATATTCTCAATTCAATATTTATACTTTCTTTATTATGTATTTTCGTCTTGCTTATAAAAAGATTTTCTGTTGGAAATATAAAGATTTCTCTCACTAAATGACAGCATACGCACAAATAATTCTGTTTATAATTATATAGTCCAATATATCCGTTATGCTGCAGTAATAATATCTTTATTGTATATATGTTGGATGGATTAAAACATATAAATCTTATAGCATATTGTATATTAATACTCAAATTGTTTAAACTCAAATTAATACCGACCTTAAACTTGACACTAACCAAGGAAGATAAAAAAATATATCCGATTTAAATTCCATATGTTTTTTATGGAATTACGTAACCTGAAGTTAAGTGATCACCGCCGCCCACGTTCTCTTGCAACACGAGAGGAATTACAGGAGCGTTGCCAGCCTTTAAGGAAGGTGTACGCGCTTTTTTTGAAACACCGCTCAAGTAAACTCATTCCACAGCTTTGTAGTACGTGGAAGAAATATCTTGATAAACGCACTGTGAAGGAGCGGCACACATCCAGATCGTGGTTATGATATCCTCATTTTATCTTAATACTAGCTAACCCGACAGACGTTGTTCTATTTATAATAAATATTTTTTTTTTATATTAATTTGTCAATAATATATCATAACATCAAAAATTACTTCGTAAAATATGCACCCTGCTGTCGTAATGAAATTGTTTCACAGCAGAACTGTCAAACCGCGCGTCAATAAATTCTCTCATAGAAATTATGTATGGACACATCAAAGGAAAAACAAGTTTGTTGTTTTTATTTAATTTAGCAGCATTTTCCTATTTATTCACCTTTTAAACCTTCTCTGGACACAAATAATTCAAGACCTAAATTTGCCAAATCGGTCCAGCCGTTCTTGAGTTTTAGCGAGACTAACGAACAGCAATTCATTTATATATATATTGTTGCGTAGCAACCCTTCGAAGTATATGATGAGAGTTGTCAAACTTCAAGGCATTGTTAATTTCAACAGCTCCGTCAGCAATACTCGTAGCTTAGCGGAAAAGTGTTTACTTTAGACGCTGTAGACCCGGGTTCGATACACCTACCAGTGTATGGATATTTTTGGGTTTTGTAAAGTTAAAGGAAATTTCTAGTAAGTTCAGGATCAAATCGAACAGAAAAAAAGGGATAGAAAATGTGTAAGCAGGATAAAAATAGTTAAAAGAATTTTCTAGTACAATTTAAATTTAAAGATGGAATGGGAGAATCATTTTGAAAATAGAACGGATCGGGGGGTATATAAGCCGTACTAAGCGTGGCCTACGGCAGTTCGATTCAGGCAGGCAACGCGAGCACACGTGCCGCGTTATCTGTCCTCCTTCGAATACTTTTATTACCTGCGTTATCGCACTACCTGCTCAGGCCACCTGGGCTAGCCATTGTTATCGCGCGCCATTGTTCGGGACTCTTTGAGTCTCGCACCTGTTACGTTCCTTCGCGGAACGTAGCTTAGTTAAAATAAGTGTTAATTACCCGGTTTTACGATCGTGTTAGTTAGCACCTGTGCTGTGTTTAGCGATTCTGCACGCTAATCGTGTGTGTTGTGAGTGTTGCAGATCGTGCCGTGTGTGTCTTCTCCGTGGGGGCCTGCACAGCGTACATCGGGGTTCCGGCCCAGCCAGTCTACATCCAGCAAAGCTAAGTCTTAGGCTTAATTATTATTATTAATTTCTTTTAATTTTTGTATATTTCATTATAATTAATAGTATTTTATTAATGTGCAAGTGCACAACTAAACTATAGTTGTCCACTTTATCATTATATTCCCCCTCTGCCTGACTCGGGCAGCGGGGGTTGTCACCCGCTTAACTCTTAATAACAACCATGGCTTCACCAATGGTTGCCGACGAGGGCCTTCTAAGCGCCCTGCTAGACAAGTTATTCACGGAGAAGATCGCTCCGTTAATCAAGGAAACTATAGATATGCAGACAGCGAAATCCAACTCAAAAAAATACAAATCATCATCCGACGTTTCGAGTTCCGACGGGGAATCCGAAATGGATATAGGCAATGCGTCCGACGCAAGTTCCGTGGCCTCGGTCAAACCGAGGAAAGTGATCACCCGATCAGCCCGTCCGCCTGTCCTTCAGGCGTACTTTGACGCGCAGGCGACCCCTAAGGTCCCCGCGGTCAGTCCTGTCCGCACGGTAGCCCCTCAGGCTTCCAGTGCATCACCGGCCCGGCCGGAATCCGCTCTACCGTCGAGAGCGGAGAGTGTCGCGTCGGATGCTGACGGCTTCATCACCGTCAGCCGCAAGAAGAAGCGCGGTCGTGAATCGCCTTCTCTAGATAGCACACCCGCGAAGAAAGCCGCGGCCACGACTGGCTCCGCTCCCGCGTCCGCGCCCACGCCCGCTAAAGCCCGCGTACCGCCTCCGACCAAGCGCCCGCCTCCTATTTTTATAGGGGACCGAGGCCGATGGTTAACCGTCAAAAACAGGATCCCGAAGACGCTCTCCTTCCAGGCGAGGGCGTACCAATCACTAATTAAACTAGAGACCAGAGAGGTAGCGGACCACCGCGCCCTGACATCTCTTCTTAGAGAGCTGAGTGTGGGTTTCCACACGTACGCCCTGCCTGAGGAGAAGCGCCTGAGGGTCGTTATTAGAAACGTCCCCAAAGAGATAGACGAGGCCGACATTCTGTCGGACCTCAAAGAGCAGGGCTACCCTGCACACGAGGTGCACCGTATGCGCGGAACCAACAATAAACAACCATATAACATGGTTCTCGTAGTCCTCGACCTCACGCAAGAGGGAAAGGAAATTTTCAACATCAAATCGGTTTGTTCCCTTCAGGGCATCCGTACCGAAGCTCCTCGCAACCGCGGGGGGCCCGGTCAGTGTCACAGATGCCAATTATACGGGCACTCGGCACGAAATTGCGAACACACTCCGAGGTGTGTGAAGTGCCTCGGGAAACACGGCACGCCAGAGTGCCCTCGACC